>CM031581.1:9671197-10087713 GCA_018467065.1 Ephestia elutella
CATCTCTAATCATGAGTAACAAACCTACATACAAACTTTCTACTATAATTTTCTAAGTACGTCATCATGTATAATCTATTGACTTTAAAAAATATATTTACTTATTTTTAATTTATATCGTAAGCAAAGAGTCACTGCTAGTTAAATTTTGTATATCTGCAAACATGCAGCAATTACCCTACCAGGAAAACATCAATCTATAATAATAACTTTGAATAACACTTGAATGCCTTCATTATCACAGTGTGGTACGTGTTTATTGTGGTTGCTGCGATTCGAAATAACTTGGGGGCAGCTATTTAATTTATTCCTTGTTTATCACATCAAGTTGTCTAATAGTAAATAGTTATTATTATTTATGTGATAATTTGCAACAATGACTGAAATCGGAGACTGTTATAGTGATAATGGTAATCAAATATTATTTATGTTCTTTTTTAATCATTCGGTAAAGGAACAGAAAAATAGGTAACTGTGATAAATAATGGCTGGGAATTGAAGGATAAAGGGTCGTACTTTTGACCTCTAGACAACAGTATTTAATTTACCCTTATTGTTCTTACATTCCTTCACACACAGATAGGTCAACACTATAATAAAGAAGCAATGGATTTTCTATGTTGATTTATAAGTAGCATCGCCACGAGATATATACAGATATATACTGTATTCCATAGATGGCGGCATTCTGAAGATCCATGAAGCCGACCATGAGGTTGTAGAATGGATTGACAACCTCCCTTTCCATATTTGAATTTGCTGCAATCTACCATTCGCAAATAATAATAATCGCCACGAGTATTTTCGGGATAATTTAATGATGTAAAAATACACAAGACTCTTCAGCTTTACGGTATTTGTGTAGATTATATACTCTGGGGCTCTGCACCCGTGAGAATTTCTGGATAAAAAGCACCCTATGTGCGATTCCTAATTATATTCTACCTGTATGCCAAATTTCATTGAGATGTTTATCTATATATGTATTTGTCATAAAATATAGTATCGTTGAGTTAGTATCCCATAACACAAGTCCCGAACTTACTTTGGGGCTAACTCAATCTGTGTGTTTTGTCCGTATATATATTACTAGCTTTTGCCCGCGGCTTCGCCCGCGTGAATTTCCCACGGGAACAGTGCTTTTTCCCGGGATAAAAAGTAGCCTATGTGCTATTCCAGGTCATTATCTACCTCTGTACCAAATTTCATCGAAATCTGTCCAGTAGATTTTGCGTGATTGAGTAACAAACATCCTCACAAACTCACAAACTCACAAATTCACAAACTCACAAACTCACATCCAAACTTTCGCATTTATAATGGAAGTATGGATTAAGGCCCCCACGCGCGCGCACCCGCGCGGCAGGTGTTTACGATACGTCTGTGTTTGTTGTCCTTTTAAAAATAGTCAGAGTTATATTTTTACACTACGCTATATATAAACGTGTAGCCTCTGAACTATTCTTCAAAAAGTGTAATATCAAAAGTACTTTATATGCTTTGCAACAGTGACAAAAAGCATAATCAATTTTTAAAACGGACAGTGATTTGCAAATATCAAGTGCCATCGAAGCAGCTGGTAATGTTGTGACTCATCAGCTGATTCAAGTATCGTACCTACATACCCTGTCAAACGCCTTACACAGTGGAGAAACTATCAACTGATTAAAAATTTCACCTCACTCGTCATCGACGTCGCAACCCAGCGTGTAGATCAGTCGCCGGTGTTTGAACGGACGACGACGACGATATTTTTCGAGCCCAGTAGCATCTACTAATGAAGGTCAAAAAAAAATTTTTTTTTTTTTTTATTTTTGTTTTCAAAATTTTAATGATAGCATATTATTGTAGTGCCACGGTTAAAACAACTTGGTTTAATATTCCAGTCCGGTCTTTAAGCAGTCAACGATAGATTTATTAATTAGTATCTCGAAGAGATTTAGTCAGTGTGCAATAGATGGCAGCAGCAGGTGCCTATCTGTGCAAGCACTTCAAGCTAAGGCCCGGTTCACGGCGGCGCAGGGTTGCCAGGATTTTTTATTTTATTTTATTTTTTTATTTATAATTAAACTTGTTATGATTGTTAATATACATTATTTTTTACGAGGGCTATAATTTAGGTTTCCATAAGAATTTTGAGTCACACCATTTTAAAAGTTCGGTGCCATTTTAAATTGCCTTGGGTAGGCACTCAAAAAGCGGTATTGTTAAAATATATTTCCGACTTTTTGCATAATTATTCTATGTTTGTTAGGCATTTTATTTAGCCATAATTCTATTTTTTGACATGTTAATTTATTAATACATTTCAGATCGTGTAAGTTGTGATATGCCATAAATAATAATTCTATTTTATTGAATGTTTAATATTTTTTCTATGATTTAGAGATTCTACTTGTTGATGATAACTGTATTTAATTCAAGAAAATCAATACAATATTTCTGTTTGTAACAGGCTTTATGTCGGCTAGTCAGTATACTTTCAGCAATTTTTATTTTGGCTCTTTAGACATTTTTAATTACCTACTTAATATTTTTGCTGATACTTAAGGTGTGCCATTAGATAAATTAGTTTCAAGAAATTCAGACATTTATCATTTCTATTTATTTTAGGCTAAGAGATCGTTTTGTGTTTTTGAGTTGCGACTTGTAATATTGTAAATCAGTTTTAACGGTAATTTAGTATATTGTTCTAACTACTATAAAAAGGGCACAAAAATTTTAAACTGTCTAAATATGTCACTGACAATACCACAGTCCCAGTCAGGCGCAAATAGCACTTCGGACTCGCAGGATATCTGGATTAAGTGTGACCTATGTTCTCAACCCCGTTATTTTAGGGGTAGAAAAGGTCTTAAAATACACACTTCTAGAGTTCACCATATAAATGCCTCGCCGTCAGTCAGCCCCGGGCGTGGCCTTGGAGAGGAAGGTGCCACCTCAGCTCCAGCATCGTTTAGTAGTCCTCGAGTGGGGAGCAAATGATCCACCGCATTGGAAAATATTGAGCGGTTTTAAAAAATAACGTGCCAGTAGTAAAACGTATTCCAAGAGGGGCACGTTTTACGGTAGCTTCTGCTTTCCGGAAATGCATAGATTCGGTCGTGTCTAGGAATGACAGAGAATCCTGGGTGGAACTATTAACTTTTGCGTACCGAATCTTACATGTGAACAGCGGCGGGGGAGAGGCGTCATCTCTAACTAAAAAAATTAAGAACAACTGCACGGCTTCTCTCTCCCATGAAGATTTAAATCATACGGAGAAAACCCACGACAGGAATCCAATAAAAAGGATAGAATCCAAAGTGAATGAGGGTGATTTGAGAGGGGCTGCAAAATTGCTTTTACGAGTGACGTCTTGGCGCCAAATACGGTTGAAACCCTACAAGCCCTGGAGATGAAGCATCCACCCCCATGCAGTCAGCGCGTCGACCTGATCCACCTTCTTCTCCAGGGCAGAATTTCTGGCATCGGTGGAGGATGTGCGCTCCACTATTATGTCTTTTAAGAGTGGCTCTTCATCAGGTTTGGACGGAATTTCGCCCCAACACCTCAAGGATCTAATTGGTTGTCCTTTGGGGGAGATGGGTGGCAGTGTTTTGTCCAGTCTGACTAAATTAGTGAACTTAATGTTGTCGGGGAGGTATCTGAGGATGTCATTGATATTTTGTATGGTGCTAATCTGGTAGCTTTGCGGAAAAAGGACGGGGGTATTAGGCCCATCGCGGTGGGGAGTACCTTTCGGCGCATGGCTTCCAAAGTGTGCTGTAAAAATGTGCTTCCGATTCTCAGTAACACATTCCAACCAAAGCAACTGGGTTTCGGTGTCAGGGGGGATGCGAGGCCGCAGTCCATTCTGCTAGGACCTATCTTAATTCAAATGGGGGTGAAGTTCTACTCAAGGTGGATGTCCGGAATGCTTTTAATACCTTGGATAGGGGGAAGCTGTTGTTGGCAGTCAATGAGCATATTCCATCCGTTTACCCGTACCTCTGGCAGTGTTACGCTTCTCCTAAAAATTTGGTCTACAAAGACCACTTGGTGAACTCGTCCACGGGATGCCAGCAGGGCGACCTCTCGGCCCTGCCATCTTCAGTCTTGCCATTCACCCTGTTATATCTTCGTTGAAGAGTAATTTTAACGTCTGGTATTTGGATGATGGCACATTGGGTGGTGATGCTGATACGGTAGCGTCGGACTTAGAATTGTTGGGTAATTCTTTTGCGGAAATGGGCCTCGAGCTTAATTATGAGAAGTGCGAGTTATATATAGGTTCGTCGGTTGAGCCGGCGGCTAGAGAATGCATGCTTACCAGATTTAATTTGTTAGCCCCTAATATTAAAGTGGTAACAAAGGAGTCCTTTGCGTCTGCTTGGGGCCCCAATATTAGATGAGTCTTTGCCGTCATTTATTGACGATCAGATAGGCATTTTTAAGTCTTCGTCAGAGCGGTTACTCAAGATCAACGCACACATGGCTCTATCTATAATACGCGTTGTCAGATATTGAAATTTTTATTATAATTTTGGTTACCTCATTTATATTTATTTTAATACAGATACTCTAATAATTATTATTTGTAACTAGTGTCGGTTGTTTTGGCACCGTAGGTAGTGCCACGGATATATTGAGGTGAATGACAATGTAACTTCCTGTTTAATTCAAATTAAAAATTATGTCCAATATATTTACTTATATAAAGTATTTCTATTTACATTAAATTCTTAAATATTAAATTAACAATTAAGTGTATTTAATAAACTGTATTAATTAGACTAAAGTATAAAAAGTAATTTTGTTGAATTTGACATAAACAGTTTTTGTATTGACTGTGGAGTAGTCGAAATGAGACGTGGCCATTGATTTCTGGCTCGGTCTTCATTTGGAGCTTGAGGTGTTCAGATATAAAGATAAGTACTAGATATAATTTGATTTTATACTATGTTGTTATTGTTATGCTGTAACTTTGTCATTTGAATATTTCTATATGTTTTTGATGATGATGTTTCATAGATTATGTTCTGGGAAATTTAATGAAATACTGGCAGCCCATCCCGGCTTCTTACGGGAGTGTCTAGTAATGAATACAGCCTATGTTATTTCGAGATAATGTAGCATTTTAATTATGAAAGTATTTTTGATATAAGTCCAGTACTCAGATATTATTTCTGGCTGTTCATAATTTGTATATTGTTGTTGTGTGATAAAAAGATGAAATATGATTATAAAAAAATATATTAATATATTAAAGACCCCTCTGGCATTAAAGGGACCAATACTGTTCAAATGAGTTTCTTTCGGGATTTCTTCTCAGCAGTGGTCGTTACGAAGTCCTAGTAGTCTGTAGCTTTTAAACCCTATTAAATCAAGGTTCAGTTTTATAAAATAAACATTTGAACCTGCTTGTATTGTTTCTTTTTATATGACCTAACCTTACCTACGTTTTGAATAATTTTTTGGGATAAAGTAAAAGTATAAAATATATATTTATTAAATAACATAAAAATATATAACTATCCTTTTTTTTAGTTTTCTGACACGCTCGTGTTTGTTCGTCCCCAAGTTTACATACGTACTACGATGTGCGCAATTTTGGAAATTTCGTAATCTCCTGCAAGGTCTGGATGATATTATAAAGGATACGCTGACATCTGTACTGAACTGCCCATTAGACGACAAATCTTTTATTCAGGCGTCGCTACCTATTCGATTGGGAGGTTTGGGAGGAGAAAACATCCGATGTCTCTTTGCCGGCTTTTCTGTCTTCTGTCTATGCTTCGAGTCCCCTATCCGGTAAAATTCTGGGCCCATCTTTGGGTGCCGGGGGGATTTGTGGTTTAGCTGAGTCAGTGAATGCCTGGCAGAGCATTTGTCCTGATGACCCACCTGCCAAAGTCCGCGCATTACCAGAGAGCGTGGGATGAGCCTCTTTGTAAGCGTGCAATGGACGGTCTGATTTCTGGCGCTAGTGGACCTTCTGACCGCGCCAGATTGCTTGCTGTTTCCGCGCGCGAGTCAGGTTTGTGGTTGCAGGCTCTTCCATCTGCAAATCTGGGGACTCTGTTGGACAACTGCACTTTGTCCCTAGCGGTTGGACTCAGGTTGGGTTTGAAGATTAACGAGCCTCATCAGTGCGTCTGTGGCAGACACGTCAACGAGTTTCACCACGGTTTAGCCTGCCAGCGGAGTGCCGGACGCTTGTCGCGTCATGGCAGTTTAAACGACATCATCCGAAGGGCTCTCGTATCGGTCACCGTGCCAGCTGTCCTGGAGCCGAGCGGCTTGATGAGGTCAGATGGCAAGAGGCCGGATGGGATGTCGTTGGTACCGTGGAGGCTGGGAAAGTGTCTCATTTGGGATGCCACATGCGTGGATACTCTCGCACCCACGCATCTACCTTTTACTTCTGTGAGCGCGGGGGCGGCAGCGGTTGCGGCAGAGGCCATAAAGCGTAGAAAGTATGTGGACTTGGAGACGAGCTACATTTTTGTGCCCTTTGCGGTAGAGACCATGGGTCCATGGGGCCCAGAGGCAAAATCTTTAGTATCTGAGGTTTCAGCACGCCTCCGCGACGTAACTGGCGATCCGAGGGCGGGCAGCTACTTTGCACAGCGTATTGCTATAGCGGTGCAGAGGGGTAATGCTGCCAGCCTTCTGGGAACCCTTCCTCGCGGCGACGTGCTGGAACCTCTATATTATTTATGATTTTAAGCATAGTTTTATTTTTAGTTTGGACGACATGACAATGTGACAATGTATTAAATAGAAGTAAATAAGCCACTCTGTCCAGTGACAGAACAAGTGTAAAAAAAAAAAAAAATATGGATTAATATTTCATTAAAATCCGTCCAAAAAAATTTGCATGACTAACAAACTTTCGCATTTATGTATTAATGGGATAGGATGGGAAGTGGGGTTTCTTCTTGTTTACCAAAAACTAGAACACAATTAATACGTCATCACTCATCACTCACGAGTTTCTTATACCAAAATCTGATTGCAGGAAAGCCGCTGAACTGCGATGTGAATTACCAGTGCAGCTTGCACTTGTGCCAGAAGTTCAGTCAACTGTATCCAGTTACTAGGTGAGGATTATAACGCACCAATGAATGTCTTGAGGATTACACATTAAGTGTTAATGAGTAGCATCTGATCTGACTCGCTTGAATGATTATTGCTAGATGTTGTACCTACTTACTTCAATTTATCGAATAAAGTTAAAGGCCAGATTTTGTTATTGAAGTTTGCTAGTGTTATAGAAATGAGTTTAGGACTGGTATGGTTTTGAGCTAGCAGTTAGGAAACTTGGACACCAAGGTGTGTACAGACTGAATGCTCTTTCAATCTCTATAGAGCTAACCTACTCATACCGTTGTATTACGTATTTGATGAGGTTTTCACTAATATTTAGAAAACAAAATCTAGATGGTTTAGGTATAATACCATGAAATTTTAGATTTTCAAATCTATAGCTGAAAAGTCTTCATAGTTAGTAATTAAACTTCAAGTAACCATAATATTAAACTGTAATGGTGGTCGCATTGGCGTAGCCTGCTGAATCATTGTAAAATTCTAGCTACGATATTTTACAGCTTTGAGAATGAAATTGCTTACAGAATGAGATTGCAATAGAAATCGTGATACAGTTGCGGTCAGTACGGTACCGTGCGAAATGAATGCTATGTGCGATACAAGTTACGTTTTACGCCGGTTACATAATATCTTTCGGCTATTGTTTCAGTTATAAATGCAATTAACATCTGCATAGGGTAACTTATTGTGTAATAAGTGGATACAACTCATAAATAGTCTATATGTTTTCTTATAGTGTACTCGCCATATTGTTAGCGAGACAGAGACAGACGCGTGTAGGTATATGTTAATCTACCGTAAATGAATCATTATATTTACCTTCAGTTTACATGGAATTACCTTGAATGCTGGATGCCCGAATTCGCATAGATTTATTTGATTTTGATGATGTAATTATATAAAACAATGACAGTATAAAGTATAATTTCCAATTCTATCCACATTTCATTTAACCTACCTTATACCATTGCTGGGCAAAGGTCCCCCAACGTAGGTTTATTAAAAAACACATTTTATTATTTAAAGTTTTAAATTACGTCTTTAGCAACCTAGTAGGTACCGGATAAAATCCTTGGGGGAGGCCTTTGTCCAGCAGTGGACGTCTTTAGGCTGAGAGAGAGAGAGGTACCAGAAACAACTGCTGATTTCGATAACATTTTCAGTGATACATTGATAAGGATTGCTTACTTTTTGAGTAGAGCCAAACAGCTACCTACAGTATTATTTATGTAAAAATGTAAAAATAGCATACACGTATTGCCTAACAAATTAATCTATCGCCATATGGCTCTGATAACCTGCTGAACATAATAATTATTGTCGGAATGGTCGTTCGTAATTACAGTAATTTTAACATTGATAACACATCCGCGTCATATCATCAACTTTTGCTTGTAACAACTGGTTCCTTACACCTAATGTTTTCATTTACATTGTTAAGATATACATGATCGAAGTGCCTTCGTCTTTTTAGAGACAGTAAGAAAAGTGCCTATGGACGCATTCTTAATTTTTTGGATTTTATAAAACTAGGTCAATGCTAATACACATTAGCCTGTAATTAGCCCAGATCGTAATAATATTAGCATATTCACTTATATTTAAGTACCTATGCTAAGAAAGGAAAAAAGTACATTGTGCCTTATACATACAACATATCCATTTACGCCACATGTGTTGTTTTAGGCCATGCATAGGTTTACGTTTCGACCTGAATATTAAATTGCAGTGTAAAGAATACGTTTCATGTTGCTTGTATTTATCTCGATTATTACGTTTTAGTAGTGGAAGGTTTCATTTTTTTGGAAGTTATTCGAGTCTGCTTGTATTTAGATAAGATGTTGAATAAACTTTATCCAATAATAGAACAATATCTCAATGAGGATGATTCTAATTTAATTATGCAAATTGCTTACATAGTTACAATAAAAAATGTTTGACCTTCAAACGTCTTTTCTCACGCTCATCAAGATAATTAATTATTAAATAGTATTTTTTTGCTATAAATGTATTCTCCCACAATGGAAAGGAGAAAGTATGAGTTCAGGGTGATATTTATGTATAATCTCATCTCCAACATGGTTTGACTGGTTTGAATGCGATTTTCTGTAAAAAGTTTATAAAAAACACATTTTATTTGATCACAGTAACATGACTAATTTGGAGATTTTTTAAGAACATAGGATTCTGTCATAAAAGACAGAAACAAGAAAACAGTATGCCGTTATACGTCGGAACGGAAGGACAATTTATTATTAGTAATAATTTGCCATTATTGAACTATCTGAGACTATCGGGATAGACAGGTCTAGAATGCAAACCGAAGGCTGCATTGACAATTTTATGTACGTTATCTCATTACCGATGTAGGCTATATAGCTATGTCAAGCTCACGATGTCAATTGTTGCAGCAGCCCAGGAACAGTGATTGCCGATGGTGTAAGGTATGAGGTGCACTAGGCGCGAATTTACTATGCCTGCTTGTAATGCTTACACATTATAAGATTTTCTCCTATCTAGACAAAGACGTCAAAGGACGTGAGTTTCTCGTCCTAGGAAGGTTCTTGAAATCTTGATTGATTGATGAGAACAAAGGAAGGTCTTGCTAAATAAACATTTGACTCATGAATATATTTTAATGGAGATTTATCTTGTTTCCTACGTCGTTCAAAATGTTGTTTATAAAATTTTTGTCTTAATCCGTTTTGCGACCCTAAAATATAATATCATTGTTTACCTACTTAATTATATATACTTTTGCGTAGTTCTGGTGGCTGTTTACTCACTATTTAGGGACTAAAATCTGTTAAATATGTAAAACACAATCTTATAATGTGTAGCTAAATTATAGAAGGCAGAGCCGTAGCGTATTCATTGTATGAATTGTAGCTAACATTATTTTGTTGCGCACATATTTTTCTGCATGGAGTGTAGTGTTATTTTCTTTGTTTACGAGTATATAGTATTTATTTAAACTTTTTATTAATTCGTGCCATGCCACCTCATTTATTCACCTCCTTATAATTCCTGTATAAGAGCTATGCTCTTACCTCCATCCACAAGTTCCATCCATTATTTCATGTGGTTGTACTTTCGGTGAAAGATATTTTAGGTGTTAATTAATGGATTATAAAAATCCCATAAACTGTAAAATATTGAAAATAATTAAAGTTCTTTTGGTAAAGTCAGTGTGACTAATACAAAACATTGTAATATTAATAATACCTCAATTAAAACTATACATTAGTTTTGCAAATAAATAAATTTGTTAGTTGACGTTATGATTTAAGGTGTGCTAATCACCTAAGCACATAGTTAAGCACAAGTTTATTTAAATATCTGTTTGATATATTTATTTCTTAAGTTGAGAAACACCCGCATTACTCGTTATGTTTAACAAACATAAAAGTCCGATAATACACATGTAATTTTATGCTTTTGTTCTTTTCAGGTCTGCCAGTATTATGAGTTCAAAGTCCGCTCCAGGTATAATAATGGCCACCGGCGTAATGGGCAAGTCCCTCAAGGGAATCCCCGGCGTGTACCTCAGCAGAGACGCCGGCCTCACCTGGAAGAAGATCCTCAAAGACTACTACTTCTTCAACTACGGAGACCACGGCGGCGTACTAGTAGCCGTCAAATACTTCAAGTCCAGAGGCGAAACTAGAAGGATACTCTACTCGACCAATGAAGGCATTGAATGGAACTCTTATCAGTGAGTCATTACGCCTATATTAATTAATTTATCGCCTGTTTGATAGTGTTTCAAATGACTGCAATTGTTTGTAGGTTCAACGCCGATGACCTCCGCATATACGGGCTGATGACCGAGCCTGGCGAGAATACAACGACATTCACTATGTTCGGATCGGCCAATGACCAGCATCAATGGATAATCATAACAATAGACTTGAGGAACACTTTCGAGCGCAACTGTACCGCGGACGACTACAAATTTTGGACCCCTTCAGCAAATTCATCCGTGTCGTGCGTACTTGGAGTTAGAGAAACTTTCCAACGGCGTATCGTCCATTCGAATTGCTACAACGGAATCGATAACAACCGCCCGGTCAGCAAGGAAGTTTGCGAATGTAGCAGGCGTGATTACGAATGCGATTTCGGATTCAAACGTTCCGGGATCGAATGCGTCTTTAATAAGTCTTCGAATTTCGACCCTTATGCCATTCCTGCCGATTGTCGACCCGGGAAAACGTACAAGCTTACTAAAGGTTATAGGAAGATAGATGGCGATACTTGCTACGCTACTCCTTATGTTCCGTACGCTCCCGACAATGTTCCGTGCCCGATGGCCGAGCCCACTGAATTCCTTATCGTCGCTTTGAGAGACAAAGTGGCGCGCATTGATTTGATGGACAATTCCACTGTTATCCCAGTAACTGACCAGAAAAATATTGTCGCCATAGAATTTGACATGAGAAACAATTGTTTATATTGGGCCGATATAGATTTAGACAGAATTTGCCGGCAATGTTTCAACAACGGAACGGCCGTGGAAGTTATTGTGGACACAGACTTGGCAAGCATTGAAGGAATGGCATTGGACTGGATATCAAATGTATTGTTCTTTGTAGACGGCACGAGAAAGAAAATTGAAGCGATAAGGACGGATCTGATCAATGAGGGGAGGATGCGAGTTACGATTTTAGATCAGAAAGCTTTGTCTAAACCGAGAGGCATTGCAGTTCATCCTAAAGCCGGCTATCTATTTTGGACCGACTGGGACCGAAGTAATCCATCCGTGTCTAGATCTAACTTAGACGGCAAAAACGTAAAGAAACTGTTCACTAAGCCTATAGTGCAATGGCCTAATGGCATTACCATCGATCAGATGTCTGAAAGGATTTACTGGGTCGACGCAATGGAAGACTACATCGCCAGCGCAGATATTGACGGTCAACATTTCAAGAGAATTCTGTGGAACGACGAAAGAGTTTCTCATCCATTTGCAGTTGCCGTGTTGAAGGACAAAATGTACTGGGACGATTGGAAAGCGAGGTCCATTTTCAGTGCCGATAAGAACGTCGGCTTGGATATTATTACGATCAACAATTCCTTCACCGGTTTGATGGATATGAAAGTGTTTGCTCACTTTGTTCAACAAGGAAGTAACCCTTGCAGTGGTCAGGACCATCACTGCGATGCTCTATGCCTGGGGGGTCCGAAAGGGACCTTCAGTTGTCTATGCCCAGATGGTTTCACGATGACAAATGGGAAATGCATGTGTCCGTTCGGAGAAGAACCTTCAGCGAATATGACGTGTCCCAAACAACCAGGAGATAAGTGTGGACCGGTAAGTATTTAATAAATAATTATAAATTTATGTTAAAACATTAACAATCAGTCCGATTTTACGTTTGTGTTTCTTATGTTGTGGAACTTTGTTTTCAAAATTTTATTTCTTTCAAATAACTTCTCCTTGTAGTGCCTCTCCATTATTGGAGGTTGGCCGTAGTTTCGCAAACTCTTCTCTGTTCGCCGCATTGCGAAACAGCTCCTCAACCCTGGTGACTCCGGTCCACTCGAGTGTGTTTTTCAGCCATGATTTTTTGCGTCTTCCAGCACGTCTCTTGCAGCTGATCTGTCGTGTCGTAAAATGTGTCTCAAATATTCAAATAACATTATGTCTTATATATAGCATGTACAAGAAATGATACTACATACATAGTTGACATAGCTGGTAGTCCATAAAACAACTTTATAAAAACAATTCGAATTTCGTACTTCCCAGAACGAGTTCGCGTGCAAGACCGGCCAATGTATAGTGTCAATGTGGCGTTGCGACGGCAACAACGACTGTGGCGATATGTCGGATGAGGTCGGCTGCTTCTGCTCGCCGCCCATGATCGCGTGCGACGACGCGCAGTGCTACTTCCCGCATTGGAAGTGCGACGGCGATTACGACTGCAAGGACATGAGCGATGAGAAAGGTGACATAATTAGAGTTATTGTCTATGCTCGGACGAGATCTGCTGCTTCTGCTCGCCGCCCATGATCGCGTGCGACGACGCGCAGTGCTACTTCCCGCATTGGAATTGCGACGGCGATTACGACTGCAAGGACATGAGCGATGAGAAAGGTGACATAATTAGAGTTATTGTCTATGCTCGGACGAGATCTGCTGCTTCTGCTCGCCGCCCATGATCGCGTGCGACGACGCGCAGTGCTACTTCCCGCATTGGAATTGCGACGGCGATTACGACTGCAAGGACATGAGCGATGAGAAAGGTGACATAATTAGAGTTATTGTCTATGCTCGGTCGAGATCTGCTGCTTCTGCTCGCCGCCCATGATCGCGTGCGACGACGCGCAGTGCTACTTCCCGCATTGGAAGTGCGACGGCGATTACGACTGCAAGGACATGAGCGATGAGAAAGGTGACATAATTAGAGTTATTGTCTATGCTCGGACGAGATCTGCTTGCTTCTGCTCGCCGCCCATGATCGCGTGCGACGACGCGCAGTGCTACTTCCCGCATTGGAATTGCGACGGCGATTACGACTGCAAGGACATGAGCGATGAGAAAGGTGACATAATTAGAGTTATTGTCTATGCTCGGTCGAGATCTGCTGCTTCTGCTCGCCGCCCATGATCGCGTGCGACGACGCGCAGTGCTACTTCCCGCATTGGAAGTGCGACGGCGATTACGACTGCAAGGACATGAGCGATGAGAAAGGTGACATAATTAGAGTTATTGTCTATGCTCGGACGAGATCTGCTGCTTCTGCTCGCCGCCCATGATCGCGTGCGACGACGCGCAGTGCTACTTCCCGCATTGGAATTGCGACGGCGATTACGACTGCAAGGACATGAGCGATGAGAAAGGTGACATAATTAGAGTTATTGTCTATGCTCGGACGAGATCTGCTGCTTCTGCTCGCCGCCCATGATCGCGTGCGACGACGCGCAGTGCTACTTCCCGCATTGGAATTGCGACGGCGATTACGACTGCAAGGACATGAGCGATGAGAAAGGTGACATAATTAGAGTTATTGTCTATGCTCGGTCGAGATCTGCTGCTTCTGCTCGCCGCCCATGATCGCGTGCGACGACGCGCAGTGCTACTTCCCGCATTGGAAGTGCGACGGCGATTACGACTGCAAGGACATGAGCGATGAGAAAGGTGACATAATTAGAGTTATTGTCTATGCTCGGACGAGATCTGCTGCTTCTGCTCGCCGCCCATGATCGCGTGCGACGACGCGCAGTGCTACTTCCCGCATTGGAATTGCGACGGCGATTACGACTGCAAGGACATGAGCGATGAGAAAGGTGTCATAATTAGAGTTATTGTCTATGCTCGGATGAGATCTGCTGCGTCTGTTCGCCGCCCATGATCGCGTGCGACGACGCGCAATGCTAATTTCCCTCATTGGAAGTGCGACGGCGATTACGACTGTAAGAACATGAGCGGTGAGAAAGGTGACATAATTAGAGTTATTGTCTATGCTCGGACGAGGTCGGCTGCTTCTGCTCGCCGCCCATGATCGCGTGCGACGACGCGCAGTGTTACTTCCCGCTTTGGAAGTGCGACGGCGATTACGACTGCAAGAAATGAGCGATGAAAAAGGTGACATAATTAGAGTTTTATCTATGCTCGGACGAGATCTGCTATTTCTGCTCGCCGCCCATGATCGCGACGTTATGTATGTTATGTATGTAGTAGCAATAAGTTCGTTATTTCATTAATGTTCTTATTCGGTTTGAGTCTGCGATGTTTGCGCTATTCTGCGCCATCGAAAATTGCTGAGGCAATAACAATAACATAATTTTCCTTGTTAACAGATTGCCTCCAACACAACTGCACCACGAATCAATTCCAATGTGATAACGGACAATGTATCGAGAAGAAGTGGATGTGTGATGGTGACAACGATTGTAAGGACGGTTCGGACGAACGCAACTGCAGTGTGAGTATCGACATTTTCGTTGGAAAAATAATTTATAATCCCATGTACAGCGATATTAATTCTGGGTTATTAGAATTGCTGATTGTACTAGTTCTCAGTACATTTTTCCTTTGAATTTGCTTGTATCCCGATATAGCTTTCAATATAAAATTTTTAACACGACTGTATATATTTATATTTTTTAGGGTTACGTACCTCAAAAGGCAAAAACGTAACCCTAATAAGATATACTTAGTTTGCAAATTAATTTGCCTTTATTTTTACTCCTTTCTCCCCAGGCCATCCAAACAAAGCCGTTTAACACTGGCAACGTAAACTGCATGGCAGATACATTCCGTTGCGGCAACATCTGCATTCCTAACTCCTGGGTCTGCGATGGAGAAAGAGATTGCACTGAGGGAGAAGACGAAGTTGATGATAAATGCAAGCATTCCACTTGCGCGCCGTACATGTTCAGATGTCCCAGTGGGAAGTGCATCTTTAAGTCTTGGGTGAGATATTGTAATATGTCGGATAATATTGTATTCCTAACTCCTGGTCTGCGATGGAGAAAGAGACTGCACTGAGGGAGAAAACGAAGTTGATGATAAATGCAAGCATTCCACTTGCGCGTTGCGTACATGTCCAGATGTCCTAGTAGGAAGTGCATCTTCAAGTCTTGGGTGAGATATTGTATTTAGTCGGGTAATATAGTATTCCAAACTCTTCGGTATGTGATAGAGAAAGCGATTACACTGATGGGGAGAAGATGGAAGTTGATGATAAATGCAAGCATTCCACTTGCGCGCCGTACATGTTCAGATGTCCCAGCGGGAAGTGCATCTTTAAATCTTGGGTGAGATATTGTAATTAGTCGGGTAATATTGTATTCCTAACTCTTGGGTCTGCGATGGAGAAAGAGACTGCACTGAGGGAGAAGACGAAGTTGATAATTGCAAGCATTCTATTAGTACACCGGGAAGTGCATTTTCAAGTCTTGATTGTAGTTTGAACAAGCAAATGCTTATTAAAACTTTACTGATATGCGTAGAAAATAAAAAAAAATAGCTTATGTAGACTATACTTCCCTTCTTCTCTACGTCGAAAATATCGCTTTCTCTATGATTCAAAATGAAAGAATTATCCTGGGATAGTATGAATTTGCATTGCCTCGAAGAAGATTATAACTGCTTAGAATACGTAAAATTGTATTACTTCACTCTCAGCCGAAAGACGTTTACTGCTGGACAAAGGCCTCCCCCAAGGATTTCCATAACGAGCGGCCTGTAGTGTGGCCCTAGAATAGCACCAACCCATCTCTTCCCGTGGGTGAGAGGCGACTAAGGGATCTAAAAACACCGGAGGATGGGCAGCAGCATCTTTCCGCGTACTATGACATCACACTGCGATCGCCAACTGCCTGCCAAGCGTGGCGATTACGGCAAAACCCCTATGGTATTACTTGCTTCTTACTTAATTCACAAAGAAACTTACGATAAATATAATTAATTTACGTAAAATTGTATTATTCGATCTTTATTTATTAAAAATCCTGGTCAGGTATGCGACGACGAAAATGACTGCGGCGACGTAGATGCATCAGATGAAAAAGGTTGCAACGGGACAAATAACAACTCGAAACTCCTTCCACACCCGACCACAGAGAAACTAGACTTCCATTTGAATAACGGAACGTGTCTTGATTGGATGTTCAAATGCGCCAATGGGAACTGTCTGCCGTATTGGTGGAGGTGCGATGGGGTGGGGGATTGTACTGATCATTCGGACGAGATCGGGTGTGACTTTATCACGCCCACTACGAGTACGCCAGCACCGAAACCTGCTCCTGGTAAATGTGGCAGGAGCCAGTTCAGTTGCTCGGATGGTGAGTTTTGATATTTATATTTATAAAAAAAATCTATCCTTTAAATCAAATGTAAAATGCGAAAATATACAAAGCAGATGTAATGTTCTGTGATTACACCTACCTCACCCTGCCTAATAGGGGACCGGCCAAGGTATGAGGATTGTTAAAAATATGTAATTTTATGATAGAATACATATAATTAAACACATTTTGAAACTTTTCAGCACGAGTTTATTCTCCTGAGCGGATTTATTAGAGTTCAAACTTTTAGGGAAAGTCCATTTTCTACGCGTGACGTCATATGAATGCACGATTAGTTAGGAGCGTTTTGGTATCGTCCAAAGATCGCTTAAAAATGTGAATTGTTTATTGCTATATCTTGAGAAATACTTTGGTTATGGATGTGATTCTTTTACGGATAATTCTATTAATGTGAGATATTTCAAAGAAGCGTCAAAAAAAAAAGTTGTCCGGTCCCCTATTGGTATATACCAAATGTCATAAAATACTTCCGCTCAGTAAACTTTTTAATGAAGGAGTAATCAAACAGCCTCACAAATTTTAGCATTTATAAAGGTACTAACCGCGCCCCAGGGCTTCGCTCCCGTGGGAATTTCGGGATAAAAGTACCGTATGTGCTATTTCTGGTATTTCTCTACCCGTATACCAGAAGCAGCGCGTCTCCAAACAGCATGCTTGACCACAACTGCTCTGTCAAGAGCATACAAAGAAGAAGAATACCAAATTTCATCGAAATCCGACCAGTAAATTTTGCGTGATTTAGTAACAAACATCCTCACAAATTCATATTCAAACTATGAGGATTATTGTATTGATATCTTATCTAGCAGGCGCATGCACCCCTTTTAAGTTATTGTTAGTTCCTTCAGACAAGATACGTTATCTGTCAGGCACGTGCATCCCCCTGTACTGGGTGTGCGACAGCATGGCGGACTGCGCGGACGGCGGCGACGAGGCGAGCTGCGCGCGACGCCGGCCGCGCCCGCGCCCCGCCGCCTGCGCAGCCGACGCCGCGCCCTGCGCCGACGGCAGGGGCTGCGTCAAGGATCAGCAGCTCTGCGACGGCATCGCGCACTGCGCTGATAGGAGCGACGAGACACACTGCACTCCTGTCCATGTGAGTTATGCCGGCCGCGCCCGCGCCCCGCCGCCTGCGCAGCCGACGCCGCGCCCTGCGCCGACGGCAGGGGCTGCGTCAAGGATCAGCAGCTCTGCGACGGCATCGCGCACTGCGCTGATAGGAGCGACGAGACACACTGCACTCCTGTCCATGTGAGTTATGCCGGCCGCGCCCGCGCCCCGCCGCCTGCGCAGCCGACGCCGCGCCCTGCGCCGACGGCAGGGGCTGCGTCAAGGATCAGCAGCTCTGCGACGGCATCGCGCACTGCGCTGATAGGAGCGACGAGACACACTGCACTCCTGTCCATGTGAGTTATGCCGGCCGCGCCCGCGCCCCGCCGCCTGCGCAGCCGACGCCGCGCCCTGCGCCGACGGCAGGGGCTGCGTCAAGGATCAGCAGCTCTGCGACGGCATCGCGCACTGCGCTGATAGGAGCGACGAGACACACTGCACTCCTGTCCATGTGAGTTATGCCGGCCGCGCCCGCGCCCCGCCGCCTGCGCAGCCGACGCCGCGCCCTGCGCCGACGGCAGGGGCTGCGTCAAGGATCAGCAGCTCTGCGACGGCATCGCGCACTGCGCTGATAGGAGCGACGAGACACACTGCACTCCTGTCCATGTGAGTTATGCCGGCCGCGCCCGCGCCCCGCCGCCTGCGCAGCCGACGCCGCGCCCTGCGCCGACGGCAGGGGCTGCGTCAAGGATCAGCAGCTCTGCGACGGCATCGCGCACTGCGCTGATAGGAGCGACGAGACACACTGCACTCCTGTCCATGTGAGTTATGCCGGCCGCGCCCGCGCCCCGCCGCCTGCGCAGCCGACGCCGCGCCCTGCGCCGACGGCAGGGGCTGCGTCAAGGATCAGCAGCTCTGCGACGGCATCGCGCACTGCGCTGATAGGAGCGACGAGACACACTGCACTCCTGTCCATGTGAGTTATGCCGGCCGCGCCCGCGCCCCGCCGCCTGCGCAGCCGACGCCGCGCCCTGCGCCGACGGCAGGGGCTGCGTCAAGGATCAGCAGCTCTGCGACGGCATCGCGCACTGCGCTGATAGGAGCGACGAGACACACTGCACTCCTGTCCATGTGAGTTATGCCGGCCGCGCCCGCGCCCCGCCGCCTGCGCAGCCGACGCCGCGCCCTGCGCCGACGGCAGGGGCTGCGTCAAGGATCAGCAGCTCTGCGACGGCATCGCGCACTGCGCTGATAGGAGCGACGAGACACACTGCACTCCTGTCCATGTGAGTTATGCCGGCCGCGCCCGCGCCCCGCCGCCTGCGCAGCCGACGCCGCGCCCTGCGCCGACGGCAGGGGCTGCGTCAAGGATCAGCAGCTCTGCGACGGCATCGCGCACTGCGCTGATAGGAGCGACGAGACACACTGCACTCCTGTCCATGTGAGTTATGCCGGCCGCGCCCGCGCCCCGCCGCCTGCGCAGCCGACGCCGCGCCCTGCGCCGACGGCAGGGGCTGCGTCAAGGATCAGCAGCTCTGCGACGGCATCGCGCACTGCGCTGATAGGAGCGACGAGACACACTGCACTCCTGTCCATGTGAGTTATGCCGGCCGCGCCCGCGCCCCGCCGCCTGCGCAGCCGACGCCGCGCCCTGCGCCGACGGCAGGGGCTGCGTCAAGGATCAGCAGCTCTGCGACGGCATCGCGCACTGCGCTGATAGGAGCGACGAGACACACTGCACTCCTGTCCATGTGAGTTATGCCGGCCGCGCCCGCGCCCCGCCGCCTGCGCAGCCGACGCCGCGCCCTGCGCCGACGGCAGGGGCTGCGTCAAGGATCAGCAGCTCTGCGACGGCATCGCGCACTGCGCTGATAGGAGCGACGAGACACACTGCACTCCTGTCCATGTGAGTTATGCCGGCCGCGCCCGCGCCCCGCCGCCTGCGCAGCCGACGCCGCGCCCTGCGCCGACGGCAGGGGCTGCGTCAAGGATCAGCAGCTCTGCGACGGCATCGCGCACTGCGCTGATAGGAGCGACGAGACACACTGCACTCCTGTCCATGTGAGTTATGCCGGCCGCGCCCGCGCCCCGCCGCCTGCGCAGCCGACGCCGCGCCCTGCGCCGACGGCAGGGGCTGCGTCAAGGATCAGCAGCTCTGCGACGGCATCGCGCACTGCGCTGATAGGAGCGACGAGACACACTGCACTCCTGTCCATGTGAGTTATGCCGGCCGCGCCCGCGCCCGCCGCCTGCGCAGCCGACGCCGCGCCCTGCGCCGACGGCAGGGGCTGCGTCAAGGATCAGCAGCTCTGCGACGGCATCGCGCACTGCGCTGATAGGAGCGACGAGACACACTGCACTCCTGTCCATGTGAGTTATGCCGGCCGCGCCCGCGCCCCGCCGCCTGCGCAGCCGACGCCGCGCCCTGCGCCGACGGCAGGGGCTGCGTCAAGGATCAGCAGCTCTGCGACGGCATCGCGCACTGCGCTGATAGGAGCGACGAGACACACTGCACTCCTGTCCATGTGAGTTATGCCATGCGCAGCCGACGCCGCGCCCTGCGCCGACGGCAGGGGCTGCGTCAAGGATCAGCAGCTCTGCGACGGCATCGCGCACTGCGCTGATAGGAGCGACGAGACACACTGCACTCCTGTCCATGTGAGTTATGCCGGCCGCGCCCGCGCCCCGCCGCCTGCGCAGCCGACGCCGCGCCCTGCGCCGACGGCAGGGGCTGCGTCAAGGATCAGCAGCTCTGCGACGGCATCGCGCACTGCGCTGATAGGAGCGACGAGACACACTGCACTCCTGTCCATGTGAGTTATGCCGGCCGCCCCGCCGCCTGCGCAAGAATGACTGCGCCGACGGCAGGGCTGCGTCAAGGATCAGCAGCTCTGCGACGGCATCGCGCACTGCGCTGATAGGAGCTGACGAGACACACTGCACTCCTGTCCATGTGAGTTATTTGGAGCCGCGCCCGCGCCCGCCGCGCCTGCGCTTCCGACGCCGTCGCCCTGCGCCGACGGCAGGGCTGCGTCAAGGATCAGCAGCTCTGCAGACGGCATCGCGCACTGCGCTGATAGGAGCGACGAGACACACTGCACTCCTGTCCATGTGAGTTTTCAATCAAATTCAAATTCATAGAATGACAATGAAACAGCCAGGCAGAGGCTGCGTCAAGGATTAACAGCTCTACGACGGCATAGCACGCACTGCGCTTATATGTGAGTATTTGGAACTAAGGATCCTATCCTCGTCGCCATTAATATCCGGGAAAAAATGAGAAGCAGACGCCCACTGCGCTGACAGGAGCGACGAGACTGTGAGTTTTTAATCATACTAATATAATAAAGAGGAAGTATTTGCAAGTTTGTGAGTTTCTTTGTAGGGAGTAATAATCTTCGAAACTACTGAACCGATTTCATAAATTCTTTCACCAATGGAAAGCTACATTATAACTGAGTGACATTGGCTACAATTTATGTATGTATCTTCCGAGCGAATCCGGGGCGGGGCGCTAGTTTGGAACATTTTAGTTTCACGTCTATTGGTGGGATTTGAATTTAACGTTTCATCTTATGCCAATGGAACAATCAGTTTTAAATGCAGAAGCTTGCGCGACGTATATACTTGAACTTGCTTTTTTATTTTTATTTTTTATCGGAAGAAAAGGAAAAAGAAATGTCTGAAGTAAGTCTCCTAGAAAGAAAACAAGAAATGTCTCACAACTGGCAAAACTTACTGAAGTAATGAATCCCATAATTCATTGTCAACAGCAATCCCATTTCGAGTGCACCGACGACCAATTCTCATGTGACGAAGGGTCGCAATGTATCCCGCGAACGTCCGTCTGCAACGGCCGGGAGGACTGCTACGACGGCACCGATGAGGTCAACTGTAGTAGTTCGGCCACTGACCCCACGCACGCCTATCAGGTGAGGTCATCATTATAGTTTCATAGTTTGGGTTTTAACGACTGCGAACGAACACAGCCGGGACCAACGGTAACGTGCCTTCCAAAGCATGAAGGAGTTCGAGGTAATCTGTCATACAGGTTTTCCTTGTGCAGACACCAGTCTCTCAAATAGATCATCTTTTCTTTAACTGCATGGTACACCTAAGTTTATATCTCTAAGTTTATAATATCTAAGTTTGAGGTGAGAGAAGAAAAATAAAGATGATGATTAATACATAATACATTTTGGTCACCCATCCCGTGACGCCCATTGTGAAAGTTGCTTAACCACCATTATCGCCGGCCGACCGCCCTAACCACTGCGCCGCCGAGCTCCTAGAAAAATTATCCATTTTGCCTGTTTCCAGTTCCTAAGCATCGGCGTGGACCAGTCTTCGATCAACTCCACCAGCTTCCTGATCTCGTGCTGGATGGCGCAGCAGAAGATGGTGCTGTACAGCTTCCTGCCGTCCATCGCCAAGGTCTCGGACGGTGTCTGGCGCAACATGACCTGGACACACGACAGCGTGTACAGGTGGGAACTTGTCTTTGTTTCAACCAGCTCCTGATCTCTTGCTGGATGGCGCAGCAGAAGATGGTGCTGTACAGCTTCCTGCCATCCATCGCCAAGGTCTCGGACGGTGTCTGGCGCAACATGACCTGGAGACACGACAGCGTGTACAGGTGGGAACTTGTCTTTGTTTCTACCAGCTCCTGATCTCGTGCTGGATGGCGCAGCAGAAGATGGTGCTGTACAGCTTCCTGCCGTCCATCGCCAAGGTCTCGGACGGCGTCTGGCGCAACATGACCTGGACACACGACAGCGTGTACAGGTGGGAACTTGTCTTTGTTTCTACCAGCTCCTGATCTCGTGCTGGATGGCGCAGCAGAAGATGGTGCTGTACAGTTTTCTGCCGTCCATCGCCAAGGTCTCGGACGGCGTCTGGCGCAACATGACCTGGACACACGACAGCGTGTACAGGTGGGAACTTGTCTTTGTTTCTACCAGCTCCTGATCTCTTGCCTGCCGTCCATCTGACGATCTCCTGTACTTTCATCCACAGCCCTCCGTGACCTACTGCTGGGTACAGGCCTTCTTCCCTCTAGGCCAACCTTCTCTGTCCTGGGTCATCCTTCTCCAGTAATATTCTTAACATCGTCCATCCATCTAGCTGCCGGATGTCCTACGCTTCGTTGTTCCACTTTGGTGGAAATTTTGGATAATCCATTTATAAGTCCGTACATTTTCACGGCTAAACCGCTGATCAGATTTTAATGAAATTTATCATGGAGATAGTTAAAGACCCGAGACTGAAGATTTTTTTCTTACATAAAATTTCATATTACGTAAGAAAAAATCTGAAGAAAAAAAGTATAAACTGAGCTTGTATTGTATCAGAATATTGAATCAGTAAATAGGGTATTTGAAAATGTTTTTTTTAATTATCTATCTATAAGGTTTTTGTGTTTATCTTCAACAGGTTTACGAATCTGGAACCGTATACTAACTACAATGTGACGTTCTACATACAAGACAGCAAGTCTAACAGGACTTATCCATCCAATAAGTACGTCAATACAACTACTGGAGAAGGAGGTAAGAGATAGATATATCTATTTGTTCTTTCTATAAAATCTGCAGTCAATTTCATATGAAGCTTAAAATTGGCCGTACTTTTGAGAGTGTTGGTGGATTTTGAACATTATGCATGTGTAGGACGAGACATTTTAAAAAATATAAATTAATCTGTTAGTTACTTTTAATTAGAGCTTTTAGCTTTTTAAAATAACTTTTCGGGTTCTGTACCTCAAAAGGCAAAATCGAAACTCTTATAAGATCACTCTGTTGACCGTTTGTCTGTCATGAATATTTTTATCAATGATCTAACTCCAACCTTGACAAGTAAGATTCAAGTTTAACGTGAATAAAATATGATAACTTTTATGCAATGTGCTCAATGTTAAATTTGTTATATATTTCACATTAGTTTTGTTACTGCTATTGGTAGGTACTGTGTTATATGCTACTTTCCAAAGTCGAAATGGTTGAGAATAAATCATTTATCTATCTATAATGTTATTTCAGTGCCATCCCCCCCTGTCCACCTAACGGTCCGCCAACTCATCGGCAGCCGGGTACTAGTGATATTCGACAAACCAACCGAACCTCACGGCGTCATACAGTCCTACACACTATACTTCGCGCCGCCACTGCCTCCGATATCGACCGTCATACTAGCCAACAATAGTGATACGATCACTCACACGCTACGGGGATTCTTCAAGCCGGATAAGAAATACTCTTTTTGGGTGAGTTTTATTTATGTTTTGTATAATATCTTCGACAAGCCGACGGAACCGTACGGATTCAACAGTCATAAATACGTGATACTGTATTAATTTTGCCCAAATATTAATTTTTAGCTGTTTTTAAATTTTCGTGTTACATAAATTCGTGACCGCGGCATCTTGTAAAAGTGTCGAAACGTAGACAATACAAAGATAAGTGCGCGTTTAAAACCTGTATGTCATTTACTTTTAATTTTCAGCTGACAGCTACCAACCGCGCATACACGTCCAAATCATCCGAAGTAGCCTACCTTACCTTCGATGACGGTGGTGACGTAGACGATCTCGTCAACGTCAGCATGTCTCACGTCAATGAATCATCAGTGTACCTCGAGTGGCACAAGATCCGCGGGGTGGAGGGGTACTCAGTGCAAGTGCGACTGCCGCTACCCTATGCGAAGAGGGAGGAGGTCGTTACGCAGTACAACAATGTTACTCGTAAGTAGGGCTGCCAGCTGTCCGGATTTGTCCTAGTTTGGAGGGAGCCCGGGTTTTTAAAAAGTAAATTTTTTATGTCCGGGGAAGTCAGATTCCGCCGCGCGATATTTTTTTTGAGTAAGTACTTCCGCCGCGCGACTAACGATGTGCCGCCATAAAATTTCTAATAAACTTCGCTGTTTCTTTGAAAATTTCGGGAACGGCACGATCCCGAAATTTTCAAAGAACGGCGGCGGCGATTTTTGGAGAGCTTTTTTTAGTAATTTTAGTTTTTACTATCTGATACTTTTCCACCCATGTCAAAAAACCAAATTTCATCGAAATCTGTAAAGTAGATTTTGCTTGAAGTGACAAACATATTCTTTGTGAGTGTGATTGTTACTAAATCACGCAAAACCTACAAATTCACAACCTCGCATCCAAACGCAATAGGGTAGATGACAACAAGTCAAATTAGTTACTTTTTTCTAAATGTCAAAAACAATAATTTATATGGGACTTGTATGACAGTACTCAACGGTGACGTCACTTTTAATGGAGTCAAAAAGCATTCCTTATATACTTTAATTAGAACTAAAAAATAGTAAACCATGTTATAAATAAAATTGATCAATTAAAGTGACATTCAATTATAATGTTTCATTATTTAAATAGCATCATATATTTTATTTTTTACCCAGTCATCATCCTTATTATGATATGATATAGTAGGATCAGATTGAAAAAAAAACCTTGTTCAACAAAAGCATTGATAAGAATGTAATATATAAACTTTTACAAACTAAATAATAAACTTTACAGTGACAAACCTTCCTCTCGGAGTGGACATGGACATTGACATTCGCGCATTCAAAGACAAGATTTACGGCGACCCATTCACGATCCCGCTACGTAAAGCTGGCATTCCGGACGAACAACTGAACTTAACCGCTATACTAGTAAAGGAGAAAGGAACGTCCGTACAGCTGTCCTGGTCGCCGCCTACTGCAGATAGATACAAGAATAGGACAGTGCAGTATGAGCTGCATTATACTAATGCTTTGAAGCCTGGCGAACTTGTTAACGGTAAGTACATTTTCAGGTTATAAAATCAAAATGAGAAGTCAATTTTTCAAGCTAAAATATGCGAAATTTTATATAAAGTTTGTCTTGAGAAGCCTGTAAAGACAACAAGTCTATCTTTTTAAGGTTACAAATTATTTTTGTATCCTTATTTTAATAGCTACAAAATGCTATAATTTCGACACGATCACTGCTTAGACAGAAACTTGATATACTGGTAAGTTGACCTACTCGCCTAAAAGGACTTTTGCCAATATGTATATGTTCTTTTTGTTTTTTTCATTTTAATATCAATACATATTTTGATTGTGCAATATAAAGTTATTCCAATCAATATCTTTATTCATATAATAAAACTGTAAAATCTGTGTGGGTCTGTGTCTGTACAGATACGAGAATAGTTATGAATAACCAAGTGATGTATGGTGTAGATACGAAAATAGTGTGACAAACAAGAAAAGGCAATTCTGTGGAGGGCTTTCACACTGGTGTGACAATCTAGTGGGACTACGGGCCGCTATCCAAGTTTCATATAGTTCACCTTCACCAAGGAGAACCCCAGGTAATTTGGCATCTAGTTTTCGTTACGTCACATAGAAATGGATTGTCACTGCACTAGACAAGATAGTGTATGAAAATGGAATTATAAAAATTAGTTTTCATTGACCCTATTATGAACTTTATATCATTACTATTTTTCTGCAAAGTCGATTGATTTTTACTGAGTTTTTAAATCATTTTCAGGATAGTAATGTAGTGACTTAAGGAGTTTCTGACTCCATATTTATTACTAACATTTTGTCGCGTCTTCGGGATCCACTCGTAGTAGTTGTATTTCGATGGAAATTTTATATAAAACGTATGTCTTAAGGAAGCCTGTACTCCAAGTTGCATTCTACCCGTATACGAATTATTTTTGTATCCTAAAATCATCCAGTAATTCCTGACACGTGATTGAGTAACAAACGTCCATACTATCACACATCGCCTAAATTTTGCGCTTTTATGATTTTAGTGGGATGTTATATTTGAAATTTCTCTTGTTCGTTATGATATTAGGTAGAAGGAGTTTCTTAGAATGCGCTAAATATTTTTCAGTTTTTAGCGCCTGTGAAGAGATTGCGCGCTCAATTCACCGAGGAACGAAGATAATCAAAATTGGACATATACTGTGGACGCTAACTGTGATGTGCTGCGTGAACCAATTACTTACAAGGTATGTTTGTAATTTAATATTTATTTTATTATATTTTGATAGAAATCGATGCTAAATAATTTACGATTTCTGATTTTCTGTCATTAACTGTTACGTTCCAAAATGGCCCTTTTAGCTTATTGTTGGAAGTATTGTAACCATTTATTTGTCTATGTAAATATGTATGTTGACCAGTAAAAAAGACGAGATAGTCGCATCAAAAATGTGTACTACCATAATATTCTTTTGGTCATTAAATACTAGGTTTCAAAATGGTCCGCGTGAATTTCTGCGTGATCCATACATCACACATGTGCCTTTTCCCGGGATAAAAAGTACCCTATGTCCTTCTCCGTACTTCTAACTATGTGTATGCCAAATTTCAGAAAGATAGGTTCAGTAGATAAAGCGTGAAGAGGTAACAAACAAACCAACAAACAAACAAATACAACGCATTTATATTATTAGTAGGATTTATTCTTGTCCGTTTTAATATTAGATGGAGTTTGTTAGAAGGAATCCTGCTATTAATTTATTTCATCTACTAGTTGTTGCTCGCGGCTTGCTCGCGTGACTTTGGCTTAGATGAAAAGTCTTTTTGTGTTCCAAACTGTTTCTGTGTTCATTCGTTTTTTATACGTCTACAGAAAATTCTCATCAGGACAACCAATTTTGTTAAGGCGCCATTTCCGTATATGGTATAGTGTATTGGTCTCTTGGAGTTTTTTATCAGATGTTCCGTGATCTTCAATTTTTTATACGTCAGCAGAAAATGCTCATCAGGTTGAACGACTTTTGTTAAGGCACCATTTCCCTATTTCTTATAGTTTAGCTGTTCTGTTATGCTTCTTCATCAGGTGTTCCAGTTTTCAAAATGAATTATAGCCTATATGTTGCCCAGGCTTAATAGCTATACAACAAAAAAAGTTTCATTCAAATCCGTCCAGTAGTTTTTGCGTGAAACGCGTACATACATACAGACAGACAGACAGACAAGAAATTCCAAAAATTTTTTTTGCTTTCTATTGTTCTTTTTAAGTGTCCCTCTATCCATTTTAGTCAAAATACTAAATGTACAGACAAAATATTTTTACTGTTTTATTATATGTATAGATAACTTATTAAATATTTTTCAGAGCTCCCGTAAAGAGATTGCAGCGCTCAATTCACCGAGGAACAATCAAAATTGGACATATACTGGGACGCTAACTGTGATGTGCTGCGTGAACCGATTACTTACAAGGTCTGTTTGTAATTTAATATTTATTATCTTAAGTACATGTAATATTAGAATGATTTATATGATTACGGCACGTTTAATCCATATGTTTAGATGTGGGTGATTTTAATTGTTATAAATACCTACAGATAGCCGTTCGCGTTTTTTAAGTATAATACTTAAAAAACGCGAACGTATCTTGTAGGTATTAAGCATGATACAAACCGATGCTGGATAATGAATTTACGTCCGATTTTCCCTATTCCACATATCCCTACTGATTTCCTCCCCTCAATAGTGGTCGTTCCGAAATATTAGTAGCTTATTATTAGAAGTATTGTAACATTTTATTTCTCTGTTAATATGTTGACCAAATTAAATATTAAAAGACTAGATAGTCACATCAAAAATGTGTACTACCATAATATATTATTAACAAACCTTTTGTCAATGTCCAGTTGGAGATAACAGAAGAGACGCGCCACAAGACGAGCCGCTACGAGTTGCAACCGACCACGAATGTTTCGTTGCATCACACCATCTTGAACCTGCCACGAGGCGGGCGATACAACATCTGCGTTAGTGTAAGTTTTTTTTAACTTTTTTAATCTTTTTTCAGTATGACATTAATTTCATTTTACTAGCTATGTCCTCGCTTCTCTTTCGCTCCTTTGGGAAATTTGGGATAAAAAATTCCCAATGTGCTGTTCCATGTTTTTTCTACTTGCGAATTAAATTTACTACACATCGAAATCCGTCAATTAGATATTGTGTGAAAAAGTGAAAAATTACTCTGATAAATATTCTCAATTTATGATGTTAGTAAATTGGGATGGACTTGATAATATGATGATGGAATCGCAACATCAATATCCATAAGACTGCAACAACATCATGTAAAACAATGTGTGTTGTCGATTGTCTTGATAAGGAATCTGTTAGACTATTAATTTTATGAACGTTTGCCGGTAATAAAAGCTCGTAAAATCCGAATCATACTTGGGGCTAATTTTTCAATTATCAAATAAATGCTATCTGACGGATAATGTGTAAAGCGACTAAATTGTAGGGTCATGTCATGCTTATGCAACTGACGCAGTGCTGTCAACTTATTTTAGTCATTCTATAATTTAAATAGTTGAAAACATTTATTCAATGATTGAAAAATTTGCCCTTAGTCAATTGTAGAATGTAGGTGTCAGCGGGGCGTTGTTACATCGCGGGAAGGAGAGAGCCCCCCACCCTGCCAGCACCCCCGCCCCCGCGTTGGCCCGCCGCTTAAACCTGCGCGCATCGGTGGCGGCGCGATTACTATTCAATTCGAACTGTTTGAATCAGTTGATATTAGATATGCTGAAATTAAAAGCCTAGGATGACACTTGTGTACATTTATCATTTAATATTCTACTTTAAACATTAACACAAAACAAAAGATACATAAGATATTCTCTAAACAAACATGTAACATTGTAAGATCATGAAAAATTAGCTAGCTACCTCATGACAGCCTGTCCAATCGCTGCACCAATCACAGCGCACCACTAGTGACGTGCCGCGTTTATAGGGGATGGGCAGTCTTCATCTTCCGTCTAACAGCTCATTTTTAAACAGTTTTGTTTGTATAAATCGCAGACAGTCGTATCATTATCGTCCGCCGCGTGCACGCGCGTGCGCAGCGGCCGCATCGCGTCGCCGCGCAGCCTGCTGGCCTTCCATCCCGACACCGCTCGCCTCGTCGTCGCCTGGACGCCTCCACCGCACCAGGACAAGTGAGTCATCAAGTCCACTGCTGGACATACGCCTCCCCTAATCCTACTTCCTATAGTTGCCGTCACGTAAAAAGGGCGCTGACGGTTAAGCCGCGCAGTAGGCGATATATGCGGTGAGCGGGGTCGGGCGGGTCTCCATCCCGCGCGCGATTGGTTTGTCAGTCGTAGCGCATGCGCAAGTTTTACCCCCTCCTCACCCTACCAGTGACCTTTTCACGTGATGAGAAGTATACTACTATTATAAATGCGAAAGTTTGGATGTGAATTTGTGAAGATGTTTGTTACTCATCATGCAAAATCTACTGGACAGATTTCGATGAAATTTGGTACACGGGTAGGAAAATACCGGTAATACCACAAAGAGTACTTTTATCCTGCAATTCCTTGGGAGCGAAGCCCCGGGGCGCGGCTAGTATTTAATATCTTACTACAAAAATAATGTAATATATAAAACTGTATGAAAGATGCCCGATCAGATGCATGGCGTGTATGAAATGAACGTACGCTCTTGACCCATACACGCAAAGCCGCATCTAGTTGAGAAACCGGCCGTGAGCCTGAGAAGTGGGAACGGCAACGCCGCACACGCGCTTGCAATGATGACGTCGTATTACTCCCATGACGTCGTATTAAATGGCGACCACGCACCGGCAAGCGCAATATCGGACTCCCGCCAAGTGAACGGATGAACTGAAGTAGGTCGCAACGCTACCAACGGCCATTCTGAAATGTTCCAACAAACATTTTTGTTCGAAATTATCATAAAATTACCAATTTTATAGTAATTTCGACCAAAAATGTTAGCTGGGTTAACTATAGTTGTGGTAAAAAATAAACATTTTATTTCCTTTTAGGTTCAAATACCAAGTGATAGTGTCCACCAAAGAGATACCAGACGACCTAGTTCATACCACCGAGGACATGAAGGTCATAACATCGGACACTTCCCCAGTGCTGGTCCCCATTCCGGAAGGTGTGGATGGTCCGCTGTATGTCGGTATGCGCGCCGTATCGCCTGAAGGATACTACAGTGACATCACTGAAGTACACGCAATTCCTATGCAAGGTTAGTGTTGGGTCACAAAATTAATATAAGCAATGTACAGAAAGGAAGCTCCTTGCCCCTCCCGCAATATGGCGTACCCCTGCGTACACCGCACTTCTCCCCCGTTGTTTTGCGGATTGGGACGCCATTTCTATGAAAACGCACACATTGACGTGTTCACGGATGTACAGTTTCATTTGTAGTAGTAGTAGTAGGTATATAAAGTCAAAGTCAAAGTCAAATATTTTTATTCATGTAGGCTTAAAAATAGCACTTATAAATCGTCACTTTCTTGTTTTTTAGTTAGTTGACGTCAAAAAAATTACTTAAAGCTAAGTTTACCACCGCCTCCAAAGCGCAAGTGGAGAAGAGGCGGCGCAACAAACTCCACTGCTGCATTTTCTCCAAAGACGTCACTTTACAACATATGTCTTACAATTAAATAACTGTATATGTGGACGAATATACATTGAATATATATATATATATATTAAATGTCAAATTTATAAATTAATAAAAATTATAAATTAATAAAATGTCATTGTAAAAGTAAAAGTACACAATGTACCTAGAGAGTAATATGACAGTCTTAGGAGGTCACTGTACCAGGCTCGGGCCACGCATTTTTGTCATTAACATAATCATCCGTCGTATAATATGCCTTCTTACAAAGTGTCTCCTTAATATAATGTTTAAATTTCTTGTCAGGCATATCAAGGACAGATTTTGGTATTTTATTATAATAGCGTATACAGTTTCCCACAAATGATTTCCTAACCCTAGCCAGTCTGTGCCCTGGAACGTACAAGTTATGTTTGTTTCGCAGGGATATATCTGTGACATCACAAACTTTTTTGAAAGACGAAATATTTTTCCTAACATGCATAATGTTATCAAAAATATATTGGGATGGTAAGGTTAAAATATCTATATCTTTGAAGAAATCTCTGAGTGAATCTCTTTTTCTTAATCTGTAAATAAAACGAATAGCTCTTTTTTGAAGTATAAAAATTGTTTGTATGTCGGCAGCTGCTCCTGCAAAGTAATAGGCCATACGACATTAGGCTATGGAAATAACTAAAATAAACCAACCTAGCAGTTGCCACATCCGTCAGTTGTCTGATTCGTCTTACAGCATAAGCCGCGGAGCTCAGTTTTTAGACAAATTAGAAATGTGAGCACCCCATTGTAATTTAGAATCTAATGTTATTCCTAAAAATGTGGTACTTTCAATGAACTCTAACTTATTACTATTTATATTGATATCAACATGGGCCTGCCTAACATTAGGAAGCGTAAATTTAATGCAATGGGTCTTACTTGCATTAAGCATCAGGTTATTAGCAGAAAACCAGTCTGATATGGCAGACAAAGTGCTGTTCACAGCATCCACATTTTCGCTATGGCGGTCAGTCTTAAAAATTAAAGACGTGTCATCAGCAAACAACACTATACCAGCCTGCTTCTCAACCATATAAGGCAGGTCGTTGACATAGACTAAAAAAAGGAAAGGTCCTAAAATTGAACCTTGAGGTACGCCAATCATAACTTTTGATCCTTTAGATTTTACGTTATTTAGGTCTACAGTCTGCAGCCTATCACTTAAATAAGATTTTATTAGTTCTATTGATTTAGTGTCAAAACCGTACTGAGAGAGCTTGAGCAAGAGAGTCTCATGGTCAACACAGTCAAACGCCTTAGATAAATCACAAAACGCTCCAATTGCATCCTGTGAATCTTCCCATGCATTGAAGATATGAGTAACCAAAGCCACTCCCGCATCAGTTGTGCATTTACCACTAGTAAATCCAAATTGTTGGCCGTGAAATAGATTGTGGATATTAAAGTACTGTTGCATTTGACTAAGCATAATCTTTTCAAATACTTTACTCAAGACTGGCAAAATAGATATAGGCCTATAGTTGCCAGGCTCTGATTTTTCACCTTTTTTAAACAGTGGAATTAATTTGCTAAGTTTCATTAAATTTGGAAAAATGCCTTGGTCAACACATTCATTAAATATATAAGCTAAGTCGACAGCTATGATATTTATTATATGGAAAATTATGCTAACAGACATACCCCAGTGATCCTCAGACTTCTTAATGTTTAGTTCTTTAAAAGTTTTAATTATATCACTAGGGTCAATATGCGAGAATTTAAATTTAGAGGTGCAAGTGGTGACATTACTTTTAAGTAGGGATTCGGCATTTTGAGGGCATGAATTTATGCTAGAGGTTAATTCTAAAGGTATGTTTGTAAAGTAATTTTCAAAAACATTTACTATTTCTTGTGTAGAAGTAATTTTTTTGTCATTATGTTTAATTTCCTTAATATTTTCTTTCAATTTAAATTTGCCTGTCTCTTTATTTATAATGCTCCAGGTTTCTTTCATCTTATTAGGAGCGTTACTGATCTTCCTTTTAATACAATTAGCCTTAGCCTGTCTGCAAGCTCTTTTAAAAGTTTTTGAATAATTTCTAACATAATCAACAAAAGTACTATCAAATCTATATTGTTTCTGGGCATACAAGTCAAATAATTTTTGTCTACTTATATATATACCTGTAGTAGCCCATTCGTTAAATTGTAATTTATTATTAAACTTACGTTGCTTCAATGTAAATGTTTTGGAAAAAGCATCAGAAACAGTACTAAATAAGTTGTTATAATGGGCATTTGGATCACTACCAGTGTATGTCACCGAGCACATTTTATTTTCCAACGTATTTTTGAATTTAATAATTTTTTGAGCAGTGATTGGTCTACACATGATTTTTTCCTCACTCAAGCTAGGTGTTATACTAAATGTAACTAATTGGCCGCAATGGTCTGATGGTAATTTTCTGAAAACTGATTTATTTTGTGGGTCCTGTTCACTAAAGACATTATCAATACATGTAGCAGATGTGGCAGTGGTGCGAGTAGGCTCTAAAAATACATTATCTAGATTGTAGCTCTTGAAAAGATTTTGAAACTGGGTGCTTACAGTAGAATGAACTAATAAATCAACATTAAAGTCACCACAAACAATTAACTTTTTGTTACTATTTGAAGCTACTCTAAGAACTTCATCCATTACTGCTAAGAAATCTTTGAAAACACTACTGGGTGGACTGTATACACAGATAATGATATGGCCATCAAGCTCGGCACAGGATACCTCAACACACCGCTCAAGAGAGAGTCTTACTATGTCATGACGCTCCTTGCTGCGTAGACCATTTTTGATATATATTGCAGATCCGCCTCTACTCGTAGACCCTCTCTTATAGCAGCTAACAGTATTATAATTGTTTGGACTGACCACTGTCTCACCCTCTAAAATCCAATGTTCAGTCAAACATAAAATATCCACAATATATTCTTCTAAAAATAATTCAATAATTAATTCCTTGCCGGGAAGCCCTTCTAGATTTTGGTGAACTAATGTTAGTTCATGTGGCTTTCCCTTTGTCTTAACATGCAGTTTAAATTAATGGGCATGTCTACAGAATTACCATTACAGGCATTTGGCACTTCTGTAGATGTTGTCTTATAATATTACGCCCTGTATCTATGAAGTGCCCTCCCTGTGGTTGGGTGTACTTTTCTTTCATTTTTCTGCACCCCTGGGGCTGGAGGGCGTGCCCCACTGGTTGGGATCTCCTGGATTAGAGGATCACTTTTTTTCTTATTTACCCATTGAAGTATTTAAAACAAATAGACGAAATTGTACATAGAAATAGGCACAGTTCTATAAGATGGATAAAGGCCAATTTAGACGGTGCAAGTTTCTTGCCTGTTGCATACAATTAAATTGAAACCAATAAATACTTGCATGGTCTAAACAACAGTTGTTTGCAATTATTCATAGTCTGTTTGTACTGCAATTATTGTTCTTTTATGTGTAACTTCACCGTTTAAATGGGCTTTAACATGCGGTTATGTAGGCGGTTCAACAAACGTCCTATCCTTCCAGCGTCCGACATCGCCGCATCGGAGGACACCACAACGCTGTCGGGCGCGTGGTGGGTGAGCGCACTATGCGTGGTGGCGGCGGCCGGCGCGGGCGTCGCGTTGTGGGCGGGCTGTCGGCGGCGTCGTGCGCAGAGACTGCTGCACACGCCGCGGTACGACAACCGCCGCGGGCAGGCCACCATTGGAGACCATGGTCAGTATAGACATTAGCCCAAGTATACCAGCAAAGTACCGGTAATCGCATAGTATCATTTTCGCAATCACCAACTTCGAAAACCTAAGAAACTATACCTACCCATATCGCAATGGGTCCGCCATCTTGGAAAAGAAAATGGAGACAATTTATGTTCCGAAACTAGACCACCTGTCAAAATGCGAGAGCAATGCACTTCGAGCTCGCGCTCGGGTGCAATATTTTTTGTATGGCGGATTTCTAGACGTCACAGCAACTACCCCCACCACTTTAGTGCTTGTCATCCTATATAAATATATCTGAAAAATATGCTGCACATTTTTCTGAATGCACCGATACCAAATTTAGCCAAATTTAGAAATTTACATAGATCCGTAGAACCTACTACCAGTATATCCCCAACAGAAATGATAATGAAATGATTGAAATGAAACACAAGAGGCGTTAACGAATTTTAAAAAAGTAACCAGGGTGCCATTGGGACATTTCACTAATGAAAAAAAACACTCCGAACATTATCTTTAATGTTATAAGTACAAAATTAATATAAAGTAATATAAAGTAACTAAGCCTAAAAATATTATATTGCAGATGACGACGATGTGCCTCCGATCCAAGGTTTCTCAGACGACGAGCCGCTGGTCATCGCCTGAGCATCTGAAACAATGTGATTTATCATAAATTTCTATCACTGACGTCTACAGGAGATGCATACTTCATAAATGTTTCAATCTTAAAAAAATAACAATATTTCTTGGGGCTCAAACATCATTCCTTATTTGAATTGTAATAGTAACTTTTTTATTTTTATATGTTATATGGCCAGTGCAGGATTCACTGTAGCTGATTATAATTTTAAGCCGATATTTTTTTTAAAGACATGCATTGACATTACAATTCAATGAGCCTTACTTCATTTTTATTGTAATCGACAAGACATTTATGCAGTTTTCATATTCTTGCGTCCAACATTTATGAATGTAAACGTGATCTTGTCATATTATAGCTTTTTTTATTTTATCGTTGTATTTGGTAGTATTTCCACGTTATCACACGCGATAGCTATTTCATTTTGTTTAAATTTAAAGTATCGAAAGCCGCTTAAAAATGCCAGTTTATATCGCGTAGGGTAATGGAATGAAATATATTATGAAGTAATGCCCTATAATTGAAAAGTTATTCATTGCCTTGATATATTTTAATCAAATCTTGTTTAGTTGAATTTGTGCGTTGCATAATTACACTTTTCAAATAAAGGAACCATTTTAAAAATTAAGGAATATTAATACCCCCAGTTAAACAATATTATTTTTAATACAACGGGAAATAAATTTATTTGTTCAAGAGAAATGTAGGCATTTACTATGCCCACAGTATTATTACGTTATAAAGTCTGTGTATAGATATGTTAATTTCCTGTGTTTTTACTTTTATACCTAATACATTTATAACATACAAATAAATTAAATTTCTGTATTTTCGTCTTACTTGATTAATCAAAAATACTTATATTCGACATAAAATTGAATTTCTGTATTGTTGTCTTACCTGATTAATCAAAAATACTGATTTTCGGTTTTAACTTTTAGTTTTTGTTTGCCTTTTTTTTTCTAATCTTTCAAAATGTATTATTTTTTAATTTGTAGTGTATAAGACGCAGGCGAAAAAGTGTAAGAAGTAAAACACAGGGCTCTGGCTGTAAATCGTAAGACTTGTTATGTTTAGACTTTATTTCGCTTGCTCACTCGTTATTTTATAAGTGAATGATGACCATAACTATCTCATCGTTGGGTTTCGACGCCAAAGATAATAATTTTTCATAAGTACAATTATTTACTAAATCTTAAGTCGAAAACATCATTATTTTCATGTTGTAGATCTCTACATTCCTTATTATTTTGTGAGTAGTATTTTTTAAGGATTAGTTAGTTCCTATAGGTAACATATTTAGTGCCGCGTCATTCGACTGTTTAACTTGAAGTCATAACGTATTATTTTTTAAATTTATTATAGTTACGAAACAGGAACGTGCATACGAAATTATAACAATGAGAATAAATTATACTTGTAAAAATGTACAATGCTTTTATTTCCTTCACTTTTACTTTAAATACCTGATAAAAAAATAGTCTGTGCTCCGGGGTTTCGTTCTCGTGGGAACTTTGGAAAAGCTTCATAGACTAATCATGAATCTAAAAATATATAAGGTGGACACAAATTAACTACAAATATTTTCAGGGCTAATTACTGATATTATTTAGAAAGTATATCAATGGTTTTTTCAATTTTCTACACGCTAGTTTTCGAGAAAAATTAACGTTTATGTTTTTTGAAAACCGTAACATTATAACATCCTGTACACAGCTTTGCGTAAAATGACAATTAAAATGACACACACAAACAAAAGCCGCCGCCCCGCCCACCGGTCGGTCGCTGTCATTTACGTATAATAAATCGCTTGACATCTCTGTCTTTCACGCACTTTTCATAAATAAAGAGGAATACAGCAAATCAATTTCATTCAACTATTAATTGGTGGGAGGAGCTTAAAGAGTACAGGAGTTTAACTACAGTATGATACTAAATGTCATCATTTAATAATATTTTTTTTGTTAGAAAAAACAAAAAAAAAACTAGCGTATCGATTTTTAAAATTGTATCTCCAATACGTTTATTTAGCCCCCTGGAGACAGCCCTGAAAATATTTGTAGTTAATTTGAGTCCACCTTATATAAAAAAAATATATACAGTTAGTCATAGGTTATATAAAGAGAAATCCTCTGCTTATGATCGTTTTTTTTTATTGACCGATTTTGATGAAATTTGGTATTTGAAAGTATAAAAAGTAACTGTGACCAACCTTTGAAGTCAACCCCAAGGGGGGTTTAGTTTGCATGAAAAATAGATAAATACTTTTAGTCGCGGGGCAACAGCAAGTGACGTACACAGATATAGGGTGCAAGTGTAAGATATTTGAGTAAAAAAAACCCGCGTGACCTTCTTACGAGAACAGTGCCTTTTATCCGGGATAAAATTTAATGTCCTTCTCATTATTTCTATGTGTTACGATCTTCCTGAAATATCGTATACATAACGAAATTTCAGGAAGATTGGTTCAGTAGATAAAGCGTGAAGAGGTAACAAACACACTTTCGCAATTATAAGTTACGATCTATGCAGTAGACAAGCACGGATATAACCTAGGTACTCCCAAGAAGAGTGTCCAGTGCCCGTGCAGGCCAGCCGCGCGCGGGCAGCAGCAGCAGCGCGCCGCGGCGCCGCACGGCCACGCCCGCCGCCATAGCCCGCCCGCCCGCCGCGCACACCAGCGCGCCGCCCACGCCGGTCTGTGGGAATATTACAACTTGAAACCGTAGACATCAAAAAAATATAATTCTTTGGATTTTGTATGTCAAATATTGGTGTCAATTTTGTTTTGTTATTCCTTTGGTAGTTAACCTTACGTAAACCCCTTTAAATTAATAAAGATAAAAATAAAGTCTGGGCGGAAAATGCACATTAGAACTACCAGACATTTTTTGCACTTCACTAATGTCATTTAAGAGGAAGTGCCTTAATGTTATAAAAGATTAAATTTAAAAAAATAATAATTTGTATTGTATTCCTCTTTGTTTATATATTTAGGTATTTGTATTGTTTTGTTTTTATATTTTGAGCTAAATTTAACATGGTATGTACACTTATTGTTGGTCAGTTTGGTTAATTCTTAAAAAAAAATGTTTATATATATTTTATGTCATGTACCCACCTTACTTACTGTTTTGTGTGCTAATAAATAAAATAAAATAAATGTTTTACATCTATTGGGCATATTATTGTTTGGCTAGGCGGACGCCCACGGCGGCTAACTTTTTTTTCTAAACGGTATCACATTTTACTCTTACAGCATATTGCCAACATCAAAACAACCAGTGACAAAGGAAATAAAAAAAATAGCTTAGACATTAGTTCGCTTTCCTACCATGCACTGTTCTTTAGTTTGGCTTATAATTGCTACCTATTTATATTAGAAAATAATCCACTTACCACAGTTCCTCTGGCTTGTACCTCAGCACAGAACGCTCCATTTGGTAGACTTTGGCTGGTGGACTGGTTGGACATCCGTGCCTGGCACTGTTGGGATGTCAACACAGCAGCTCGTTGCCAGCGAGAGTGGCTCCTTATGGCTGATTGTGAGGTAATATTTATTTGGTGCAAACAAAATAATAAAAGCATAATATTGCAAATTTTGTCATAAAAAGTACTCCATTTGACTGACGTCACGCCACATATATTAAAATGTATTGGATTTGACTATTAGTAAATAATACGAGTACTTACATGTAAACTTTTCAAACATCCAAATTCAAAATAGTGTATTTTATTTGTAACTGTAGTACCTAGTTCTGATTTTTGTACCTTGGTCATATCCGCCCCATCCGTAAATAAAGCAATCGCTGTTCCCTTTTGGTTCGCCAAGACAGGCTGGTTGCACGTTTGTAGTCAGCTTCAAAGGAACGTTCCAGTGCTGATAAGAATAATACCAAAAATAAAATATGTGTAGATCAGCTCAGTAGGCGTACACAAGTCTGTTGTAATTGTAATTGATACTAAGTATGAAAGAAATAGGGTAATGCTAACACAACACATATTTTTACGTAAAATACATGCTACGCTACTCTACTACTACTCTCAGCCTAAAGACGTCCACTGCTGGACAAAGGCCTCCTCCAAGGATTTTATCCATGGGGGGTTTTGCCGTAATCGCCACGCTTGGCAGGCGGGTTGGCGATCGCAGTGTGATGTCATAGTACGCGGAAAGATGCTGCTGCCCATCCTCCGGTGTTTTAAATCCCTTAGTCGCCTCTTACGACACCCACGGGAAGAAATGGGTTGGTGCTATTCTAGGGCCACACCACAGGCTACGCTACGCACCAGTATTGCCAAATCGTGTGCCAATTCATTGGGCTTGTACTGAGGATGCAAGATAGTGCTGGTTGCTCGGTACTGGGCGTTAGATTTGTCCTTCAAGTCTCGTAGGCCGGCCACCAACGTTATTTCTCCACTTGGTCTCCTTTGGATTGATACAAATATTATTCAGGCAGGAATAGAGATAATTTAGACTCTATCCAGGTTTTTATTAGTAGTCAGATAGTGCGCATATTAGCCTTCATAAGCCTTCACAACCTAGACCTAGATATCTGGTTGAATACGTAGGTATAGTGTGGTCTGAATGAAGAAACATTGACCTAAGCGGCTAAGCTTCTGAATTTAAAAATAAAACTTTCTAACAGTAATATAAGTTAACTTTTAACTTATATTACTGTTAGAAAGTTTACTACTAACTAGTTTAACTTGTATTACCGTGAGTGAAAAATCATTAGAAATTTGTTTTTTTTTTTCTGAAAATAACGAATTTATAACTACCCATAAACACAGTCAGCTGCGGTCAGTGCTGCTCGTGGATGTACGATAGTTGCATAGCATAGAATAATCTGTCTTCTCTTTGATAACACGATTAATCCTAGCCATGGATGCGATCCGTTCTCCGAATTGCCTAGCTGCTTACCTGTAAACATATTTAGGTAAGAGTTGTTGATGAGCATAAAATAGTTTCAGCCGATCTGTGTCTGTGTGCTGGCTTAAAAAGTTATTGCGAATTATCGAAGCAAGTAAACGAGATCAAAGGAAGTAATTACGTGGAAATAACTCACCATTTCTTGACACAAAATTTCCCGTAACTTTTCCACAATTTCTGTAAACTTGTTTGTTACTGAGAGCAAAATCTTTATTCCGATTTTCTGAACTCGAATCGGTGAATACTGATTCTTCACTGTTTTCCTCAACCACGCTTTCAGTAGTTATTCTCTTTGAATTCGTGTAAAATTTGTTCCTGTTCCTTGACAAATTGATCAGTTTGAAGCCTTGTAGTACTTGAAAATCTGGGTTTGATTGGTAGCTGATTGTGTGACTTTCAGGATCGTAATTTTCCTCTGTAATAGTGGAAAGTTTCAAGGGCCTTCCGTGTTTAGGAAATTTTGACGTAGTGGTATCTGAAATTAATTTAATTAAACTTAACCTCAATGCATTTTTACATTTATCATGTCATGAAAATAAATTAGTAAAGTATGTAGGCACCTCTCCTAGGATCTATTGTAGAATAACCAGGAAGATCATCGTCGTAGTTATCATCATATGCATTTCCGCCATATTGACCCCTGTTGTCATTTACTGGCCACCCAGGACGGCTATGATCAGAGTAAACTCCTAAAAGGCCTGGTTTTGGTAACTCTACCACATAATCATCATCTTCATAACAATCATGTTTCGTTATTGTAGTGCTATGGCCACTAGTAGACTTTATCTTAGAATTTTTTATATTCCAATACGGGTCTGTATTATAGTCTTCATCACCTTGATCAGGAGAAACTATTTTGGAAGTCGTATCTTTCTTATTGTCTACTGAACTACCATATCGCCGTCTCATTAACACTTCTCTTTGTTTCAAAGCTATATTTGTGCTATCACTTTGTTTTGATCTTTTCTGTCGTGTATACGAAGAACTTGGAAATATCAATCTTGATGATTCTTCTTCCATCAATGGCAATATGCAACAAACGAATTGCTCGCCCATGTGTAATGTTGAATCAATTCTATAAATATTAGAAGCATATAAAATTGATAATGTTTCTTATAAGAGAAAGCTTATGATCTTTACGAAAATAACAAATTTCATATTACCTGTTAGGTTGCTTGTAGACCAATCCATTCTGTCGATAACACTCCAGTTTCTTCATGTACTTACAAATATTTTCAGATGTCATTGATTTCACTTTATTGGTTAATTCCATTTTATCAACGTTTTTGTCAAGCGTTGGAATTTCATTGGCACTACCTGAGTCTTTCTTCGATAGTAAATAATCAACGGGGAAATAAAACTTAAACTCGTCTTGATTCTCTGCTTTGCCATCTTGCATTTTTTCGATGCCTTCCATTTTGTGAAGTCCTTCAGTTTTGTTATTGTGTTTTATATTGGGCTTCATGTATTCATCTGGATATATGATTCTATTATCTTCTCTAAAATGAGTATCAATTGTCCATTTTTCGCTTTTATGACTTATTTTATCTCCTACAGTAATCGCGCTTATTTTCATATTAGCTTTATTCTTATTATTGTCTCTAAATATGATTTTTGCTGATTCGTCCGTGTCGAATTCACTGTTGTCTTCAATTTTCGGAGCCTCAACATTTTTCACGTTGGGTAATTTGTCACTTAACCACCAGAATTCGCCGTTGATCTGTGCCAAAATTAATTTTGATGTTAGGAAAAGAATTAATGTTTTGGCTAACATTGTCGTGTGCACCGTGGGTCAGTATTACGTAAAATGCGCAGGATATTGCTTCAACGACAATAGCGAGTCCTGTTGTGTGGTGCTGGTTATGTGGCGTCGATTATGTTATTTGTGATCAGTGCGTGCTCACACGCCCTGTGATTCCAATTTGCAGACAAACACTGATATGGTTTTTGTGTCAGTGGTACAATCCGTCAAGGAAAAAATCAATATACTCGTATTATATATTTGCTGTTTTAAAACGCTTCTAAGGCTGAGTCCAATCGAAATTCATTCAATAAATTTTGTGTGCAAGAGTTTATTTACATGTAAGTAAGTAAGTAAGTAAGTAAAAATGCAATGTAAGTAAGTGTAAATGCATGTACCTACCTACCAACATTAGGTGCCAAACTTTCGCATCGATAACAATAACTGCGCATTGGAGATCACGTCCATAAAAAAATGTTACTAATTTCAGCTATTTAGTTTAGTAGCATTTTAATAAAGGAGTTACGGAAATCCTTGCCTTATGGCAATACCTACTTAGCAGGCTCCGATAGGAGCACCACCACTTTTGGGGGATTTTTAAGATTTTTGTATAACATTTATTTAAAAATTATTTATTTTCATGTAAGTATTATCTAGTTAACTGTACAGATATTATTTAAACTCCATGATGTGTACAGTTCTATAACAGGAGAAGTTCATTTGCAAATTATGCACACGTACATGTACATACATAATATAATCCTTGACACAGTTATAGTCATATTTATTTACAAAGAATTATTATTTTTGCTTGAGGGAGGAAAATATTTGAGGAAAATATTACAGGAAAATTAAGATGACATGACATATATTCTATGTCTGAAAATACTATAATATTTTGAAGTAATATTTATTTTATAGAATTTGTCATTACCTAAATATTTGATAAAATATCAGTAGTATGTACAATGTATACTAATAAACAAAATACTATTGCGATTACGTTTTAAAAGGGTAGAAATGCGACAGGATGCGAAATAAATGTACTAAGTAATAAGTAGTTACGCTCAAATAGATAATATTTACTTTACAAACATATCTAACATATGTTGTGTGCAAAATCTAAAACAGAATTAATGAGTAGTTATTTAATTCCAGGTGCCATTATTTAAAATTCATTCCTTCCCATGTTTACAGCCCCGAGATAAGACGACCACAGCTAACCAATGCTTTACTGTGTTAAGCCGGTTTAGACCGAAGGGCTGGGTCCGTCTACCCACGTCCCAACCTTTGGATCTACTTTAATTATAAAGTTTTGGCCTTTATTCACGATTGTATTTTATTTACGAACAAACCGTGCGTAAGAGAATATTCTAGTAAAACGTAAAAAAAGAAAAAAACCTTATTAATATTACTTGTTTACTTGTAGGTACCCTACATCTTTAATGTTGTACACGTGAGTTTACCGTGTTTATACTTAAAGGTGATGGTCGATTAAACCATGCTACATGAGACTGTACATCTACAAACTAAGAAGAATGTCATGTAATTAAATTTAGAAACAATTAAGAAGGAAATTAAGCGAATCCGCCAAGAAGTTCGCAACTCGTAACCGATGGGGTCCGTAAAAACTCGCCAACTCGCAAATTGGTTTCGATCGAAACTACAACTTGAGTTAAACTGATAACTCGCTTGGCAACTTGCCTGGCTCTGGGATTTATATTTTTCTTGCTGTGCCTTCGATTTCATTTAATGTTAAAGTTGAGAAAAAGAAGAGACTTAATAGTTAAATAAATATCATGTGACGACAGACGACCAGGGCAGCAGAATTCTGCAACTTTTGGGATGTCACCTTATAATATCAATAATATTGATAACATAGCAATGTTTGCTTTAGCGCTCATTTCTATCGCCTTTAAAGCATTCGAGAATAAAGCTCTATTCGTTCCTATCATAAATTTATTACATACCTACCTAAAAGTAAATTTACAATTACGATGTATAAATTTATATAGGTACTTACATTAAATACGTACCCCTACCGAGTAAAAAGTAGAGTACACTGCGCAAAATTTTGCAAAACAATGGCAATAGAAAAACCACAGAAAAATAGTTTTCAATGGTCCTGTTACCATTTCTATTGTAGAGGTAGCTGCGTTGCCATTGACTATGCAATTAGAATGCATAGCCCGTTCGCCTCGATTCAGTATTTCAGATCGAAAAATACCGATCGAAAACAGTTTTTGCAGCGAGTTGCTTCAAATTTTCCAACCCTTAAAAAGAACTAAGGAAATTCCGTAACAAAGAAATAGTGAAACTAGGAAATGCATTTGCAGTGAATAATGGAAATAGAGTGATTGGTTCACGTACACAGTAGGCGTTCAAATCGAGTTACGTATTTGTTTGAAGCGAATTGAAACCTCTATTTTGGATTGGCAAATTTATTTGAAACGCTATTAAAGTACCTACATTCAAATTCTAAAGCCATATTTATATAAATAAATAATTTAGCGTCGATATGAGAAAATAATTTTGTAGAATGAAAAATAAACGAGGTAATTGATTGTAGTAGTCGGCGTAAAGGACGGAAAGAATGTAGCTGGAGGCTTTCGGCCGATACAGGATGCGAACAGAAAAGCGGTGGAGCGCGCGAGATTTGTGCGGGATTTGCGTGAGAATTGCCTGGAAAGGCTGCGTTCACACTGGCACAGTGAAGTAGGTTTTACTTTCTTAACACTGTGTCACTGGTAAAGCCGTTGAAAAATACGCCTTTATCCCTGATGGAGTAGAGAGCCTTAGAGTGTTGAAAACATATGATTCATTTAGCATGTAAAGTTAGAAGATGGAAAAAGAATACTGGAATGACAGTGACAAGTTCTGGCCACTAAATCGCCCGGTTAGAAGATGATCGCTTTGATCAACTTTTGCTATTCGCGCGCGCGGGATTAGTAGCGATATTTACCTATGAACCTATAACCTGAAAGAAATAAATTTTCAAATGTAATAAATGCCTTAAAAGTGACACCTATTAGAATAATATCACTTTTCAGCTCACTTACCTAGGAGTAAAATAAAAAAACCTTGATCCATACGATTCCCTTGACTTGACGAAGTCTATAAACCATAAAAACATATAATATACAAAAGCCAAGCTACTCACACATATTTTTATGATGTGAGTGGAAGCGGAGTGGCGGCCATTGAATGTAGAAACAGTACTCGGAAACACGCCCGAGCAACGGCGATTTGTGCATTTGGGATTTGCTGCGTCCACTAAAGGCAGTGGTCACACTGACCACTACGTTGTAGAATAGTAGTCGTGTTTTTTACTACGTGAGTACCTATAGAAAAGTAGTATTAGTACATAATATCTCGACGCTTCCAGTAGGAGCTACGCTGAATAGGTAAGCAAAAAGTGAGTGAACGTGTTAATTTCATGCTCCTTATTAACAAATATAATTACTTGGTCTGAGTTTGAAGTGGAAAACAAATTATTTGCAACTCAGATATTTGTGCAATGAACCAGATTTTTTGTGAATTTTGATGATTTTGATTGGAGTTTATATTTTGTTAAGTAGTAAGTGTGTTTCAATTTGCTTACTTATCTTAGAATCTGCAAAAATGTTATATCATCAACGCATTGTACAATAAAATGACTTGGAAAATCCAGAATAAAGGCCATTTTCAGTGGCTGAAAAGCGAACAGTATTCAGTGTAAAAAGCCCTAAGTTAGCCGGCAGCCAGCGACGCGACGTCGAGCAAAAAGGAATATTTTCCCGCTGCCCACTAGCAGCCCCGGAATCAGTTATTCTCAACATTGAAACGGAATTACAACAATTTATTCTATCGCCGTTTTAAATTTATTGGCAGGAACTGGGAATGCAATGATTTATGTTTTGTTTCGCTTAGCTTACAAAGAAATTCATGATTGTTCGGTACTTTTGTGCATCTTGCCTATTTTTGCAAAAGACGGGAAATTCACGTCCAGGAAACTTCGTTAATGTTTCTTTTTGTTACTGAGATTACTAAAACTTAACTAGTTTGGACTGAAAGAACAAAAAATGACTTAGAAAACAAAACCAGAGTGAATAGGCTGCTTCTGGGTAAGCTCAAGCTTCATCGTAGACCTCATCTCTGTCCTCGGGCAAGATTGTGGTCAAGAGCAAACCCATATTTAATAAAAAAAAAAAAAAAAACAAAAAAGTTTAAACCCCTTTCAGATTCTGTTGTTGATTAGAAAGCGAGACATGCCTCAATAGGTATAATAAAAATACGATGTGAAAATACTTATGATTATGATAAATAAGGACCAAAAAAAGAAAAAATATATATAACAGGCATATTTCTTACGACCTAAATAGTAATTTACTAAGTATTGATTCTGTGGAACTAAACCAAAGAAAGAAATCAATGTATCAAGGTTTGTAAATCAAATTGAATCTATTGCAGGCAATGCGGCACATAATTGAATTAACTTGACCGGCCAAACCTTTATGAACAACGGTAAAACAAACAAAATTCAATATAAGCCGCAACGGCAGCGAACGATCAAAGTTTTCCAATAAGAATCTAGACCGGTCGACTTTGCAAAGGGTTGAAAGTGGATAAAAGCATTTGGGGCATTCGACCGCTGGTTCGTAGTCCGAATAAGCCATTGTTGATAATGTCTATTGTGCAATGGAATTTCACCTGAATGTAAAGACATAATTACTTCGCTTCCCGCCAGAAATTCGGAAAGTCCGTACTCAATCGAATCAAAGTAATATCGCAGGTTTGATCTATGTATAGATACTTACTTGCTTTTGGATATTATCGGTAAATCAATCAATTGGAATAAACGATTTCATATTACATTTCTTATTTGATTTTTAGCTTATATTTGAGTGTTCGAGTGTTTGAGAGAATAGGTAGTTTATAATGCACACTGAATATTTCGGAAACTGCTGAAACTTCAACAACAATTGGTGGTAAATAGTTATGGGTCCCGGTTGTAAAAACAACAAAAAATCTGGAAAAAAAATTATGAAAATTGGAAAGTTTCAGAAAATTTAATTTACAAAGCTAAGGCAGGACAACCTCTGTTGGGACAGCTGGTGAAAACTGGTGACTGCTGGTTTGGCCTGTGGTGTGGCCCTAGAATAGCACCAACCCATCTCTTCCCGTGGGTGTCGTAAGAGGCGACTAAGGGATTTAAAACACCGGAGGATGGGCAGCAGCATCTTCCGCGTACTATGCCATCACACTGCGATCGCCAACCCGCCTGCCAAGCGTGGCGATTACGGCAAAACCCTCCATGGATGAAATCCTTGGGGGAGGCCTTTGTCCAACAGTGGACGTCTTTCGGCTGAGAGAAGAGTTATGGGTCCCGGTTGTAAAAACAACAAAAAATCTGGAAAAAAAATTATGAAAATTGGAAAGTTTCAGAAAATTTAATTTACAAAGCTAAGGCAGGACAACCTCTGTTGGGTCAGCTGGTGAAAAAAAATTCACAGATCTCGTGCTCTACACGACTTGAAAGGGCATTGAAAATGAATCTACCTATTGAACGCGTAATTTTTCGGTCGAAAATTTAAATTTTTTTTTCAAAATCATAATGTTGTTTTCAAAACCAACTAAAAAAAATACTTTTTACATCTTAAAGCCTTCAAATTCCGCGTCTTGTGGCCCTAAGGCCACAAGGACATATGAGGGCTCAAAAGACCTCAGGGTATCACGGGCGAGTCGCACTTTCAGCGAAAATGGCCTACGTACCTATATCCAGTATACTGGAGCGAACGAAAAAACATTTTCAATGTTAAAATATCTTTTTCGTGCCCTAGCTTCGGTGTGGTTTAGTCATATTATTAACCTACAATTTACTAAAATATTGGACTGTAGATTATAGATTAATGGAAATGAAAGTTCAATGATGCAAGTACATGATGCAAAATGAATTTCCGAGCACAATGGCGAGAGTCCGCCAATGTGGAGGATCACTCATCGAAAACCACAAATATTTAGTTTCAATTTGCGAACTCAACGAATACGGACGTGTGTTTTAATGTTCAATGATATGTTAATGTAATTAAAAATCCTTTGTTATCTGCGAATTAATTACAAACATGGTTGATATGGTAAAATAGTAGGCAAAGCCGAGTTATTCGTCATCTCAGTCAGTTGGCATCCGGATGATTTAAATTTGATTATCAAAATAAAATTTTGAAATCACTCGACAGATTTTCTTATAAGACATCTTGATAAAAAGTACTTAATCTAGTTTGCATTTTTCATTTTGAAAATCTTTTTTCAATCAATCGTAATAACTATTCCATTCTATTGCTTGCTTGAAGATGAGGTATGGTAAGGGTATTACCCGCTATAGGACAGGCGTGTAAAACACGGCCTGCCACCAGTGGACAACCGCACAGCCAGCTCAGTGGTGCGTTATGTAGGAGACTCCGGAGTGGGTCGGTGGGTTCTTGTCGCTCTGTGGAATGTTACATTTGAAGAAAGAGACCAGGTGTATGTTGTGTTTCAATTCTAACCAAGGGCGCCACCAACTATTAGTTGGAATCAATTAAACAAGTTAATTGTTTATATATCAAGTTAAATATATTACAGGAAAATATACATATTTGGTAAGCTCACTTTTTAGTAGTTAAATATCCTTATTCCTTATTACTAATTCTTTCCATAGGAATGTTTTTTTCTTTTCTTACATGTTTCTTAAAACAAACTAGTTAAGACTAAAGTCTAATTGTCATAACCTATGAAAACACATGACATAGAAAAATGTCCTTATTCTTAAAGTTGGTTATGAGACCTACCTCTTAACAAAGGTTGAGAGCGTCCTCTCTATGTGATAAAACTAGGAACAAATCATATTAGGTAAAGTCTCTGCCTTAAAATAAATTCTAAAGTTTAAATTCTAGTTATAAAATGGATATTACTTGGTAAATCCCCTTCAAGTCCTTTCCTTTTCTTCCAATAAACTGTATCACCTCGTCATTCCCAGTAATGTAGGGACAGCTGGGGGTCCTGGATTGTTGATTTGGAGACACCTGGCCATGTGATCTTGTACCACATGGTGGTCGGCAATCCTCTTTGCTCACAGGAAGTGTTATTGTTTTTCTGGGATAAATAGGGGTTATTTATCCAGAGAAGGTGATTACCCTTAGGGTCAGGGTCATTGTAACCAGTATGTACAACGAAAAGAAAGAAAAATATAAATGGGAACTCATTCTGAAGTAGTCATGTCACGACATCGAATTACGGGTCCAAGCCCGAGGGAAAAATAGTTTAAACGTGTAAACTAACAAAGTATAACACGTGGAACGTGGAATATTGAAAAATAAAGCGTAAACTAACAACTTAAAACCTAAGCTTAGCAGCGGCGCCTTCTGAAACAACAGAAAACACCATTAACATCGTGTCGACAATATTCATATGGAAACCAGCAGAACACCAGAGAGATGAACTCACCGGACCGCTGCATCTTATCCTCCGTTTATGGAGGTTCTAGATTGCGAGGCGTGGAGCCCTGCGGCGTGTTCCATTCCAATAGAAATCCAAGAAAGATCTTTTTTTTTTGGCAACACTGACGTAGTGGGACGTGTCCTAGAAATAAAAAATATTTTATATTGCCTTTTTGCTGGATTTGTGAAATATTAATTGACTATACCGTGTTTGAAACCACCATGAGCTCACAAAATAGCCCATCAATCAAGTATACCGGATCTCAACCCGATTTATCGAAGCACAGTGACGATCCACAGGCGAGCATAACCTCTCTTCGGTTCAAACGCAAACAACCTCCAGACTGTGATTGTAATTATGATAAAATGCTAATCGATTTCCAAAATATAATGGAAAAATCCATAAAATCATCCATCGAGGAGCAGAATGTAGTGTTGAGGTCTACTTTGGACGAGATTCGCGAAGATGTTATCGGTGTCAAAACCAACATGGACGAACTCAAAGTTAGCATTAAAAAACTATTTCACGAGCAAGCCTCCTTAAAAAACGAAATATCATCCATTAAGACTTCCCAACAGAATGAAAGAAAGAAAATTGAAGCACTTTCCAAAGATTTTTGTGATATTAACATGTCACTTGACTCGATGTCTATTGACCAAAACAAAAAGGAGCAGCAGGGAAGAATCAATAATATCGAAATCTCCGAAATACCCGTGTTAAAAAATGAAAACTTAGTCAACATAGTTGAAAATATAGCACGGAGGGTGGGATTTGACCTGCGTCCTGGTGACATAGACTACATTCACCGCGTTAGGAGGTTCAACACCGCACGTAATGTGGATTTGAGTGAGGAGGAGTGTAGTGCAGATGGAGTATCAGCCCGTACCTCTGGCATTCCTAACATCATCGCTAGATTTGTGCAGAGGTCACGTCAGTCCCATATGCTGGCAGCAGGGCGCGCACGCCGAGGGCTGACGACTGCCGATGCAGGCCTGGACGGTCGCTCAGTACCTATTTATATCAGCGACCACCTGACTCCACAAAATAAGATACTATTTAAGCAAGTAAGACAGCTGGCCAAAGAAAAGGAATACAAGTTCGTCTGGCTATCTGACTGCAAAATTTTTAATCCGTAAAGCGGATAATACTAAGATTATACACATAGCAAATGATAAAGATCTTACTAAAATTAAATGACTATTAGTGTTGGTATATTTTTGTGTTTATAGTTCAGATTGCTGGGTAACAAAATCCATGCATTACAGTTTTCAAGTTAAATTTCTGTGTACTTTTATATTGCTTGTAAGTATTGTTGGTGGAATCCATATTATTACCTTAATAAACTACATCGCAAGTTTTAAAATACGATAACATTAATCTATCCGTTTATTATCAGAATGTGAGGGCTTACGCACTAAGTCACAGGGATTTCTTAATAATGTCTTATGTTGTAATTATGACATAATATGTATTACTGAGTCGTGGTTAAACAAAAATTTTTATGACTGTGAATACTTTGACAACAGGTATTTAGTATATCGTTGTGATCGTCCTTTATAAGGATGACAGTGAGGTTGGTGGAGGTGTGTTGGTGGCGGTGCGACGTGAGCTGTGCCCTCTGAACCGCAGCGACCTGTGTGTGCCACCAGTGCCCGCTGAGGAAGTCTGGCTATCCCTGCCGCTGCATGGAGGTGCCAACACGTCGCCCCCTGCCGGTCTGGCTCCTCGCCCCGCTATCTACACCTTATTTCTACATATATATCATGGTAACTCACATGAATTACTTTTAACATCTTTTTATGACCGGGTTAATGAGTTTATGACCTCTAATCCTAATGATTTATATTTAGTGATGGGTGACTTTAATGTCACTTATGGAGTTTGGTCTTTTGACTCTGTGAACAACTGTATGGACATACAATCAAGTAGTGATAATCTGGTTTGGACCACCGCTGATTTTATGTCCATTTCATCATTATGTCAATATAATACACAATTCAACAAGAATGATAGGCTTCTCGACCTAATATTTTCTAACTTAAAATGCAATGTTAAATCTGCTGACCTTCCTATTGTGTCAGAAGACCCTCATCATAAATCTCTAGATATACAAATAAGTTTTTCTTACTTCAAATCACTTGTGACTGCAAAACAGTCAGGAAACTTTTTATAAAGCGGACTACGAATCAATAAAAAAAGAACTTCAGTTGAACCAATGGTCAGAGATATTGGGAAACATGGCGGATGTGGAATCTATGACTAAGAATTTTTATAAAGTTATCAATTCTCTTATAGATAAATATGTACCTACATCCACTTTTAAAAATGACCAACGCTATCCGCCATGGTATTCTAAATCTCTTATCAAGCTTTTTAGAGAAAAAATAAGTATCACAAAAAATGGAAATGCTATGGAAATCTGAAGGATTATCAAACTTTCTCACTTTTAAGAAATAGATTTAAAAAGATGCAGGATTCTTGTCATCAAAATTATATTCAACTATCTGAAGATAATATAAAAAATGATCCGAAGTTATTCTGGTCATACGTAAAATCGAAAAATAAGTGTAATGAGTTTCCTGAAAACATGATATACAATGGTAAAATTATCTCAAGTGGAAGCGAGATTTGTGAGGCCTTCAATACGTATTTTCACTCTGTTTTTGTTGATCCTAGTCCGCCTAACTCTCAACATCCAACCAGCCACCGTAAGCCTGAATCACCAGTGGACATTAGTACTGTTAATATTGACTATGATATTGTTCTTAGAGAACTAGAACATGTGAATGTCCATAAGGGTGCAGGATCTGACGGAATTCATCCAATATTCATTTCTAAATGTGCCACAGAATTAGCAACTCCGCTTACTATGATTTATCAGGCTTCCGTTGAAACAGGAATATTTCCTAGTGAGTGGAAAAAATGTTTGGTTACACCTATTCCTAAGAATAAAAATACAGACCAAATCACAGAGTTTAGACCAATTTCCAAATCATGTATTATGGGAAAAATATTAGATAAAATAGTCACAGCTAATATTTGGAGTTGCCTTCGTAATTACTTACCCGAACAACAGCATGGTTTCTTTCAGCGCCGTAGTGTAGACACTAATATGGTTTTATTTACTGACTTTTTATCTCAGGCCATGGAAAACAACCTGCAGGTGGACGTCGTGTACGCCGACTTCTCCAAAGCTTTTGATAAATTGAGCCATTCCTTGCTTTATTGATAAGCTGGAGGCCGCCGGCGATGCACGGCAGCCTTCTCAGAGTGGGTCCAGTCTTACATAACTAACAGAAGTCAAGCTGTCTGCGTCAAAGGCTACTGTTCAGGGTTCCTACCAGTACCCTCAGGTGTACCCAAGGTTCACACGCTGGGCCCTTGCTCTTCTCCTTGTATGTAAGCGATATTGGTCAGGCTTTTCAGCATAGTCATTTTCTACAATATGCAGATGACACTAAGATATTTAGAATTATAAAGAACACCAATGATTGTGAAAAATTACAAGAAGACTTGCAGGCTTTATGTGTTTATTGTTCTAATAATCAACTATTTTTAAACAGTGATAAGTGCTATGTTATGACATATACACGTAAAAAAAATGTTAAAGATTTTAATTACAAACTTAATGATACGACTTGTAAAAGGGTAACCAGTGTCAGAGATTTGGGAATAATAATGGATTCTCAACTATCTTATAAATTTCATTATGACCACATTTTGAACACAGCATTTCGTCGCCTTGGTTTTATATTAAGAATAAGTAAAGACTTTAAGAATATCATCACACTAAAGGTTTTATATTTCTCTTTTGTTCGATCAATTTTAGATTACTGTTGTATGGTATGGAACCCGTGTTTTCAAGTAGATATTAACAGAATAGAGAGTTCAAAAGAAATTTTTGAAGAATCTAAATTATAGAAATGGCCATCCGCAGGAGTCCTATGAACAATTATTAGGTAAGTATAACATGTTGTCCCTTAGTAATAGACGTACGATGGTCGATATTACCTTTCTTTATAAAATATTAAATAATTTAATTGATTCCCCCACACTTCTTAGTAAAATTACGTTTGTCCCGAGTTCGCTTGCCAATTCGCCCCTCACGTAGGCTAAACATTTTTGTTCCTCCGCAATTAACTAAAATCTATACTTCAAACAGTTTTATTTATCGTTCCACCAACAATTACAACAACCAGTTTTCTGATTTAGATTTATTTAATGTATCCGTTAGTAATTTAAAAAATAAATTAAAATGTATACTAAGTTAATACCCATTTATATAGGTACTTAACTCTATTATAGATAGTACTTACAATATTCATGTTGGTTTTTGGCTTTATTATTCATGTTAATAAACTAAAGTTAAACTTTTTTTTTTCTCTAGCTCACTTGCAGATATCTCACTTTTATGTAAAGTAATGATTCATGTCTTCCACTTTTATGTAAAGTAATGATTCATGTCCTACTATGTTATGTTTTCTTCAAAAATTAATATTGTTAAAATTTATAGTCACTGGCACTATTTTGGTCTTTAAACTGTACCTAATTTTATCTTTTGTATTCTGATATTTATTGTATATGACTGTTTGTTGCCATAAATAAATAAAAAAAAAAAAAATAAAAAAAAAGATCATCTTGAACGAGATAATCTCCACGTCAGCCTCGCGTTGACACGAAACCAGAGACAACATAGACTTCGACCAGAGCCAAGACCATAGAAATGTGGTATTCATCTCGAAGAAAAAAATATAGTTAATCTAATAAAATCCTTGTTTAAATTATTATTCTATAAATTTTGACCAATTACCTATATTATTTACAAATATAAGTAAATAAAAAACATTCTAGCAACGCGTCCGTCATCACTATATAACTTGTAGCAGGGTCCATTTCCAAACGTCACTGTCGAACGTCACTGTCAAACATCCAAGATGACAAGTTGACTTTACATAAACAAACAGACCGGTGTGTTTGTAAGGACGATTAATTAACACTAAAAAGCGTTAAAATAATAGTTAAACAAACAATTATGTGTAATGAATGTGTGAATCAACAGACGTAAGTGCAGTATATGTGAAATTTAACACGGTTGTGTGTAATACACGCAACATACCCCCTCGGCAAGAGCGAAGAAGGGTGAGGTACGAGGCACTACTCATGAAAACAAAAACAAAAATACTCCGAAACAAGGTCGACCAACGAATGACAACGACACCATCGGCAAACAATTCTATTCTAATATCTTAATGGATATAAGAGCATGCAAAATTAAACAATGAGCAACAGAGTTACCAATGACATCTGAGTCTCAGTGGAATTCTATTATATAACTAATGTAGTTTACAATTAATCGTATGTATCTTAGCCTGTTCTGTGTTCTTTTCTTTATTCCCTCTACAGCCCTATGACCTAAATCTTGGGATCAGCTTAATGCCACTGGAGAGGAGATACAAGGATATTCATCCTTCTTACCTACTATGATTCTTCAGTGTTCAATGACCTACAAAATGTGTCATTTATGTGTATGTGAGTGCACTTTACAGTGACAACTCTTCTTAAATTCTGTAGTGTATCCTAAAATAACAACTCTTCTTAGATTCTGTGAGTGTACTATAAACAGTAACAACCCATGGTGGCACTTACAGTACCTTCTGCAGTTGCAGAAAATTCTCTTTTTCTTACAGCTTGTGTGACACATAACTGTTAATGGAAATACATAACGTGAGAAATGTTTATAACTCATTCGAGTGTTGAAAGGAGATTATCCTAAACTAAATCTTAACTAATTGTAGGACAGAATACAAAATGACAGCAGTGCTTTATCTTCTTTCTCAATTACTTACATAAAATAAATATAGCCAAAACGATATGATCTACCGGCCGGTTAAACCAAAATTTAGTTCACAGACTCGCTACCTTTCACATTCTCCTTCAGGCTTATCTATCATACTATAGTCTAACATTCATCGTTTCACTCACCCTCTCTCACTCTCTTACACTCGGTTCTCACTTTCTATTCTATCCCTACCGTATAGCTAGGTACTTATGAACTATGTTTAGGAACTGACATGTATAATGTCTTTTATGTGTGTTAGACCTATCTTTTTACCATTTATGGCACGTAAACGATAAGTAAGATCACCTACTTTCTCCTCTACCACACATTTAATGTTCCTAGGGGCTAACTTACTAGCAAAGTTATCACTTGCCTTGGATAAGACGTAGTCCCTTTTCCAAACTACTTGGCCTACCTTAAGACCTAGATTTCTTTTTCTTTTGTCATAAGACTTCTTGCCTTTCGCATAGGCGTTTCTTAAGTGTTCCTTAACTTTAAGGAAAATAGTTTGCAGCTCTTTCAAAGAGTCAGCATATTCTTTGCGTTCTGGAAAAATAAGTTCTTGCTGATCGTCAGTAGACGTCAGTTTATAATGTTCTGTATCTAATATGATTTCTCTACCATGAACTAGAAAATACGGAGTGAAACCTGTGGCCTCATGCACACTGTTGTTCATGGCAGATTGAATATGTGGTAAGTGTACGTCCCATTCTTTATGATTTCCTTTAAGAAAAGATGATATCGCGTCACCTAGCACACGGTTAACGCGTTCTACAGGGTTTACTTGTGGTGTGTACACCGCTGTATAAAACAAATTTGGTACCTGGTACCTTTCTATAAAACCTCTGAATTCTTTTACAAGTGAAGACTGAACCATTGTCACATATTACAGTCTTAGGCACACCGTGCACTAAGAAAACATATTCTTCTAATTTCTGAATAATAATCGAGGCAGTTGCCTTTCTAATGGGGAAAAGAAACACATACTTGGAAAAATAATCTGCAGCAACGAGGACATATTGGTTGCGTTTCTTAGAAGTTGGTAAAGGACCGTGTATATCTACCGATAAGGTCTGAAATGGCCTATGTACCTTTTTAGGTTGACCCATCAAACCTGGTCTGGCCCGATTTGTTGATTTGTTCGCCAAGCAAATGTCACAATTCCTTACGTATTCTTTGACTTCTTTTAAGAGTTTAGGCCAGTAATACCTAAGCGCTATTCTTTTCACTGTTTTATTTATACCAAAATGACCTGCAGTAGGCTGATCATGGTTTTCTGAAATCACTTCTTTTCTTTTGTTTGAAGGCACCACCAGTTTCCACGAAGTCTCTTGTTCTAGAGCATATTTAGTTTTAATTAACTTATAAAGTCTACCTTCTATCACTCTGAATTTCGGGTAACGGTGTGGTGCTTCCAGACAATTCTTATAAATACCATCATACCATGAATCATCGGACGGGTAAGTGGTTTCTGAGATGTTATCAACGTTAAGCCTGCTGAGCGCGTCTGGCACTACATGTAAGTGACCTTTTCTATGTCTGACTTGAAACTGATATTGCATGAGTCGCATGGCCCACCTCGCTAGCCTACCGCTCGGTGATTTAATGCTAAGGAGCCACTGCAACGATGCGTGATCCGTGATGATGGTGAAAGGGTGACCTTCTACATAACACCTAAATTTCTCTACGCTGAACAAGGCAGCTAAACATTCTTTTTCTGTCACGGAATAATTCTTTTCAGCTTTGGTCAGGCTTCTAGACGCATAAGCTATAACTTTTTCTGAGCCGTCGACTTCTTGAGTTAGTACACTACCTATCCCATTATCGCTAGCGTCACATTGGACGTAAAATTCCTTCGTGAAGTCAGGGCAAGAGAGCACTGGTGACGTCACGAGACATTCTTTTAATTTGTCAAAGGCTTCCTGTGCATCATCGTTCCATTCAAACTTCTTCAGCTTCTTACTCGTTAAACGATTTAAAGGTGCTGCTACAGTCGAGAAGTTTGGAATGAATCGGCGATACCACCCTACCATACCGAGGAAACTCTCTTGACTTCTTTGGTTGACTTAGGTGCTGATAACTTAACTATCACTCTAGTTTTCTCAGGATTAGTTCTTAAACCTTCACGATCAACTTTGTAGCCGAGATAGTCAAGCTCATCCCTACAAAAAATGTGACTTTTCTATGTTGACCGTCAATTTTGCGTCTCTTAATTTCTCATACACGCGATCAAGTAGGCGTAGATGATCCGAAAATTCTCCACGAGTAACCAAAACTATGTCATCCAGGTATGTAAACACTGATAGACTTAAATCCGGGTTCTGGAACTCCGCAGTGAACAGTCGGTCCATCAACCTTTGTAATGTTTGAGCCGCTGTACTGAGGCCGAAACACATTCTTTTAAATTGGAATAAACCTTTTCCGGGAACAGAGAAAGCGGTTTTTTCTTTTGACGAGTTTTCTAATTCTATCTGCCAATAGGCTGATTTCAAATCAATGGAGGTCATATATTTTGCTCCCCTCAAACTATTAAGAATAAAATCAATATTAGGTAATGGATAGCTGTCAAACTTAGTGATGGAGTTCAACTTTCTACTGTCTAGACAAACTCTAGGTTCTCCGTTCGCTTTCTTAACTATCACTAACGGGCTATTCCATGGAGAGTTAGATGGTTCTATCACTCCCATTTTTAACATATGATCAACTTCCTTATGAACAACTTGTAGCATCGCAGGTGAAAACTGATGACATTTCTGTCTAACTGGCGGGTGATCGCCTGTGTTAATAAAATGTTGCACAAGGTCAGTTTTTTCTAAAGTATTTTTCAAAGTTAAACCTTTGAATTTTTCTATTCTTAAATTAAGTTGTTCCAATTGTTCTGTTGTTAAATCTGTTCTAGTGTTAAGAGTACCTGATTCAACAAAATTCTTATTGGTTAAACTATTTATTTCAATTAATTTTAATATTTCTGTACCAATGTTAAATTTCTTCCAAAATTCAATACCTAAAATTAAGGGTGTTCTTACATCTTCAATCACCAAAAATTTCACTCTTTGAATAGTGTTCTTATATTCTACCAGCAACTGTGTGTATCCAATGGCGGTGCTTTGCGAACCATTCGCTGTGATAATAATAGGTGGCTTCTCATAATTATCGAGCATGGCACCGTATGCAGTTAAGGATCGAAAAGCATCACCATTAAGAAGACTGCACATCGCACCAGAGTCTAAAAGACCCTTACATTTCTTACCAAGGATTGAAACCGTTAAGTATGGTCTGGTATCACCGGGCATCGGATTGAAATACACTTGATCAATGCTTGCTGTATTTGTCGCCATCAATGTTACCTGATCACACCCCACCTTTATATTGCTATTTCTAAATATTTTTTTTTTCTTATAATTTATATTCCTAAATGTTTTATTTTTGTAAAAACTTTCTTTCTTAAAATTGTGATTCTTAAATGTGTTAGTTCTGGTACCGCTGTCCTGACCCTGGGTTAAGTTTTCTCGTTTTGCGAGGCTCCCTCTGAGTTTAAATTACGTGGCACTCCGCAGTTGTCGCACTGAGGGCGTGTCACACCAACTTTCCCACAGCCATAACAGTGTATAATTCTGTTAAATTTACAATTCTTTTCTATGTGTCCGGTACGGTTACACTTCTTACAGGTGTCACTAGTTTTGACTTCTGAAACTTTCTTAATACTATGTGTAAATGTTCTTGTTTTGTAACACAAATCCGGGTGTAATGAACTCTGTGTTGGTGTTGGATTGATGTGTGTGGTACACTCAGATTTCATATCTTCCAATAACTTACAACGCGTACGAAGTTCAGCTACAGTCGCAAAAGTGTCACAGAAAACTTTCGATTTATAATATGGGGCAAGGTTATCCTTAATTATCCCTACTTTTTCTGTTTCTGATAAAGGAGTGTCAAGTCGTGTGAAATATTTCATCATTGTATATATAAAAGTGACGACACTTTCAGACGTGTGTTGTGTCCTATTAAAAATTTCTTTGAGTGTCTTCCTATCATAAGAAGAAAGAAGAAACTCTTCTTTGAGAAGTTGTACAAATTCTTCCCATGTTTTACATTCTTTACCGTAGAAACGATACCATTCTGAGGCTTCACCTTCCAAGAGTTGTGAAATACCTCTAAAAAGTTCATTAATTGAAACGTTCTTCGTAATTCTTAACTCTTCTAGTTTTTCTAAGAAAGCGTGCAAATTTAATTTGTTATCTCTACCTGAGAACTTAACATTCCACTTTGAGACATTACGAGATGGATCAATGGTAACCTGCAGCTCACCTGACCGTATTGCCGATGCAGCCGCTATCACCGCTGGTGAAGAAGTAGAGGGGTTGCTAACAACCGGAGGACTGACTGGAGTCACACCGCTGGATGTACCACTATGCAAATCATTGAAGCAAAATCCCACTTCACCTGTAATATCAACATTCAAAAGTTTAAATGCGTTCTCAAATTCTTGTTTTAAAAGGGAAATTCTTCCTAAAATAGACTCATCTTCTGAGACTAAACGACATACCCTATGCTGTATATGGGTTAATCGTGAAATAATTCTATCATGACCCGTGGGTGTCAATGATTCTGAAGAAATAAGTTGGACGATGTCACTAATCTTATTCTCACAAATTTCTAATTCTGATTCTATTTCTAATGTAGCAGGATCAATTGTCACTGCTAGACGATTCGATTTAGTCAACGAGGCAAGCTTGGCTCGCATCTCATCAACTGTTCTTATATTCTTGTGTCCTCGGATGAGAAGTTCATATCTCAGCTCATCGCTGAGGAGATGATAAAAGTTCATCCTTAACGAAGCCATTTCTAAAGGATTATATTTAAATCAATTCTGAAATATAGATAACAACAACAACACTAACCTCAAACTTCAAAATACCAAGCGATGAAGTTGACAGAAGAACTGATGTCACATCACTCGGCCACACGTTGGGTACGCCAAAACTATTACCCACTATAGGACAGGCGTGTAAAACACGGCCTGCCACCGGTGGACAACCGCACAGCCAGCTCAGTGGTGCGTTATGTAGGAGACTCCGGAGTGGGTCGGTGGGTTCTTGTCGCTCTGTGGAATGTTACATTTGAAGAAAGAGACCAGGTGTATGTTGTGTTTCAATTCTAACCAAGGGCGCCACCAACTATTAGTTGGAATCAATTAAACAAGTTAATTGTTTATATATCAAGTTAAATATATTACAGGAAAATATACATATTTGGTAAGCTCACTTTTTAGTAGTTAAATATCCTTATTCCTTATTACTAATTCTTTCTATAGGAATGTTTTAACAAATCCTTTCTTTTCTTACATGTTTCTTAAAACAAACTAGTTAAGACTAAAGTCTAATTGTCATAACCTATGAAAACACATGACATAGAAAAATGTCCTTATTCTTAAAGTTGGTTATGAGACCTACCTCTTAACAAAGGTTGAGAGCGTCCTCTCTATGTGATAAAACTAGGAACAAATCATATTAGGCAAAGTCTCTGCCTTAAAATAAATTCTAAAGTTTAAATTCTAGTTATAAAATGGATATTACTTGGTAAATCCCCTTCAAGTCCTTTCCTTTTCTTCCAATAAACTGTATCACCTCGTCATTCCCAGTAATGTAGGGACAGCTGGGGGTCCTGGATTGTTGATTTGGAGACACCTGGCCATGTGGTCTTGTATCACATGGTGGTCGGCAATCCTCTTTGCTCACAGGAAGTGTTATTGTTTTTCTGGGATAAATAGGGGTTATTTATCCAGAGAAGGTGATTACCCTTAGGGTCAGGGTCATTGTAACCAGTATGTACAACGAAAAGAAAGAAAAATATAAATGGGAACTCATTCTGAAGTAGTCATGTCACGACATCGAATTACGGGTCCAAGCCCGAGGGAAAAATAGTTTAAACGTGTAAACTAACAAAGTATAACACGTGGAACGTGGAATATTGAAAAATAAAGCGTAAACTAACAACTTAAAACCTAAGCTTAGCAGCGGCGCCTTCTGAAACAACAGAAAACACCATTAACATCGTGTCGACAATATTCATATGGAAACCAGCAGAACACCAGAGAGATGAACTCACCGGACCGCTGCATCTTATCCTCCGTTTATGGAGGTTCTAGATTGCGAGGCGTGGAGCCCTGCGGCGTGTTCCATTCCAAAAGAAATCCAAGAAAGATCATCTTGAACGAGATGATCTCCACGTCAGCCTCGCGTTGACACGAAATCAGAGACAACATAGACTTCGACCAGAGCCAAGACCATAGAAATGTGGTATTCATCTCGAAGAAAAAAATATAGTTAATCTAATAAAATCCTTGTTTAAATTATTATTCTATAAATTTTGACCAATTACCTATATTATTTACAAATATAAGTAAATAAAAAACATTCTAGCAACGCGTCCGTCATCACTATACAACTTGTAGCAGGGTCCATTTCCAAACGTCACTGTCGAACGTCACTGTCAAACATCCAAGATGACAAGTTGACTTTACATAAACAAACAGACCGGTGTGTTTGTAAGGACGATTAATTAACACTAAAAAGCGTTAAAATAATAGTTAAACAAACAATTATGTGTAATGAATGTGTGAATCAACAGACGTAAGTGCAGTATATGTGAAATTTAACACGGTTGTGTATAATACACGCAACAAAGGGAAACATTTGAATTCATGTAATTCAAATATAATTACATATTATAGTACATTGTGATATAAGTGCGGTAAGTTGAAAATTACAGCCGAGGCGATATTGCTAGCCCGAGCCGCAGGCGAGGGCTACAAGAAAGGCAGAGGCTGTAATTTTCAAAGCGCACTTATGTCATACGATGTTTTATAACATATTTGCGAGGAAATGTTTAAATAAAACCCGGAAAACGACAATACCAAAGAAAAATATAATTTTACTTGTTCACAAATTAGCGATGCGCGCGCATCAGCGCTTTTTTTAAAGGCAAATTCACAAAAAACAGCCAGTATTACTAATAAAGAAAATAAATATTTTTGTGTTTTGTTACAGATAAATGGTTGTAATTTATTGTCAAAATAATTTAAAGAATTAAATTTTTATTTATTTTATCTCCTAAAGTTAATTTTATTCATAAAATGTTGACCACTTTTCTGACATAAAAACTCTATGCTAAGATTTAAAAAAGTATCGTTCGTTTTTAGACGGAGCGTGCGTTTTACTTTACAATAACGCACAAGTGCGTAATGAGATACAATACAATATTGAAATTGGTGAAATAAATGACACTTTTAGAGCAAATATGTTATAAATTAATAAATACCCACACACGGAAAAATCACACAGATTGAGCTAGCCTAAAAGACTTGTGTAATGAGTTAGTAACTTAAAGATACTACGTCTATATTTGTCTGGCGATCAAGAACAATTTATTTTTATCGATGTCGACATTTGTAGTAACAATATTGTTGAGATAAGCAAGGTGAAGTAATTAAAAGAGCGTTGAAATAACTTCCCTTAGCTTAACCAGTACTTAGACAAATCCAAGCGCAGCTGTTTTCAAGAGTTAAGAGCGAAATTAAAATTTAAAATGAAGGTTATCTGGAGCTGTAATTTAGTTGCAAACAAAACAGACGCAAAGTGGTACTCGCTCGTCACTCGTCGCTTAAGAATGGCACCTACAGAGCTGTGGCCACAGAAACTTTAAAAGCGGAAGGAAATGTACATAGAAATCTGTTATACAAGCCGCGCCCCGGGGCTTCGCTGCCGTGGGAATTTCGGGATAAAAAGTATCCTATGTGCTATTCCCGGTATTTATCTACCTGTATATGAAATCGGCCCAGTAGATTTTGCCTGATTGAGTAACAAACATCCTCACAAACTTACAAATCTACAAACTCACATCCAAACTTTCACATTTATAATATTAGTAGGAAGTAGGACTTAATATTATAAATGCAAAAGACTGTCACGTTTACGGCTAATTTATAGACCGAATTTTGATAACATTCGGAATAGCTGAAAAACTGAAATCAAATAAGGCTGCATTAAAAAAAGACAACCTCTAAAAAGACGAAACTGATGGGCCTATGGCTTCTGTTAGTATCCCAGCTCAGTAAGGAATACCTGTGTTTCTCAGATACAAGACTTATGTTAAGTTGGAGTTAGATAAAGTCTACATTAATTAAAATCGGCTTAAGCCAGACCGGGTTCGCTTCCTCATCTGCCGTGAACACTGCCTTAAACTTGATGTGAAAACTTCATCCTGTGTAATTGCATTCTGCCTCTATCTCTGCTGCTCTGAAATTATGCTCGGGCATCTTTGGCTTTGAAACACGGCAGATATTATATTTATAATATTATATTTATTACTGCTAGTATGAATTTTCTTATTATAAAATATTGTCATGATATAAAATAAAATGCAAAAAAAATTAAAATAACAGTAGGTACCTACTCAATCGTAACCAATCAGTCAGTAACTTATTTAATTATGAAGACATGCTCTGCTCATGTTTATATTTTCAAAAATAAATAATTTCAATTTTGGAACATTAGGTTGCCGCGCCATTCGTTCCAAATTTGTGTATGAGGTTCAAATTGCTTACTACTAGAGTGATAATATAGGCCAAGTCCTATTGTTTTCTGTGTGAGCAGAAAATTCATAAACAAGATAGAAACAAATGACAAGATATCATGTATTAGTGATTGGCACAGCCGATTCTCGCACATAAATATATTTCATTAGTTACATGTATATACATGTGTTACATGTATATAGAGTTCATTAGTTACATGTATATAGTTTAAAGTAATGTATAAAGTTCATAACACGAAATAAAAATGCAAACAGGCCTCTAATATTTTTATTTATCTTCTATTTTATTATAGTCGAAATTAAATATAAAAAAACAGCATAATTAATAATTGAAAAGTTTACATGTCTCATCACTATCGAATTTAACTGTCAAAAGATTCAGCACGCGATGCACCGACGTGTCACGATTTGCGAATCATAGGCTCGATAGGTAGGGAACGATTCCATAATCTAGGGTGTTAATTAAATGCATAGACTTTGGTCAAATGTGGGTAGAAAATTCTAACTTCACCACTTTTTGAAATGGGACTAAACTTTGCATAGGATTGGGTTACATTCATCAAACTAGTCAACATCTGCGGCCGCTTATTCTCAACTTATTACAATCTTGAAGATGTATACGATATTAAAAATTCAGGGTTTCGTAGACCGATGCTAGTAGCTGCAAAGAATTTTAAACATGCACCTTTTTAGGGTTATCACTAGCAAAATTGCTTGCACCTACTGCAAAATTGTTTTTATTTTCATGTATTGACAAGAAGCAAGGTAGTACTGGGCGTACTTCGTATTATAAGCGGCACTCAAAGAAAGCCTTACTGGTCACACACAAGCAAATAATTTACTTAGGTATAGATACTAGACAAGCCAAACCAAAAAGAATTTATCTTGAGGATGTACCAACTCATAATAGGTTGTAGGAAGCAAGAACACCTATCTAAGTATCTTTTAACTAGAAAACTCCATGACCGGAGACCCTCAGGCAAATTCCTTTGCATAAATAACGCGCAAAAAATAAAAAAGGTGCTGGAGAAAATTGGCCAAAACCTCTTCATATTTACTTTTCCAAGCCCAGTTACACGCTACGACGGGTAACCCCTAGCTAGTAAGGGTAGCTATATAAGATATATTAAGCAGCTTATATACCTACCTAGTTAGATATATTAGCTACAACTTTAGAGCTAAATATGTATATGAAAATGATGAATTTGTTGATGTTGAACCAAAGGTATTCATATTCATATTCATATTCATTTATTTGCCAACTAAGTGTACATTTTGGTCTTATATTAATATTGGTACTTATATTTTTGATGAGGTTCCCTTTGTATTTCCCTTATTTGTGTTAATAATGACGACACCATTTATCTTAATTTATCACTGACTTTTTTGTTGTTATATGTTACAGGGTTTGGCAGCCCTAATCTCGCGGCAAACCAAGAATCTCTTTCCCTTTACTGCGCTGAAACCAAAAGAGATTTATCCGGGACCAAAGAAAGGCAAAAGAAATTGTCTTTTAAATCTGCCTGAATAAGATTCTATTTTCTTTGACCCTCGGCGTGCGCGTTGGGCGGCTAGCGGTGCATAAGAATATTTTTATGTTCATTTCAGGGTCCTATTACTCCTGCCCTGAATTCAAATGCGCAGTTTGTGAAATATGCAAAAGTTATTACTGTCATATAGTTTTATTTGCTAGCTGCTATTGAATTTAGAATAACCGTCATGATTGGATGTAGAATAATATGCTGTTGCTTTTCGCTTGGTAATGGTAAAATCCTTCCTTACTTTACGATAACCACCAGCTTAATTAGAACCATAGAGCTAGGAACATGAAGAGGACAACTGCTGACAGATCATTTAAAATTATTTAAACTTGAACACAGATTATTCTCTGATTTTGTCTTCTATTTTTATTGTACTCAGCGTTTTTGGTCATTGCGTGGAATTTAATGATCCTTTAATACTGCTTTAATCATTATTTTTCCTTCTCATATATGCGGGTTTTATACCGCATTGTGAAATGCCAGATAGATTTTAATTAGTGGTGTAACTGCCCCAGCGGTACAAGTAGTAGTGTAACATAAAGTGATTGTAAATTTCAAAGTGATTAACAGTGATCACGGTCGGACGCAGGATCGGTAGGGCTCCCTAGAGCGCTTCTAGCGAAGCAGTGAATTATAGCTATTGTGGGACTGCATCCAACTTGCAGAGCTAATTATAAACTGCACACACTATGATTATGTGCGTTAACTACGTATTTACCAACGCTGTGTTATTATACTATATTTGTAAAATATCGAGTTAGATTCAGATTAATAGAAAACGAAATAGTTTGAGAATAGCCCAAAATCTTTGAGCAACACGGACTTCCGCACCCGGACTGAAGGGTCGTGTCGCTCTATGCCTAAAATCTGTGCTATTTTAATATAAAAAAATATATGTGTATTTGTTAGGTTTTGAAAATAAAAACACCGTAAAATGTACAGAATCTCTTTGATTGTGACATTTGCCAAACGAAATCAATGTACCGAGCTGGTCTTGAAAAGCTAAGTGCTGTTGAAGCTCAAATACTGAGAATTCTCTTGTCACCTTAATGAACAACTAACGAAGTAGGCCAGCTCTCAAATGGAGGGCGGTGATAATTAAAATACAAAAGATTTCATTTGTGGTGGTCAGGTAAAGAATAGTGGTTCATTTTGAACGTTTCTAATTTGAAACGACCGACGATTCACCGTTTGAAAGACAATATTTTATTTTTTCATTACATGTGGACATAAAAAATATTTTAAACTCGCTTTTGCCCGCGACTATGCCCGCGTTTTCGAATTTCCCACAGGAACTGTGCTTTTTCTCGGGATAAAAGGTACCCTATGTCCTTATCCCTATTTTTAACAATGTGTATGCGAAATTTCAGCAAGATTGCTTCAGAAGATAAAGCGTGAAGAGGTAGCAATAGCAAACAAACAAACTTACTTTCGCATTTATAATATTATGATATGATGCTCATAATCCATGTCTAATTTTATAATTGGACACTAACTGACTGATTAGGATATCAACGCAGGCAGAGACGAAAGTACTGAATATAGAAACTTTATATTTTGCTGAGAAGCTGAGAAGTCCTTTATACAGCCTTTTTTTTCTTGACTCCAGTCCACTCTCTTTACCTTCTACTTTGCCCAAGCAATTTCGAAATAAGGGAAAAACGAAACTCACGCCGACGAATTCGAGGGAATTCAAGTTAGGTAATAATATAGCTAATACAAAGGTATATTCACACCGATAAACCACCATTTCACTTCTAAACACGAACAATATCGGCTTATACTCTCTCAAAGGATTACTTCATCCTAAAACGTGTAAGCATTTTTTAGAGACCGTCACCACAGCCTGCCACGGCGACATACAAATGCTTTTTGAATTTGCTCGCTCAACTGTCGAAGAGGCTTCGAGAATATAGGTATTCCTTCGAACATAGTACCTATATATAATATATGCATATTTTACCATAAAAACTGTTATATCTTATATCGACGAAACAATTTTTTTTAAAAACCTAACGTGTTTTTTTTTTACAAAAAACACCTACCTGAAGCTACCTGAAGGTTTTGTAGGTTCACTACTTCTTCTTCCTATTTAAGAACTATGTGTCGGTGTTATTATGTAGAATGTAACACACGCATGATGAAGAAGATGAATAGTAGGTATACTTAAACAGAATTACTATGTAAAGTGTGTTGCAATCTAGCTAAGTAATTTACTTGCACGTCATTTATTATGCATAGTGTTGTGACTCCGAAGTCAAACTGACCACAATTGCAACGTATTATTGTTACATAACAGCTGATATATTATGCCCTTAGCTTGAGAATCTAGGGAATATGTGAATTTAGACAGGGAGATGCCTACTTAAAGGTATTGTACTATTTAGTATATTTATCCCAGGTGCGGCCCGAAATGTACCTCTGAGTTTGTATTTATCAATCTGACTCATGTGCGTTCATGCATTTTCATTGACAAAGCTACAAGTTTCCGGAGAAGGATATAAGCCACCATGTACATATTTTTTGTAATTTTGTGAAATAAAGTTTCAAATCATCGTCAGGAAGCCTTCAATTCATCGTCAGGAAGCCTTCACACTAGCTGACTATTTAGTTTACTAGTGAGTATACGTTTAGTGCCGTTATATGGCGTTAGTCGTGAGGTGCCTTTAGGCGGCTTGAGAAAAATGGTGTTATCATGTGATACCAGTGTAATATACCTAACACGCTCGATGAAAAAGAAATACTAAAATCTACTAATAAAGAAACAATACTAACTTCTAACGTTCTCTGGGTTTAATTAAAATAATTTAATTAATTTAATTAAACCCAGAAACCGTTTTAAGACGTTTAAGTAACAGGATCGGGTTTATCTCGTTTGATTACCTCAAACCTAACCTCCACAAAACCATTGTGATGTAATTTTAAGTATAAACTTCACAAGTTGACAAAAGCTTAGGAAAATCAGTATTTGAATACGACCTAAGTATTAAATTCACGGAGAGAAGTGAACTACACCCATATCACTTTTAAAGCACTTTTAAAAGGAAATGAAATATTTAATTAAGTATTTTTTAGCCTTTGAATTGTAATTCATTTTATATAAATATTTTACAAGAACATTTAAATGGTCAATTGTTTTCCACTTGTTGTAAATTAGATACATAAAACTTTTTATTTTCTGAATAAAATAAACTAAAAATAAAATAAATTTTGATCTCCTCTCACTTTATTGCAATCTCTGGGAGTGACTTAGTGAAAATGAACGGAAGTTTGTTACAGCAGAATTGAAAAGCCATTGAAAAATCATATCTGATTACTGTAATTCGTTTGACTTTTAGTTAACGAGTAAAAATGTAAAACATTTCTAATAGAGTTGCGGAAAAAAGGAAAGAGAAAGGGATTGAAAAGGCTCGGAAGTCCATTCGGAAGCATTCGGCCGGCGCGGATTACTGCTCCGGTAACAACCGAACTGACCAATGCAGTTTGTATTGGTAGATTTTGCTCGCTAGTCTGTTTTATCTCGGGTTTTATTGAGGTTTTGAATGTACAGTCAAGCGTCACAAGTGCAGTCATACTTCGAAGACCTTATCACCTAGTCTTAATGATCATAATGCCTTGTGGATTCTGACTGCACTTTTGACTCTTGACTGTACGTATAAAGGCATTTTTAAAAGTAGGTTCAAACACGATATACAAAATTTGCTGTCGAGACAACCCTAGCTTCGCTATCAACACGTATTATTTATACTTGGAATTATAATAATAATTATTGATACTTGGAATCATAAATGTCTATGCTTTGAATGGTTTCAACGGTTTCAACATTGGCAAAGCAAAAATACACTAATTGGCGGAAATATTGAAAAGCCAAGGTATGTCCATAAATTATATGCATGGTTTAGCAACTTTAAACAAAATAGCGCCTTGATGAAGGTTTCTTATATGGGATCTTTGTCCTAAACAATATAACAAAAATAATTTAAAAACATTTAGAAACTGAGATGCTCGCACACTGCCAATATTTACCTGTGTGTGTATTGTTTTATAGTGTGAGAGTGGGAGGCGAATAGCGCATTGCAGGGCGAAACCTAAAATGTTACAATACAACTAAACAACGAACCACGCAATTTCAGTGCGCAACCTCTAACAATTTTGATACAACTTGTAACATGAAATGTTATTCGTTAGTGTGGGAGGCGTATTATAATGTAATGCTCATAATCGAATCTTGAAACATTACAGGTAAACGTACGCAGTGTTCGCACTCGCACCTCAGAATTCGGGTTAGAGTGTCACAAAAGGGTTTTCAACGCAATGTATTTTTAGGATCAAGGCGGGCAGACCAGTTAGTGGCTCTTTTCGACCAGTTAGAGAGGTTTTTTTGCTTCGTTAGTCCGGAAAAACTTGCGGCTTTGCATACCTACAGTCAATTGATTTATTGACAGAAATATTATTATTTGGCCTTTAGTGTCTTTATTTTATTCTTTAAAATATCTTTTCTAAAGTCAAAGTCAAAATTTTTAATTGAAACTTGGCCTTCAAAGAAGGCTCTTTTTCACGTCGATAACTAATTATTTAATCATATTATAATATATTATGTCTCAAAGCTACAAACTACTAGCATTTCGGAACGACCACTGCTGAGAAGAAATGCCGAAAGAAACTCATAAAACAGTCTTGGTCGCCTAGCATGCCAGAGGGGTTATTCATTAACTTTATACATACACTAGATTGTGTACAGTCAAAAATAAAATAAAATATAAGAAAATAATAATAATAATATAATAAAACATGTTATGTTTGTGATCAAGTAACCACAATGAATTGGTTGGGAACAAAAAATAAAAATAAAATTCGAATCAGGATCGAAGCAGAATCCCCCTGGCAACGGGTCCATTCACGAGTTGACGCGAGGGTCAGCCATCGCAAAGGTCTTGTCTATCACGACGTCCAATGTTTCGGAATCACTTTAAACTTTGGGCTCAATTTCAAAATAAAATAGATACCTATAGATTAAAAGTAACTTATTTAGCGCTTAGCGATGTGCTCTTGCTGTTATGTGAAATATCCGGCTCCTAATTACTAAAGTGCCTTGTTCCGTTCAGAGGTTGCTGTGCAAATGGCAGTTGAATCTTGTTACACGAGGTAACTATATATTTATTATACTGGTGTATTTGTATCTATAAGCTGCGGTGTATATAATTCCAAATTAACTTAATTGCCTGCGTCTGTGTTCCGGAGCACATACAACCAGACTCTCTTCAAAACCAGAGTGAATAGGCTGCTTTTGGGTAGGCTCGCTACACTGTAGAGAACTCATTTCTGTCCTCGAGCAAGATTGTGTCAAGAGCAAACCCATCTTTTATTAAAAAAAAAAAATGTATTGTTCTATCCTACAATATTTATTGTTTTAATGATTTTATTTCGCTACACCGTAGACCTCATCTCTGTCCTCGGGCAAGATTGTGGTCAAGAGAAAATCCATCTTTTATTATAAAAAAAAAATGTTTTGACCTATCCTACAATATCTATTGTTTTCATGATTTTATTTCGCTACACTGCACTGTAGACCTCATCTCTGCCCTCGGGCAAGATTGTGGCCAAGAGAAAACCCACCTTTTATTTAAAAAAAATGTTTTGACCTATCCTACAATATCTATTGTTTTCATGATTTTATTTGCGGGTAAAATCTATCTTTTATACTCAAAAATAGCTTAAAATAGTATTATAATTCTGAAATTTTATTGCTTTGCAATTTTATTATTTATTTATTTATTAATTTTCTTACCACCCACCATCTCATACCTACCATTATATAATTTTAGTACATAATTACTTACTATTGTATTGATTTAGTACAATAAAGTATCTACTTGATAATTTTACTTGATTTTCAATGCTTTGTAAACCTGAGCAACAACATTAAAATTTTAAAAAATAACTGTCAAAGATTCAGCGAATAATAAATCAAACTGTAAGATTTATTTACAGGGATAGCTTAGCGTGTTCAGGGCTCAATCCCTTGTGGAATTGGGAGTAAGCCCTCGGATCCCCTTATCCAGTATTGGTGGAAATTTATAGAGTGTGAAATTCAGCGACGGATCGCTCGAATGACAAACGTGAGGCGCTTGCTAATGCGCAACTCTCCTAAACAAATATAAAAGGATTCGGAAAGTTTGTTGTTATGTTTCCTTTTGAAATACTTGGGGATACGAGTATGAGTTACTATTTTAACTTGGGTCTAACATAAACCAAACACTTGATAGTAAATTAAAATTAGTAACGCATGTAGACAAAATTATACAATGTATACAATTGTACAGTTTGATGCAAATTAATTTGGCTCCTCTGAGATAGGATTCTGTGAAATATTCGGTCAGGTTTTTCTGCATCTGACTGTACTATTTCTATTTTCAGCCTATATTAGCCCACTGCTGGACATAGCCCCCCTTTTTTGATTCCACTAACTACGGTCCTGTGCCAGTCTCATCCATCGCTTTCCCGTCACGCAGACAATGTCATATGACCAGCGGATTAGTGGCTTTCCTACTGGTCGTCTTCCCTGTCTCGGCCACCACTTCGTTACTGCCTTGATCCATCAAACGTCTTCCCTTCTAGGGTTTCCGTTTGTTCGACGTCGAATCTGACTGAACAACTATCACTAATTGACTCCGTTACTAAATGTCAAAGTATAAAACGTCGTACATTAGTTGTAAAGTATGCGAGTACGATGTATGTTAGTTCTAAAGTATCCTTCGTACGCAATAGTCTGAAAAGTTTCCCCCCTACTAATGTTCCAACAGGAATGAACTCTCAATAGGTCCTCAGTTGCCTACAATTCACCATCACATACACATTAACCTCCAATTTACAGGAACCACGTTTATTTTGTAGATTACCAGTACCTAGTGTACAAAGTACAACAGGGAATAATCTCAGATTCGTTGTAAAAGGGAATAATATCCTACGATATTGTAGTAAACTTTTCCTCTGGGACTATTCAATTTGTAGAAAGCTTATTATTGGTTTGTATTTTCTTTTATTGGTACTGATCGTATATGATATGAAACATCGGATCGAACATACTTACCTTATAGAAAGTTTTTATCTTCAATGTTTAGGTACATGGTATGAATCACATTGATCATTATCTGAACCATAAAGTTAGAGTTAGATATGAGGTCATTCATACCACTAGTGGTTCTGTGAGAACAGTAGACCTCGCGAGCCCTTCCACGAAATAACCGATATTTTACCGTGTCCCTGGCTTAGAAGAGTTTTGAAACCAACCTACCAATGCTGTAAAGAAAGTAAAAAGTTCTTGCATGTGGTTGGTCAATATCACAAAAAAAATGACTGAAACCTGCCTTTTCCGCCTCGAAATAATATAAATAATAATATAAATAATAATAATAAATATATACGGACAAATCACACAGATTGAGTAAGTTCAAGACTTTACGGGATGCTAATTTAACAATACTATATTTTATAACAAATACATATATGTATAGATAAATATCCAATACCCACGTCAATCTGAAAAAGATTATTTTACATCTTGACCCGACCGGGGATCGAACCCGGGACCTCTGGTGTGGCCGTCTGGCGTGATGACCGTTAGGCCACGGAGGTCGTCAGTCGTCAGAAATGCATGGTTTGACCTATTGGTTATATGTATATTTATGTAATTTGCGCAACAAAATTAAAGTTCAAAAAAGAAAGTTCAATTTGAAATCGAATCTATTATATACATATACGTATATATTACTTTTTTTAATAGGATTCTAATCATACAATGAAGTTTTTTGATATCAGATTTATTTCAAGTGTTCAAGATAATTCCACCAAGCAAAGCAATCCACAATACAATACCATTAACCAAATAAATACTTGAGTTTTTTTTTTCAGTTTGCGTGTACCACCCTAGATCTCATCTATGCTTCTCATCAGGCAAGATAGAGGTTAAACGCACTCAGTTTTAAAAAAAAATACACGCAATTCAAACAATCTCATTTTAATCAATAAATCAAGTCACTCTTAAATGAATTTGCGAGTATTAAAAGCTTTGCTGTGCCATCTATTGATTTTTTTGTGAACTATCGCATAAGAATTTAATATATGGATTTATAGCGGTTTTATTGAATTTCACTATGTTGTTCATACAAAAAGTTGCGTCTTAATAAGGATAACAAAAATGTCTAATGACATTTTTGAAATTTTTTTAAATAGCTGAGATATAAGGTTTTTTTTATATATTATCGCCATTCTATAAGATTTCGAAAAACTGGCTCGACTAAAAAATTCTATAAAATTACCGAACCTGCTCACAAAATTTCATAAGAATCGGTTCAGAAATGCGACCTGCAGCCCAATCGCCATAAGTAAATTCATACGAAACGCAACTGAACCGCGATCGTTACGCCATTTTTTGGATGATTCCGTATCGCGGTAATATTTTGACAGCTGCTTGAACCGAAGCAAGATCGTAGATCAACCGAACCGTTGTCAAAATAAAAAGTTCCAAAGAGGTAGAGGTGTTATATTAGTGTCTAATATTAGTATTCATGTTATCGAATATAACGTTTAGTGTCAACGTATATGTAGCGCATTGCTGGCACGGATCGCTTTAAGAGGCTTGGTTGAGAACTTCCGAATACAACACGAGTTCGCCGCGTTAGGCCGGACAACCGACTAATATATTTTATGCGAGTGATATGTACGTAGGTACCACCCAGCCAACCGAATGGATTGGACTGGACTGATTGGGCTGGACTGAATGGGCTGAATAGACTGGACTGAATCGTGAGCCACAAAAAGATGATTAGGTAGGTAGGTACCTACCTAGGTATATAGATCGCAACCGAATGGACTGATTGGGCTGGACTGAATAGGCCGAATGGACTGGACTGAATTGTGGGCTAAAAAATATGATTAGATCGCAATTCACGAAAGTTGTATATTTCAATTCCAAAAAAGAGTACCAGATCACAATCGACAAAAATAGGAACAGATCCCACTTCATATTTCGGAGACGACGCCGCAAAGTGCGTTTCCAATATCAAATATTCAGTGTTATCGGTAGGTATCGTTCTGTATCATAGTAACTCTTATAACTAGGAACGGCTAGAGGTAACCGTTTGAGGTGCCTGATATATAACTGTTACCGGATAACCGATTACTCAGATAGCTAAGAACCTAATATATTCGTATTATGATATTATCTCTAATATCATGTTCTCGATAACGGTTACGATATATTCATAACACCTCTAATCACTTCCAATATTATTTTCATGGAAATAGCTAATGAATTTGATGTGGCAAAAGCTCGGGCCACAGGAAAACATGAGAATCAGTGAGAATATTAGTGATCGTATTTAGACAAAATGCTTTCACATAGTATAAAGACACAAGTCATTCGAACCATCACAAGCTGCAGCTGCTCGTGAGAACGGACAAAAGGAGCCAGTGGCAGCAACGCAGCATGCCGGCGGCCAGAGGTGTCCTTCAGCTGGAATTAGGACGCGCACGAAGATGCTCTCATAAATCGTTTGTGGTCAAATACGGGCAAGAGCGGTGCACAATTAAAGACATTTTTACATTAGTTTAGCTATTTAATAGTGAATTTTGATTACAACAATAATCTATACAAGTACCTACCTAGTTAAGTCCTTCAATGTGTTTACTTATGTGTGCTTGAACATATTAAAATTTTGTAACGCCGGCCAGTTACTGTGTGCCCAGCCAAGCCAAGCCAAGCTAACCTGTGATACTAGACAATCACAAGGTCCTAGCCAATGCCAAGGTGACACATGCCAATTCCATAGAAAAACCCGAGTCCGAGCAGCGGGCCTATGAATAGCTGCGGGTCCTTTTTTTTGGGAGTCTATTCTCCTTCTTCTATGTTATTTAAAATTCAATTCTGTGTAATTAGAATAGGAAAATCTGTGCCTGTTTGTGTGTGCTAAATAGACTGCTTTGTTTGCAAAAGTACTTTTATTTATCCTCTTTTGATGCAATTGATAAGTTTTTTGTATAACATTTTTATAGCTATTTTGCAAGTGACTCACTACCACAATATAACATTTTTTTAAAAATTTATGTTTTAGATTAGATGTTTTTAATTGTGGAAAACTTGCAAAAAAATTTTCCAAATAGTAAGTAACAATGCTATCATATTATTATACACTAGCTTTTGCCCGCGGCTTCTGCTCCGCGTGAATTTCCCACGGGAACTTTTTCCCGGGATAAAAAGTAGCCTATGTGCTATTCCAGGTCATTATCTACCTCTGTACCAAATTTCATCGAAATCCGTCCAGTAGATTTTGCGTGATTGAGTAACAAACATCCTCACATCCTCACAAACTCACAAACTCACAAACTCACAAACTCACAAACTCACATCCAAACTTTCGCATTTATAATATTAGTATGGATAGTATGGATTCTTCAACATAATCCAACATTACCAATACTACTAGGGTAATACAATATTAAGCAAATAAGAGCTTAACATTATCAATTTTTTTTGAACTGAACGAACAAAAGAATAAAACAAATATGTAGGTATCATTGCATTGTAATATATTAATGTAATTTAAAAAAAAAAAGAACTGAGTATTCCACATTCTATGAAAATATTGCATTGTGCGAGCAAGAAAATTATTGATAAGTGGAAATTGATCTTAAATAATATGAATAGAAAATAGATAGATAGATCAACACTTTATTGCACCATTTACAGAAAATAATGTAAAGTAAGACAACCATTTATTTTAAAGCCATTTATTTTTAGTTTAAAATTACATATAGGTAGCTCTATTAATTAGGGAACTGTTTTCAGCCCTTAATTTATTTCCATACTCCGGGCTTTTCTGGCTTGTCTGTGGGTCCTGGATGTTCCTGTTGGTGACTATGACTAGACCGAGTGTACTGAACTGAAACAATGCAATAAATACCATTAAGTATAAGGGCCGAGACTTCTATGTGTATGTGAAATTTCAGGAAGATTGGTTCAGTAGATAAAGCGTGAAGAGGTAACAAACAAACAAATAAATTGTTTTATTAGCTTGTTGATTAGCATTTATGCCAACCAATTAGGCCCAAACCCGGCACTTTAAATCATCCCATACATGAAAAGTACAAAGAAATTGGTAATAGTTTATACATAGTATTACAGCATATTTATCCTTACTTATTACAAAATAAAGTCCCATACCGCATCTGTCTGTTTCTCAAAAAAATGGGGTGGGTCATAAGGAAAGTTTTAGTTTATAATTGACGCGGGCAAAAGTAGCTAATATTAAAGGTAGTAAGTGCATAGATACATACCTTAGCCCATTCTTTGCTTGTTCTAGTGAGCATTTAATCTTTCCCTGCATTTTCTCCATAAGCGTGCCACTGTTACACGTGCTTCCTTTGACCTCACTCTTTTCAATGAGCGAGGTCTTGGTACTACTCGAGATAGTTCACAGGGAGCTGCAATTGTTCGACACTGGCTTGCCGACGACGTTCCATTTTCAGCAACCGTCCGTACCAGTTGGATATTATATATAAACAATCTGCCTCTTCCTCAAATAATTTCATAACCCTAAGTCCTAGCCCTTCACTTGGGCTACCTTCATCAAACAAATACTATTGTTTATGTCCACTTGAAATGTGAACCGTAGAAGAGTCCATAAATTAGTCCCAAATCACATTTGTTTCCTCTTTAACTCTGCTCATGTTGATAAACAACCATTGTTCCAAGAAAAGCGATAACCAGATGAAATATGAAGAAATATCTTGAGAGAGATATCTACCTCTAAAGATAGGTAACGTAAATAAATTTTGAGGTAATTATGTAAATATAACATTAAAAACAAGCAAATGATAGACAAAATGTCAAAATACCTAGTGCGTTCAACAAGGTTCAACATAATCGATTGTCGATTATACTCCAAATCCACAGGTATTTACAAAAATACTTCACAAATATTAGCGTCCAACTCTAACGTTTCAAGAGTGATCATGTTCCAGTTGCGATTCAAGTTCGATTGTCGTTACGAAGTTACCGCGATTCCGAAATCTGCTGAATTGGATCGCAATTCTACCACGGCCGACGTTGAATCGTAACCGATCCTTAATCGAACCGTAGTGTTATAAATTAGCGCGATTGCACTGCTGTAGGCGATAACATCCGGACAGACAAAAGAATTTTCGGCTAGTGGAAACTGAGACGCTTCGCTCGCTGCGCTCGCTCGGTCGATAAATGTTTTTTAAGTAAGTACTCCCAAAGTTATATTTATTATCATGTTCCGACAAATTTAAATACAAAATAAATAAATCGTCCCCTTACTGCATAAACCAACTAAAGTCACTTTTTATCAAAAATGAGTTAAGGATACCTTCGGAATCTCCTCTTCAAGATCTACATACTGGTAAAACCCGTTTTTCGATATTACGCTTCGTTCCCGATTTAGCTTTTAGCTAAGGTAACTTACCGTGTCATTTTGGAAATAATGGACAGGAAAATACCAATATATAATATCGGTTATAGAAAATTTTTGTACAATATTCACAGAGAAAATCAGTTATACTTTTTTTAATGGTTTTGGCTGTTTAAACTTTGAAGCAAAATCCCAATTTGGCAACTGCAAAAAAGCGACTTCACAGCTATTACCAGTTTTTTGCAATCGCCTATGTGATAAAATTATTAATTTTTAATACTTCAAAAATATGCAATCATTATTTAATCTGTTTTACTGCTTCACAACTTCTTACACTAAAGAGAAATTAGTACAACCAAAACAAAATAATGTAACTTTTGTTGGTTTTGTTTCTAGGATTTGAAACTTGGATAACATTTAGCCCGTCAGCAAAAACCGTGTAAGCGCACGTTATTTCTTCGCGCGGAGGCGTTTCGCGGCGCGGTCCCCGTTTAGTCGAGTTTTGAACGGCCGGCACTGTGCGTTTCGTCTGGTTTAAATTTGTTGTTATAGTGAATACTTTTGATAGGGTCTGACGCAAAATGTGCACGGACCCACCTAAGTTTTCTTTACATTTTGCCTAACCACCGGGCAGCTGCAAGCAGTTCTGGTTCCTATTGAAATCGGTTGAGTCTAACTTCTGCCGTCCCTCACTGCCTCCCATGCATAAGCCAGATGGTTCACTGGCTCAACTGAGAAAGCAAATTTATTTGAAACTCAATTCGCGTCTCGACTATGGCTCTAAGCAACCATACCTCGTTGTGATTCTTAAATACCCGAGATGACAATCCGTAATAAAAGAGGTCCGCAGAGCTTTAATTAATCTTGATTTTTATTTGATTATCTTCTCAATAAAAAGTTATCTTGATTACCTTTACAATAAAAAGTTGCTCGCATACCTAGAAGACAATGATCTTAGTGATCATCATTATGGTTCCCGCCAGGAACGATTTGCTGGGGGATCTTCTTGTGTGGATAACACACTGTTGGGGCGAGGCCATCGGAAAACATATTGTTTCTCTTTACATCTTTAAGGCTTTTGACAGTGTTTGGCACCTGTAGCTGGATAGCTGAATTCCTGAGTGACCGAAAAAAGTGGTCATCGGTGTTCCTCAGGGGTCTGTCCTTTTTGTGACCGATATGCAAATGACAGTAGTTGTTGTGGAAAGGTACAGTCAGGGGCAGATAAAACTGATGCCCTTCCGCACTGAATCCTATCTCAGGGGGTCAGGTGTGTGCGGTGACTGTATTTTTGCAGTGCAAGTAGTGACGGAGATCAATTAAAACTAGAGGGAAAGACCATGGTTGAGCGAACTGACCAAACATTAGACTACGTATCGAAGAGAATAATCTGGTTAGTTTTAATGCTTCCAAGACATAGGCGTGTCTATTCGCCGCAAAAAAGGAGCCCTTTTATCCTGGCACCTACTTTTCGGGGTACATTGGTTCCCATAACCGACAAGCTTGAACTCCTTGCCATGGAGCTGACCAAAAACCTCAACTTCGGCACTACCGTCGAATCTAAAGACCAATCAGCTGCCAAAAAATTGGCCATTCTTAACAGGGTTAAGCGCTACTTCACGTGGACAGCTTCTTATACTTTTTATAAAGCTAGGCTCGGTGAAGTACCAACTAGCCATATTGGATTCGATTAAAGCATAACCAAGAGAATAATCAGCGATGAAAAATTGACGAACGCTAAATTTCACAACCTAGCTCTTTGTCAAAAAGTTGCCTGTCTATCGGTTTTCAGTTGAACTTCGGGGAGTATACTCATAAGCAGCATAAGCTCATACCGCTCCCTTTTTTCAATCGGACATCCAGAAGCACTGTGGGCTGTCATCCCTTCTTGGTTGATATTCCCCACTTACACAAGAAGCACTTTTCGTCAACATTTTTAATGCGCACAGTGAAGGAATGGCCTGCCTGTGTTCCTGAGCACACAACCTAACACTCTTTAAAACCAGAGTGAATAGGCTGCTTCTAGGTAAACTCGTTACACTGTAGACCCCATCTTTGTCCTCGGGAAAAATTGTGGCCAGGAGCAGACCCATCTTTTATAAAAAAAAACTTGTCAAAGCTTTGAAGGTACATAGTTTATCAAAAATTGTTAGCTATTTAGCTATTTGTTATATTTTCGTATTTGTATGTATTTTTGATATAATTTCAATTGATTTTGAACCAATAACGAATTGTTGGCTATTTTTCTATAATGTTTCTGTGTTTGGAATAACATTTTTTGATACATTGTCTATTAGTATTAAATGGCATTACACTGATAATGACTGCGTACTTTGTGTTTTTGTTTCATTTTAGCAACAAATTTATTTTATTTTATTACATTTAGCCGAGTTTTGGAGTATTTTCAATTTATTCTATATATTTACTTAACTCATCAAGTAAATTTATGTGCACGTAAGTCGTTAAATAAAAAAGTCTCTACAGTTAAAACCATTTATCTGCACGATTTTTCAATGTTATTCCTTAATTTTAACCAGTATTTCGGTTATTTCGTTTCTTTAGCCCTTATTAGCCCACAGCTAATGAAATAAGCAATCAAAAAATACAAACATATTCCTGATAGGTTATATCTTTAATAGGAATTTGACAGTGCAAACCTTTAAACGCTGATTTCTCAGAAACTATGATTTATGCAGTTAGTTGGTTTATGCAGTAAAGGGGACGAAATATTCCAAAAATTGAAAAAAGGTTCACGTAAATAAGTTTGAACTTTTTAAAGTGGGCAGGAGTGGCCGGCGAAGTCTGGACCCTAAACAAGTCGAATGGGAAGGTGATTCAATAAAACAAATGAAAAGTCAGTTTTCCCCACAGAAGTAAAATTTTGTTTTCCCTGTACGTTCAAAGACAAATCTCACATTTCTTCGGCGCGCCGTTTTGTTCGCCGGACGGGTTCAGGACCGCGGGAAGAATTATGACTGACCCATTTGGGTCACTTCCTCTCGGTGAGTTTTGGAAAAGTTAGCCAAATACCCTTTTCAGAGCTCTTCCTTTACAAATAAACCGCTTACAAAAATGTGTTTGTTCAGTCTCACAATGTTACGTGCGAGAAAAGTTCCTTTGTATTATTTCCTATACAAATACTTCTTATAGTTGCCAATATACTTACGTCATATGCTATGTAAGGATTACTTAGTTGTACCTTAAAAAAAGTTACATAGCAATAAAACAACGATACATGCTAGATTAGGATAAACATTAAAGGAAATTCTATAATCCAAGAGAGAACTCCAGCGAAACTTTATGGCTACACGAACGAAGTCGCAGGCACAATACCACTTTGCCCCTATACCGCTGACCAGGCTAGTGTACGAGCGGGAAAAAACTGTCCAATACACAAGTTGATCCCATTTTAATTAAATTTTTATGCAAATATAATGTGGTAGCTGCAAAGCTTTTGTTGTCATGAACGAAAAACTTCCGCAACTGGGCCGTTGACCGGCTCAAATGAGGCATTTTCCTAACGATGTGATGTGAAAATGTAATAACAATAAAATGCGGCAAGTTTTTGTTTTTAAAGTATTCATTTCATAAGTATTTCATTTTGCATAGTTCGCTTTAATAGCGATTCATCACGAAATGTTTCTAGAATAATTGTATTTGGGAAACATATTTTAGTAATTGTTTTTTCAGTCAGTACCAAGTTTACGATTGTTGCCTTTTATTTCTTTTTAAAAAATGTAACTTTCATGGAAGTAATAAGTACTTATTACTTCCGTGGTAACTTTCAATCTAACTTTCAGTTTTCAGCGACCAGAAACGTCAAATTTAAATTGTCAACCACTTTATTTACGTAGTATATTTATTTACATTTTTTGATATCTACCCATTTACTTATATTAATATTAATAATTACATATTTAAATGCGACGAGTGATATTTAAAAATATTCATGATGACAAGAGAGCACACTGGAAATGAACGAATGGAACTGTTGCACAATGAAGTCGATGTGCGGGCGCAGTTTAGCCGAGGGTGTCTTCATCGTAGGCTGGTCGTCAGTGGTAACAAAACAAACGTATATTTATAGCTATAGCTAGTAATGGCAGAAGGGTCACTACTTTGAAGTGGAAATTGGCAGGTCACATATGCCGCAGGGAGGATGGAAGATGGGCCTAAAGATACTGAACTGGAGACCGTAGACAGGACTCAGAAAACAAGGCAAACCAATTGCTCGTTGGAATGACGACATCGCCAAAGTTGGAGGCATATTATGGAAAAGAATTGCACAAGACCGAGAAACTTGGCGTGCTTTAGAGGAGGCTTATGTCCTGCAGTGGATAAATCGAGCTGCAAAAAAAAAAGAAGTAATGGAGACAAAATAACAGTGACAACGGAATTACACGGTATATATATACGGGGCTTTCAATCACGCTTTAACTGCTGAGCAGATTTTTATGAAACGTGCACAGGTAGTGGAATATCATAAAGGAAAATCATCATAAAGTGGAAAATTTACACATGTGTTAGTTTATGACTTTTTTTTTTTTTTTTATAACATAGGGCGGCAAACGAGCAAGCGGGTCACCTGATGGTAAGCGATCACCGCTGCCCATGGACTACTGCAACACCAGGGGTATCACAAGAGTGTTGCCGGCCTTTCAAGAAGATGTAGACTCGTTTTTTGAAGGTTCCAATGTCGTATCGGTTCGGGAATACCGCCGCAGGAAGTTGGTTCCACAGTTTGGTCGTACGTGGCACGAAGTGTCTTTTTTAAAACGTACGGTGGTTGACAGCCAGTCATCCAGATGGTATGGATGAAACTTCAGCCTGTGACGGATGGTACGGTGGTGAAATTCTGCGGCAGGTATTACGTCGAACAATTCATCAGAGCACTCCCCATGATACATTCGGTAAAGAATGCACAAGGATGCGACATCCCTACGCAGAGCCAGAGGATCGAGACGGCTGACGAGATTCACGTCATCGACGATGCGAATCGCACGACGTTGAACGCGGTCTAAAGGGAGAAGTTGGTATTGAGGTGCCCCAGCCCACAGATGGGAACAGTATTCCATATGCGGCCTAACTTGTGCCTTGTATAGCTGAAGGCGATGCGCCGATGTGAAATACTGCCTTGCTCTGCCTAGGACACCCAGTTTTTTTGGAGGCCAACTTAGCCTTTTCCTTAAGATGACCGCGAAATTGAACGTCGCACGAAATCTCGACGCCTAGAATTTCGATCTTCGGCCGCGTATCTAGTGAAGCGCCCTGGAACGAAGGAGATACGACGAAGGGCTTTTTTCGCGGTGAACGCACAAACTTGTGTTTTTTTGGGGTTAAATTGGACCAAGTTGCAGTGACCCCAATTTGAAACCTGGTGTAATGAAGTTTCAACCTCAGACACAAGTTTTGTTCGACACTCGGAGACGCGCGCCCGAGAAATGTTAGCTTGACCGGTATAAGAGGTGTCCACCGTGCTATCATCCGCATAACAATGAATGCTGCTGGATTGAAGCATATCATTGATATGCAAAAGAAAGAGCGTCGGGGACAGAACACAGCCTTGAGGGACACCAGCATTCACGGGCTTGTATTCGGAGCATGAACCGTCAACAACGACTTTAATGCTGCGCCCTGTGAGGAAACTGGTAACCCATTGGCATAATTTCTCGGGCAACCCGTAGGAAGGAAGCTTCGATAGAAGGGCTTTGTGCCAGACCCGATCGAAGGCTTTCGCCATGTCCAAACTGGCCGTCAGGGCTTCCCCTTACTCTCAACCGCTTTCGCCCATTTATGGGTCAGGAATACCAAAAGATCGCCAGCAGACCGTCCATGACGAAATCCGTACTGGCGATCGCTTATAAGCTGGTGCTCCTCGAGGTACAACAGGAGCTGGCGGTTTATAATGGACTCCATTATTTTGGAGAGCAAGGAGGTAATGGCAATGGGCCTGTAATTGCCAGGGTCAGAGCGATTACCTTTTTGGGTATTGGGTGGACTAAAGCAATCTTCCATGCAGACGGGACGACGCCTAAAGAGTAGGAGTGTCGAAAAAGACGCGTCAAGACCGGAGCCAACTCAGGGGCGCAAGTTTTGAGCACAACGGCAGGGATTCCATCGGGTCCATTAGACTTGTGGACTTCGAGGGAGAGAAGTGATTTGCGAACAGTTTTTGAGTAAACCGGATGTCCGGCATAGTACTCGCGCAACGTGGTATAGTCGGAGGAGGCTTCCCACCGTCGTCCAAAGTAGAGTTAGATGCAAAAAAGGTGCCCAGGAGATCGGCTTTCTCTCTTGCATCATGGACCAACGTGTCATTTGCCGTGCGCAATGGTGGAAAGGATGGCTGACAAAAATTGCCCTGGACAGCTTTGGCAAGAGACCAAAATGAGCGTGTACCCGAGGGTAGTTTGGCCAGCTTCTCACCAATTCGTCCGATGTGTTTCGCCTTTGCCGTAGCCACAGTTTTTTAAAGATCTAGAGGCAAAGTTATACTCCCTTTTAAGGACTTTCGCATCAGGATCCTTAGCTGCCATCGCGTTGGACCAGGACTGAAAACTTGCTTGCTTTTGGCAAAACGCTTCTTTGCAAGAGCGGTCAAACCAAGGCTGAGACTTGCCACCAACGGGCACAACAGAACTTGGGACGAAAAGTTCCATGCCCTGCGATATCACATCAGCAACAGAGTCGGCAACGGCAGAAGCATCCCGAAGCGAGAAGCAAACTTCGCCCCAGGGGTAGGATGAAAAGAAGGTCCGCATCCCATCCCAATCTGCTGACTTGAAGTGCCAGACACGGCGACAGCCGGCGGAACGGGGCCGTAATTTGCACGTGGATGGCACCATGCTCCGGATTAGGCAATGGTCAGATGAGCCAATAGGGGCACCAACAGATACTACATAGCCATCCGGATGGGAAGTCAGCAGGAGATCAAGCCGTGAGGGCGTATGGCCTTCCACATCAGGTATGCGTGTGGGGGCTGAAACCATCTGAGACAGACTATAGGCCGCGGCAAAGGCGTGAACAGATCTACCCGCATGATCGGTTTTTCCCGATTGGAGCCATTCTATATGGTGGGCGTTAAAGTCCCCAAGAATTATTATTTCCGCGGATGGAATCTGTCGCAGCACATAGTCCGTTGCAGTGCCAATATGCTCCATGAGTCGGTCAGTTTCGGCATCACCACTGTGGGACCTGTAGAGGCAAGCGTAGACGCGAGGGTGGTCGTCGCAATCTACACGAAGCCATAGAGTGGACAAGTCTTTGCCTTCAAGATTGCATAGACGGCGAACACAGACATCGTCCCTGACAAATACGCATACGCCAGCGTGTGGCACGAATTTGTGCTCGATTTTGTAGCCGGGATAATGTAGGTATGACGTATCCGCTGGAGACGATATCTGGGTTTCCGTCAAAAAGAATAAGGCAGGCTTTTCTGCCTCCAGATGGTAGTGGACAGAGTTGAGGTTTGAGTGAATACCCCTGATATTGCACAGATGGACATGGTGTGCATGGGGGGTGCCGTAGCCTTATCTTGAGCAATGACGAGCGGGATTTTGCCCTCCCCAGAGTACGTAGGGCAGCCCAAGCAAGAATGCTCAGGGAGGGATTCTCCTGTACGTAACGTACCGGTACCCTCCTGGGGTACTCTACTATGAAATTCCGCTGCCATGTTGAGGGGTGGGGGGAAGGGGTGGGCCTCCGGCTCTCTCACTCACCGAACGAAGCATAGAAGCGTTAAGGCAACTACTCCAAACGTCGATTTTCTGTGAGAGGGTGGTACTTCCCCGGACGAGCCGGCCCATTCATGCTACTAGCAAAAATTTGGCCAGTAGCGTGGCTCTACCCACACAAATACCAACAGAAGCGTGGTCCCGGAGTTCAGCTACCTATTCTCGTGTTGCATTATATCCACAGGAACTTATATTCCACACAAGAATTTAAAACAAAAACGATAGTAACATTACAAGAAAAAATCTGATGATTTACACTACTTCGTATAAATCATACTACAATATAAACCAGCTTTTGTCCGCGGCTTCACCCGCGTAAATCATACACCAAAACTTTTCTAAGGACCCACCACGTTCATTGGCGAAAACCGCATGACCGTTAAGTAGTTTTTGAGTTTTAATCGTGAACAGACAGACGTCGTCGGGGGGGACTTTCCTTTATTATGTATAAGGATCAATGATATTAATATTTCATTAATTATTTTAGGGAATATCAAGCGCAATGTTACTGGTGTCTGTGCTGTATCTATTTATCAACTCTAACCGTGCTTCGCTGGACCCCGTAATGGGCATTATGACTATAAGTTCTATGACTATCATCTGCATGTCGTCATACCAAATCGTTATAAGTATTTTGATGATATGGCAGAGAATGCAGGTAAGCATAAATTGTAAAATAGGTGTACTGTATTTATATGTATCCAATTTTAGACCTTATCTCATTGTCTTAAAAACGAAGTGTTTATATATTGCTCGTGACTGTACTTAATAAAAACTTAAGAATTATACTTACCTAAAGTACTCACTTCTTCTTCTTCTTCTTTTCGAGTCGGAATGGCTAGTACTCACTTAAAGTGCCTAAGGTACTCTCATATAGAAATTAGATATGGTGAAAAAATTCCATGCGAGCAGGACTGCATCTGAGATGCACAAAAATCCCAAAAAGTATATAAGTGCCTAAGAAAATTCTTTTTAGGGTTCCGTACTTCAAAAGGAAAAAAACGGACGGTTTAGGATCATTTCCTTTCATCAGAATCGTATGTTTTCTTATATTAAGTATTACTAGAGATGGGCATTTACCCGATAAATTTCCGAGACTCGGAAATTTATCCATTTATACCCATTTTTTCCCAGGAATTTTTAATTTACACCGGGTAAAAATTTAAATCAATTAAAATGGTTGTAATTACGATATTTTATAAAATATCGTTAAGATTTATTATGAAATAAAATGTTAAAGCACATATTCAGTTTTAAATTAAGTACTGTGTAAAAAAAAAATACTTATAAAATGTACAATTTACGTTTTGGTTGCAAAAAGACCTGACAAGATATATTTTAATTCTGACTCGTTCGCAACCAACTGGTTTTAGACAATATATGTTATGCCGGGGCGACGAACAAGTTTGCCAAATCGATCATCGAATCGTAGGCCCGCCGCCGTACTAGGCCAGATTGCTTTACACGAATGTCTGTAATATCAGTAATAATGAAAAACTGAATTTGAAATTAAAATGCAGCAAACTTAATTACTAACTCTCTCAAAAACACGATTCATACAATTTTCTCAATAGAAAAATATTGCGAAGTTACCTCCAAATCCTAACTAATATTATAAATGCGAAAGTGAGTTTGTTTGTAACCTCTTCACGCTTTATCTACTCAACCAATCTTCCTGTTTCACATACACATAGTTAGAAGTACTGAGAAGGACATAGGATACTTTTCATCCCGGGAAAAAGCACTGTTCCCGTGGGAAAATCACGCGGGCGAAGCCGCGGGCAAAAGTTAGTCTATAATACAATTGAAGATGTTTTTTTTTTAATACTACTTGAAACATCCATATACTGAATATGCATCATTATTTTCAAAATATTATTTGAATACATAAGATTTTAAATCTGTTGTTTTTGTTTTTTTAATATTTGAACCGAAAAACAACCAGCTTTTTATCTTCCTTATAATCAAAACATACCTAATATTTATACTTTAATTATTATTTTATCAGTTTAAAGTAAATAAGGATAATTTACTTTCATTATAATTTCTACCCGGTATAAATAAAAAATATCGGGTATAAATGGGTATAAATTAATTTTTACCCATTCTACCCATTCTTTCCCATTTTTACCTTCCCGAAATTTATCCAAGCGCCCATCTCTAGGTACTACTAAAATTTTGAATTTTAATTTGACAAACGTTTGAAAATTGCAAAGAGAACAACAGTAATGTTATGTTCGTTACCAAAAAAGTAATTTAGCTTTGTTTCGTAACAAGATGGCAACTAAAATCAACATTTGTTACTACTTCTTTTGCACCATCATTCACCTAACAAAGACTATCTATTATGCAAGCAATACACAGGGCAGCTGAGGCAAGACATCAATTTTATGGCCATCGGTCGCATTCCAACAGAACCACGTATAAATTCATTGTTATAGATTGATCAATATTTCAGCTAATATAAGACACTTTAAGAATATTATAAGACATTTCAGCGAAGATCAATAAGCTTTAAGTCACAAAATGCCCATAAAAATAAGACGAGATATCTTGTCAGCAAGTGAAGAATATTCTTAGGAAAATTTTGCCGTATGGTCATAATTTTAAAGTAGTATTGTTTTTTCTTTACAGAGGCAACCAAAACCATTTTTCTACTCAATATGGTATGTGTCCCACTTATCTATAATAACGTTGTACACCATGATGGCCTTAGCTATAGTGATGGTTCACGTCACCAACGACGAAGTGGCCATGGGTTTATTATACTTATTCTACAGTTGTGTATACCTAGGTATGGACATTTTTAAACTTACTTTCAGGTCAGTCTTTTTAAACTTTTGCGCTTCAAACATGGAGTTAGTCAAGTGTCAGGTTTCAAAACATATGTCGAAAACTGAATCTTGATCCCTTGAATACCTCAGAAATGAAAGCTGACGCTTTAGGATATTATTTCATACTAGCTGTTGCCCGCGTCTTCGCCGCGTGAGTTTCGCTTAGATAAAAAATCTCCCTTGGAGCTTTTCATCAGATGTTCCAGATCTTCAATTTTTATACGTCAGCAGAAAATGCTCATTAGGTTGAATGACTTTTAATAAGGCGCCATTTCCATATATGTTACAGTGTAGCTGGTCTCTTGCAGTTCTTCATCAGATGTTCCAGATCTTCAATTTTTATACGTCAGCAGAAAATGCTCATCAGGTTGAACGACTTTTGTTAAGGCACCATTTCCATATTTCTTATAGTTTAGCTGTTCTGTTATGGTTCTTCATCAGGTGTTCCAGTTTTCAAAATCATTTATAGCCTATATGTTGCTCAGGCTTAATAGCTATACAACAAAAAAAGTTTCATTCAAATCCGTCCAGTAGTTTTTGCGTGAAACGCGTACATACATACAGACAGACAGACAGACAGACAGACAGACAGACAGACAGACAGACAGACAAGAAATTCCAAAAATTTTTTTTTGCTTTCTATTGTTCTTTTTAAGTGTCCCTTTATCCATTTTAGTCAAAAATACTAAATGTACAGACAAAATATTTTTACTGTTTTATTATATGTATAGATAGATGATATTTTTTGTTTGCAGAAGTGTCTCATATATTGTGCACCGGATCGTAACGACCAAAAATCGTCAAACCCCTTTGCAATAAATGGTCTTATAAATATCTACATATTAATTTGTTTCAGGCATCTTAATATATTTCGAAATCGTGATAAACAGTCATCTGAACTCTGGTAATATTGGAGAAAGATTCATCTAAGACTAGTCACCTAGTCAAACGAGTGCAAAAAAATAATATCATGCTGTTATTGCAGTGTTGACAGTGAGAAGTGATTCGACAAGTAGTCCGAATATGCCCAGCCGAAATTAATGTTAAAAACGTAAAATTTTGTACATTTTAAGCTAAATTTTCCTTTAGAAGTGAATCCTAAGGCTAAGAAACAACATACTTATTATAAAGAATTGATTTTATCTAAGAAGAATCAGTTTTTGTTGGTGCAGGAAGAGGAGCAGCTGGTTTTTTGTTTTTTTTTTACATGAAACTTTTCTTAACAATTTACTATAATTGAATGTATTTATACAAAATGTTTACATTCTAAATAATGTGATTTACAATATTATCAAACAGATTTGTAATTACATTTATATTTTTTTTCTCGCACGTTATTTAATATTTAGAGAAATATATTTTCTTGAAACTGATCCAATTACTTGCCAGCGTCTAACGAAGGGAGTTTTAATTCATCTGATGTCGTCTAGATGTCTAATTGGTTCATTAAGAAAGTAAACTTATTGATCGTTTACTTTACTAATGGATTCGTGAGTAACGAAGGCTGAGATTGAAGTTTTATTTAAATACAATTTTTACTTATATAGGATATACCTATACTTAATACACATTTTGATAAATCTTTACACATTTTGAAAGATGCATCCGATATTATTTTTATATATCTACTATATACTTTCTTTATACGAAATTTCGCATACACATAGTTTTAAGTATTGAGAAGGACATAGGGTACCTTTCATCCTGGAAAATAGAACTGTTCCCGTGGGAAATTCACGCGGGCGAAGCCGCGAGCAAAAGCTAGTTTTTATGTAATCTGACACATAGTATGCGGCAAATCCGAAGCAAAGATTAGCTGATTTAGAGCTTTGCCAAAACTTTGTATGCAATGGCTTATGTCATCTCAGGAATCGGAAATCATTTCGCGACCTTCCTTCGGTACCACGATAATGACATCATAAAACTGATGTCAAATCCTCAAGAGGTGATGTCTTCCTAGCCTTTATCGCATGTATGGTGCATGTAATGTAGAAAACTCGCTGTTTCAGTATTGTTAACGTTAAATAAAAACTTAGGTCCTCTCCCTCTTATAATTAATCCTTCAAATGCGAAGAATAAAGAATTAAAGACTATGCATATGGTCCAGTGTCTTAAGGGTTAGATATTTCTATTACATACAACACTAATGATCGCATAAATTTGTTAAAACTCTATTAGACTCCCGCGAGGCAGGCTTGTCCTAGTGTGGAAGTCGCAGGTCAATATTCCAGGTAGGTACTTTATTGTTCTAAAATATAATTTAGATTTACTTAGTTAAGAAACCATTTGTAATTTATTGAATAGGCAATGTCTGAAATTTTTTAAAACGCTTGAATATTTTTCTTATTGTAGGAATAACATTCCTGATTAGCCTGTATAAATCTTAGATTTTTTTGTTTTACCAATTAATTGTAAAAAAATATTGTTTATAATTCGCTCAAAAATAAATAAAAATATGCCATGAGTTAGTCTTAGAGTTAGTACATAATATCTCGATGCATGAGATTTTAAAAGTGCATGTGTCATTTGACATTTGATTAATGACATTAAATGACTGTCATTTCGAAGAGTTATGTCATTGTGAAAATCACAGTCATTCAAACTGACAACAAGTGACACTTTCATTTTTTAATATTACATGGCATAGAAAATATCCTTTACAGCCGTAGCTCCGCCATTATTGAGCTAAAAAGCAATATTTTTTTATAATTAATTGGTACAACAGAAAAATCTAAGATTTTTACAGGCTCATCAGGAATGTTATTCCTACTACAAGAAAAATTAACAAGCGTTTTAAAAAATTTCATACTCTGCCTATTGTGCTCAACAGATAACTGTCGGATAAATATTTTATTTTATTTATTTTTATTTATTTATTTATTAAGCAAACACAACAGTTAACAATCACATACAATTAAATTATTATTTGACCTTAACATTGTAAATTCCAAAGTTTATGATGATTTGCGAGGACAGATGATCATTGTACCTACTTATCATAAGACGCAGCTTAATTTAAATCAAGAATAACACAGCGAAGTGTAGCTCATCACTGTTACGTGGTTCATGAAGTCTTATATTATCAAGTGAAATAATATTCTGACCAAACTCTATAAGGAACATGTCTTTAAGCGCAATAATGCAGCCGTTCCGATTGGAAGCCACAGCTTAATCCATTGTGCGCCCAGATTAAGTGCGCAGACGGTGATGGCTAACGGCGTCTTTCATTTATAACCAGGACGGATGGCTCTGTACCGCTTTCGGCCCAAGGAGTGCTTTATACGAGTGATATATTGCTGCTCCAGCAATTCGATTGCACCAAGACCCATTTAAGTGTAGGTAACGTATATCCAAATAGGATTTATATTTGATCAGCTCTTATTGACGCACTTGCACAGTGGGACGGAACTAAAATCATAAACCTAGAGTTTTTACTACAAAGAATCAACAGCATTGTAACAACATTGCAAAGGGGTTGTTGCACAAATGTGTGGGGAACCGGCTATATCATAAGCACCTATATGAACTATTCATTTTTGGGTCAGTATCAATGCCTTATAAGCAAATCCGATAAATTCGTAGCCTTTCTATGGTACACTTAGTCAACAAAATCGTAATGAAGGTTAGGCGAGTTCCGCCAAAATGGCCGACACCCATTATGATTTGACGTTGACGCGCTTCATTTGACAGTTCCGATACATACGTGACCGCGGGAAAGAATTGTTTATTTTATTTATTATTTATCTATTTATGTGAAATACACATATGTTTTTGTGATATTGCATGTAACATGTGTTAGGAACATTTACTTTCTAAATACTTTCTAAATGAACATTAATTTTCTATAATATAATGAAAATATCGAGCATTGTATCTGATTTTCTGTATCATAATTCCTGAACATACGTACGGGCGCCATGTCAGTATCGCCATTATACGATATTAGGCGATATTAAATGTATTTTTGTAACATAACAAGATCACGAAAAAACAAATATATGACAGTCTTAATCGGTTTTTGATATTATTTCTGATTTTTGGGGAACTGCTCATGATATAGCCCGCTATGCAACATGCCCTTTGACGCTATTACTGCGGCATAAATGTAAGAGAGTAAGTGGAAGTACAGTTGATTGTACTTAACCAATTGTATAAGGAATTCTTCTGTTAAAAATTCAACTAAGACATTAATCCTTACAGCAGATAGATCAACACTTTATTGCACCATTTACAGAACAGAACATACAAAGTAGTGACAAAAGTAAATACATAAATGAGCGCAAAGGCGGGCAGCAGTTCAATCGTCTTCAATAAGATCGATATGTAAAGCATAATTTACGTAATATTTACAGTACTGATTTAATCCTGCGATTGAAATGCAAAGTGCATATCCGCGAGACGCCCGCATCGCTCATCAGATCCTATTTGCATATGTCTGCATACAAAATACACACACCCATGCACGAACATATATTGGAACACTACAAGACGCTTTAAAACTTCTTCCTTTGCCATATATTAACGAGCGCTTGCGAAACATTTTGGTTATATATTTTGTCTCTAAGTATTTTTCCGATATATCACATTGAATGAAAATCATCACCATTACCAGCCTTCGGTGACCCACTTCTAGGTATAGGCCGCCTTCATGTTGCCAGCATATTATTAACACCATCGACCCAAAGAATGGAAAGAACAGATGGAATGGAAGAAGACAAAACAAATATCTATTTCTTCGAGCAACGAGGACTTCCACGCACGTAACGGGAGTGTTGCTCTATGATCATATATATATTAAAATCGGGTTAGCCTTTGTATTTTTTTGGACAACATGTTTCACGGATTAATATCCGTCATTTTTTTCTAGTAAAATTTTAACAACTTTTCCTAGAAAATAATAATAAAGCTACAATTTTACGCCTTTGTTTCGACTCATATACTTATGTGGGTTAATTGTATAGAACATAACACATAAGGAACTACGTTAACGCCAAGTATGTTATAACTATGAGTTTATGGTCTATTGACCCAGTTCGTCGTAGCACGATCTATCGGCAAATATTGACGGAATGCAGCACCTAATCAAAACTGTTAATAGAGAGCTTGATTGAATTGATGTTTGTATATGTACCGTGTGCAAAGGAAGCAACCTTTTAAAGAAAGTTTCAAATTTGTGCGCTTGTTGAGTGCGAGAGGTCGTAATTAGTATTTTATACCAGAAATATCTATATATATAACTCAAAGGTGACTGACTGACATAGGGATCTATCAACGCACTATCCAAACCACTGGATGGATCGGGCTGAAAGGCATGCAGGTAGATGTTATGATGTAGGCATCCGCTAAGAAAGGATTAACGCGGGCGAAGCCGCGGGCGCCAGCTAGTGATCATATAAAAATGAATAGTATAGTGCATTTTATACGCTAAAGAAACATAAAAACCAGAAAAAATGCACGATTAAAAAGTTTAAGAAACGTTAAGAAACACGACAGTGAACTAACCATTAAATTTTGTACATTTTGACACCTTCACATTCGAAGTTTTTAGACGTTCTGTCATGTAACAGCCACGTCCCGAAAAGGAACCTTCCACATAAACCACTACCATTTTGTGTAATCGTACTTCAGTGATGGAAGAACAATAGTTACGAATGCTTCTGTTATTACTCTACATGCAAAATTAATCATCAAATTATTATATACGACCCGAGCCCCGAGGCTTCGCTACTGTTAGAATTTCGGGATAAAAGTACCCTATGTATTATTCTCGGTATTTCTAGTCATGATTTGCGTGACTGAATAGCAAACATATAAACTTACACCCAAACTTTACGCATTTATGGTATTAGTATTTTTTATAATTGAAGAAAAATACAACAAGAACTTTATACTGATATGAATAGAAGGTTCACTGTTTAAAATTCATTGTGGAAAAAGATTGTGATCTTTAAATTTCACCGCAACACTGAAGCTATAACTCATCCCTGGATGTGGAGATAAATTTCATCGGGAAATGTGCCCTAGTTGCCGATAATTCAAACGTCGTCGTCGTCGCCGGTATGATGCAATATTGTTTCCTAGAAGCTGGAAAATCGTTCAATTTGAATTTGATACAGTTATGATTTATATTGGAGGGATTTATCATAATGACTCTGATAAATATAGAAAATTATAATCATTAACACTGCTTTTAAGCATTGGCGAAAATGTTTACGGTAAACATGTGATTTTTTTTTTCGATATTGATGTAAGTAATGTCTATTGTCAGTATTAGCTTCTACGAATAAATCATAGAAAAAAAAAAAAAAATCTTCTAACATTACTGAATACATAAATATTTCGCTGGTTTTTACAACTCTTTTTCACAGTGTGTATTTAAAATGTAGTATCAAATTTAAAAAAAATCATGCAAGATTTTCCTTTGTGGTGTTTAAAAATTTAGATTGAATTTGGTCGTTTTATATCCCGGATTTCCCGATCATTTGTATCCTAAACCAAACAAATTGGTCATGCCACCTCGTAGAATATGCAAAAGGCTTATGCATAAACACTAACCAACCGTATTCCATCGATGCATGTATAATTCGCGAATATTTCAATTATTTACTTTGTTCATCGGATTTTTGTTTTTTTTTGTGCATGCGTTTCTGATTTACAAGTACGAAGAATTTAAAATTCTGAAAGCTGAAAACAGGTATTTAAGTACTCGTTTATAAAAGAATTCTTCCTGTGAAAACAGATACTACTTATTTCATGTCGAAATCTATGTCGTATTATCTTTAACATTTCTGAACGTTTTTGCATGGAATTTAATAATAAACTTAATAATTTATAAATAATGCATTTTTGTTTCTTTTTTTAGATTTGATTTAGTTGGTAGAAAACTATGGCTGCCAACCAAAAGCGAACTAAACATTATACTTGCATGTTGCATGTCATAATCATAAACACTATTACCACAGAATTAATATAAGTACTACGTACTATTACGTCAAAATAACTATTATTAAATTTATGCAATTACATATGTACGTAGGTAAACTTTTGGCCTCGAAATAAAACGAATGGTTTAAATGTGCCATAAAAACTAGTAATACTTATTGAACTTTATGATGTTAAAAACAATAGCGGTTATAGCTAGCTATTGTTTATTGTCTTGTCGATTTATTTACTAAAGATAACTCCTAAATAATAATAAATAATTTTGTATTTGCCAGTTATATTTTGTTATTACTAAGCTAAGTATATTGCATCTAGCCATACCTCGTCGTAATTTGACTGGTATCACGGGGCGGGCGTTTTATAGAAATGGCGCGTCAAATATACCTACTACTACTACAAATGAAATTGTATATCCGTGAACACGTCAGTAACATGTCGATGTGTGCGTTTTCATAGTCATAACGTCCCAATACACAAAAGAACGGGGGAGAAGTGCGGGGAGTGCCATATTGCGGGAGGGGCAGGGAGTTTCCTTTCTGTACGTAGTACTTATATTAATTCTGTGCTGGTATGTTGTGACTGTGTTATGTTAGGCAATAAAAGTACTAAGTACCTATATTTTTACGGAAATCGGCATGCTTATGAATGACTAAGAGAATCTTTTGAGCTTATAAAAACTCAAGTCGAAGGTCAATTAATGATTATTTATTTGCAAAAAATGAAAGTAGGTACCTACTTACATAATGACGAAAAGTTTATCAGCAAATCTTCTTTTAAATTGTTACCAACATCTACATTTTTGTAATATTGATGCGTTATTAGACAGAGATGTGAATAACTAAATGTTAAAAGATAAATTGACAAAAAATATTTTTATAGCGAAATAAGTTAGCTTCCCACTCACTTTAATTAACACGGTGGTGGCTGAAATATTAACGTGTGAAAATCCTCAGTGCGGCATTTTTCATTTAATTTCCGCCACAATGACGTCATAAATTACAGAACATCGTTATCTTTTCGCACTTTTGAAATTAAAATCTGTTTTGTAATTAAACTTATTTTTAATGTACCTTGCTTTAAAAAAGAGATAGAAGAATATTTTTTAGCATATATTTTAAGAAAGATAGTGGAACATCCGATACCAGATGATGGGACATGGTAGGTAAGGTATATGATGATGAAGATTCATATTCAATAGTTAAGGAAGAAATGTACTTTAATTCTACTAAATACTAATGTACAATATCCTGCCTCAGTTGTGTCTCAAAAGCCAAAAAGATTGTATCTTATAGATGGAGATCTTGTCACTTTAGTACAATTTCTTTGCCTTTAGTTTGTTATTAGTAAAATCGGTCCTCTGATAGGGTGTTGGTTGTAAGTTTGATCTAACTTTCAACTAGAACTAAAAGAGAAAACCTTTTAAAAGTATTGACTTTTGATTTAATGGAAAGTTGTCTTTACTTATCAAATATTAGAATATACTGTATGAGTTATCCGTATAAATTTCATTTAGGTACCGTGGACGAGAGGGGGTGATCCCCTCCCAATTTATTTTTTCTATGGCTTTGGTCACCCTCCTTTAGATGAAATTACAACTGATAGAAACTTGTTTCCTTTATCTCCAAGTAATTCTGAGAATGAGATAGCTTTTATTTATGTTCACATTGGTATATTTCCTTACAAAATATAAATTGACGTAATTAATTTCAGATATTGATTCTGTCGAAAATAAACTCTAACTAAATTTAATTACTTTCTGAAGTTCACTGAATTTCTTAAATGCCTATTATAAAGAGGTATCTTAGCTCTTTTTCTTTCTCTTTATTTGTTTTTTTTTAACTAGCCTGTAGGTGTTATGTCCGACTGCTGGACAAAGGCATAAATAAATATATAAATAATAACCAAGGGGGAGTTATTATTTATATATTTATTTATTTTATATTAATCGGAAATCTTACAGAGGATTATAGTGAGACTAAGTTATTTGTTTGGAAGTACTAAACAGTATTTAATAAAATTTTTGCGGTGTGACCATAAGTGGTGGATGGCGGTCTAGGTGCTGGAGGTCAAAAAAGAAATTCATTTTCTAGCCGTTTTAGACCCTCTGGACTTGCATCTGAAAGCCGCAAGTTTAAATCTCACGCGGCTAAACCCAAGAAGAAATACTTAGAACATTAATCTTGGGTATATCGTGAAACCACGCGAGCGAAGCGTATAGGCATATTACGTCGCTAAATGCAATAATTTTATCTAGTTGTATTTTAATGTGTCAGGAGGATCTGTCCTAAATTGCCGTCGTCATTTAATTTTTAAGTAACATTTTGTACATGGATAAGTAACATTTTGTACATTTTGGTAACATGAATAAGTATACTGGTGAAATAAATGGTGTTTGTTTATACTTTTTTATCTATTGGTAAAAGTATGAGACAGAATAGATTTTATATTTTATTACTGTGTAGTAGTGAACAAGTGTATAGTATAGCAGACAACATTGCAAATAGTAGATACTTTTCACGGTTTCTTCGGTTCAACAAAGTCGCAGCAGTCCGGGTAATGGAGAGACTTGTTCCCTTTCACTAGAACCTGGTCTCCTGTCACACCTATGGCGCCGCAGCTGAAAAATTAATGTTAAGTTAATCATGACCGTACAAAAAAAAAAAAAAAATAGACTTACAAAAAAAAGAGCTTTTGCAAATTTTGTACCTACATTACATAACAATCATAAAGGTGATGCGATCTAAAATTCATATATTTTTTCATTCTGAAATGTTTTGTGTCTGAAACTTTAAGTATTGTCTAAGTATAATGTTAAGTAGTACCTATGACGTCATGCAATTAGTTATCGTGCAAACTAAAGAGACAAGCTAATTATTTAAAAATAAAAAACACGACTGACAACTTACATAGCCCTATATCACTCGGAGAAATGCAAGGAATCTAACAATACCTCTCACATCAAAATCTGTTAAGCCGTTCAGGAGTTAGGGTGGAATAAAGATACTTACATACATACATATTTACATACATGAACCCTGAACACATAACACTCCTTTTTTGGTCAGTCATGTAATAAAAATCACAACGACTCAACCCACAACCTTTATATATCCAATGTGGTTGGTTTCAGGAAAATATTTATTTCGAAGGCTAGCTTTCTAATAAAACATTGCACAAACACATCCAATATGTACAATTTATATCAACAAAGAAGTAAACATGGTAACATTTAGATACACATTAAATTTTATTGACGGCTTTTAAAGGCGATAAATGTTTATTTAACATGATAATGTTTTATCATACAAATAACACTGTATTGGTATTGGCTAAGTAATAAATTTTGGCAATTATAATATTGCATGGTTTTACGCATGCTCTATTGCAAAAAAGTGCATGCGTCGCTTTATGTGCAGTTTATTGACTTTATCTGCCGAAATCAAAAGTCTAATAAAAACATGTCAGACTTACTTTGTAATAACAATGTCGTCATTATTTTTGCATAGAAATTGGCTGCATTCCTGTGTAAAATATGGCTTTTCATAGGGCAAGACTATCTTCAAATCCGGATCATAGCATCCAGGCAGGTTAGCTGAAATTAATATATTACTTAGGTAGGTATATCAGCTAATTAAGCATTTCAATGCTTTTCCCTCATAATACCACGTAAACGGAGGAGAGGCACAATTTTTATTTATTTTTTTATTTAATTTACTTTATAGTAGTAAACTAGCTGCGCATACGCCTTCACTTATTGGGGAAGTTTGGGACAGCTTAGAATAAATAACCTCACAAATCTAGTTATTATCTTATCTTATACTAGACCGTGACTTTGCTTCCGTGGAAAATTCGGGAAATCCTCTCTTAGTTCTCCCCTACACTCCCTTAGGAAGCTATATGCCAAATTTCAGCTTCCTGCGCCTAGTAGTTTTGGTTTTTTTCTCTTAGTCCTACTAATTAACGCGTCTAAACAAAAATACCTACGCTTTTAGCTGCATTATGTATTAGTAAACATTATTCTAACAACGCGCAACGTAGTCTTGAATCACCCACGAATGACCGCGTAACGATTGCTACGAGACCTTTTGACAAAAATAAAGAAGTAATACGTGTAAACAAGGGAGTGATAAATGGTGAATAATGATTCAAATGATAGTGATCTCACCTAATTCAGCCGGCTTTGGTACTGGTTTTCGTATTGCTTTAGCTCCATAGGTCACATTCACCAATACACATATTAGAGTAAAAAGTGCGATATATCTTTCTGAGAACATTTTGAAGTCAAAAGTCGAACTATTTCTACACGACAGGCCCACTCCACAAGACAAACTGCTGTACGTAATTCTAAGAACGTCATTTTATATAAGTTATGATTTTCCTGTTTGGATACTACAGAACTATAATCCACTTGATTAAATAAAGTGTAAAATTAGCAAAATACGTTTCAACAAATATAGTGATCAAAGAATTGACAGCCTGTAGACTTTTTTCGAGGTATTTGATCATAAGGTGTCACAATTATCTTTAAGTATAATTAATAGTATATATGTTGATAAATATGTTATTGTTGCGGCCGAAGCGCTACCATTATTATGTACAAATTTTATTTTAATTGATATATTCCAATCAAAGTAAACTATTTTGCGTTTTTCTTATGAGCTGGACAGAATAATTTTTATTTCGATCTAGATACCAAGTTGCCTTAGTATTATTCCGATCCTCTGGCTCTGCGTAGGGATGTCGCATCCTTGTGCATTCTTTACCGCATTTATCATGGGGAGTGCTCTGAGGAACTGTTCGACGTGATACCTGCCGCTGAATTTCGCCACTGTACCACCCGTCACAAGTTGAAGTTTTATCCATACCATCCGAATAACTGGCTGGAACCTTCAAAAAACGAGTCTACGTCTTCTTGAAAGGCCGGCAACACTCTTGTAATACCCCTGGTGTTGCAGTTCTCCATGGGCAGCGGTGATCGCTTACCATCAGGTGACCTGGATGCTCGGATCGTTTGCCGCCCTATGTTATAAAAAAAAAATTTTGTCCAACCTAGAAAGTTGCTAACTTGCATTCTGCTCAAGTCTTACGAAACTTACGATTGGCCATTTTGACGATTTACTTACGTCACTAGAGATTCTATACGTGTATTCATCTGTACCAAGTTATTTGCGCCAGTATTGACGTCATCATATGTATGTTAATCTTGCAGTATAAAATGTTAATGTTTTTGTAAAAAAATCTTTCTAAATCAATTTTAGTTAAAACGATCATTGGCGTTAAATCCCTTTTAAATTTTTGAAAAAAAGAGAAAACATTTTATGAACAAGGACTCTTCCTATTTTAATAAACTTATCTTACCTACTTTGTAAATAACCCTTTATGGTATATTTGTTAAATTAATTAAAATGGATTCATTTTGGAAGAATTTATTTAGAGAAGATACAGACAGTGACAGATAAAAACAAAAAAAAGCGGAAACTATGATATTGACGTAGTAGTTTTACAGTGTTGCCATACACAAAATATTATGTCTTTAACATATCTGCCGGGGGCATTAGTAGTCCCGGGTTTCAGCACCATGTAAATAACCCTTTTTGGTGTATTTGTTAAATTAATTAAAATGGATTAATTTTGGAAGAATTTATTTAGAGAAGATACAGACAGTGACAGGTAAAAACAAATGAAAGAGCGGAAACTATGACATTGACGTAGTAGTTTTACAGTGTTGCCATACACAAAATATTATGTCTTTAACATACTTCTTTCTTATTTTACTAACTCATCTTTCTTTTACTAAATGGAAAAGTTAGAAACGATGGGAGTAGCTACATAATTAAGTGGATTGCGATGAAATTTCGAGAAAGAAAAATTTACGATAGCGGAGCCCCGGGGCACAGCTAGTAATGTTTTAACATGCTTATACGATAATACGACGATCCATGTAACTGATTCAGAAGACTGATTGTGACGAATCCAATTAATTTGATTGAAAACTATGTTTAACCAATTTGTTACGGATGGCGATTTTAATTATTGGTCGAGGTTTTTCAAACGCAGCCAAACTACAGATTTCTGTGTAAAATAAAATTTTAAATGCGAATAAAAATTTAAGGCAACATAATATGAATCCATTTGTCAAACCAGTTGTAACTGTGTACATAAAATAAATCCGGGCCCCGATAATAACTCAATAAAACTGCCCCATTCGGGACTGCACTGCCCGTATATCACTCGTCTCAACAGACCGCAAAAAATTATTTCACTTCTCCCGTTGAGTTTATATCGAGGGAGAAACAGCGGGTTCAATAAATGACATGACACAACTTTTTCGAATTTTTAATATCTTCTCATTATTCCTAAAATTGATTAAAATATATTTTCATTATTAAGGTCAGTTCTATTTCGCCTTCTGATCCTCCTTCTCAAAATGTAAACGGCGCTAAAATCAATTCAGTCTTTAGAAAATTATCGTCTTTTCTTGACGATTCATGCTGTATAGTTAAATATTTATAGCATAACTTTAAAATGATAACAATTTACTCTGTTCTTTGTAAATCAGGTAGAATATGATCAAAACTAATACATTTTTGAAATACTTTCAAATATTTATAAGTTTTGATTTTTTCTAAAAATAGCCTATATTTTTATCTCAACACGATCATGCTCGAGCAACATAGGTGATACATTCGGAGCCGTGTAACGCGACTATTTTTATGTGGAAACAATTTGCGATGTTTTCGTTTTATTTTCGTATCTTTTATTGTTACGACACGTGTAATTGTTTATGGTTCTGCTCTTTTAGCTTTTATTGCGAGTGCCTCGTTACTGTTACTCTCCTTATGATATGCCTATTCAATTCATTTTTATTTCGAGTGCTGGGCCTCTCTTCATTTTTACATTCTGTCCGGTCCTGGGTACAGGTATAATAACGTTATGCTTAAAACTTTCCATATCATCACGCCATCTTGTTTTAGGCAATTCAATATTTACTGACAAAATCTTTAAAATATACATAGAGTTATAATTGATTGGATGCAAAATTGTATTTATTTTATTTTTATTCATTATGGCAACATACAGTTGTATACTTAATATAAACATGTTCATTACAAAAATAACCTTGAGTGCGAAAAATGGGTAAATAAACAAATGATAAATGAGTCAGAAGTGAAAATGAACGGTGTAAAAATTCTCATCTTCCTTTACACATTTTAGGATTCCGAAGTCATGAGGGAATCTTTTTCAAAGGAATTTTTCTAGGAATCGCTAGATAGTCTTGAAGTTGTCGACCGAGTCACTCGACGACGACGACGCCTCGACAAAGGAATATGAACTTATAAAGCTTCACCTAAGAAAAGGCAATTTTCCATTCTATGTCCTAAAATAGCCTTTCAGTTATAATATACTTTTAGATATCTGCATTTAGTTACTTTATAAATGTTTTTATCATGTGGTTCGATAACAAGCTTCATAAAAATTACATAAAATCTTTTTTTTATCCAGATATTTCCACGAGAGGAGCCTCAGAGATTACCACGCAGAGCGGCTTAAAATAAATTCCTCCAGCTTGAGCCTTCTATCCTCGTACTATCACTATCCATTCTAAGTTTCACTAACATATTCTCTTACAGTTTTCCATCACCGTCTTCTACTACATACTAAAAGGACTTTTTTAAATCTTACGAGGACAAGCTTCGCAAAGAGTAAATTGAATTTGAGGAAGCCTTAAGTTTGAGTTAACGACAACATTGAATCTACTTTGGATTAGGTTAAAATTTCGTCTTTTCGAAAATGTTTTTCATAGTCGTGGACTAAGTTTTACGTACGGCTTTACTCGCATTAGTTTGAAATAACTGGAATTGAATAAAATTCTTTATAATACTAGTACTAATTTGTTTTTTTTTTACTACTAATTACTTAACACCTGTTTTAATCTACATTAGTTGCAATTTATTTTGCAATTCGCCCTAGTAAGCCATAGTTTCTCAACCCTTATACAGGTAAAAATTAAAAAGGCTATTTTAATTTACTATGGTAACAAAATTGTAGAAAATCTAACAAAAAATATGTTTGTTAACTTAACCATGGTGCAATTATTAGTCAATCGTCATATTCAAACTGTGACTATGGGGTTCAGCTACCTTGAAGATAAGTACAAGTTGAAGATGGCTAACACAGGGTCCGCATCGATTTGCCAAAAATCGGAATGTGGTTAGTCATCAAAGCAATTCTTGTAACATTTTGTTTCTCATACGAAATCCATTTCTAACCATCCAGTTTGAGAACTCAGTGACAATAATACTGGTTTAATTTCAACTAAACGGAGAGTATCTTGGGGCGTCACGTTTTTAATGGCCATTATCCCCCAGCTGTTATAGGTAACTATATATATATATAGCAGCACGAGGATAATACTCATAACGTAATTAAACAAAAATAAGTGATTTTGAGACAAAATACTTTCGAAATAGGACTAATAGCATAATAGCAAAAATGAAAATGCTTATAAAATCATGTTGATTTGTCTATCGCTGGTTTAGCTTCGATTCAATTTTATTGATAACTAGCCGCGCCCCGGGGCCTTGTTTCCGTGGGAATTTCGGGATAAAAAGTAGGTACTTTTAGGTAGAAAAATACCGGGAATCGCAAATAAGGTTATTTGCGATTTCCGATATTTTTCTACACGTGTACCAAATTTCATCGAAATCCGTCCAGTAGATTTTGCATAATTGGTAACAAACAACAAACTTAAATTCTCACATATTCACAAACTCACATCCAAACTTTCGCATTGATAATAGTAGGATTCTAATGTATTGACGAAGCTGAGCACTGGGGTTTCGCTCCCGTGAGAATTTCTGGATAGATTTCGTCGTCAAGCAATTTCCTAAAGGTTGCCTGGAAGAAATTGCATACAGCGATTAGACCGCCTTTTGCTAATCTTATTTTCATTTTAGTTTTAAACTAGCTGTCGCCCGCGGCTTCGCCCGCGTGACTTTGGCTTAGATGAAAAGTCTTTTTGTGTTCCAAACTGTTTCCTGTGTTCCAATCTTCCATTTTTATACGTCTACAGAAAATGCCCATCAGATTAACCAAGTTATGCTAAGGCGCTATTTCCGTATATGTTATAGTGTAGCTGGTCTCTTGAAGTTATTTATCAGATGTTCCAGATCTTCAATTTTTATACGTCAGCAGAAAAAGCTCATCAGGTCGAACAGTTTTTGCTAAGGCGCCATTTCCATATATGTTATAGTGTAGCTGGTCTCTTGGAGCTTTTCATCAGATGTTCCAGATCTTCAATTTTTATACGTCAGCAGAAAATGCTCATCAGGTTGAACGATTTTTGCTAAGGCGCCATTTCCATATATGTTGTAGTGTAGCTGGTCTCTTGGAGCTTTTCATCAGATGTTCCAGATCTTCAATTTTTATACGTCAGCAAAAATGCTCATCAGGTTGAACGATTTTTGTTAAGGCACTATTTCTATATTACTTATAGTTTAGCTGTTCTGTTATGGTTCTTCATCAGGTGTTCCAGTTTTCAAAATGAATTATAGCCTATAGGTTTGCCCAGGCTTAATAGCTATACAACAAAAAAGTTTCATTCAAATCCGTCCAGTAGTTTTTGCGTGAAACGCGTACATACATACAGACAGACAGACAGACAGACGCAGACAGAGCAGAATTCGCAGAATTTCTGGATAGATTTTTTTTGTTCAATTTCCTAAAGGTCTCCTCTATCCATTTCAGTCAAAGATATTAAATGTACAGACAAAATATTTTTACTGTTTTATTATATGTATAGATATATATATACTGTGTTTATACCTTGTATGTTACTTGTGTGAGTTTAGTATTGTATAAAGAAATAAAGAGTTTTATATTATAGCTTTTGGCTATAATATTAAAAAATCTTTATAATAGTTTTCGGAGTAAGCCAGTTTAACGTACAGAAATATCTTAAAAATAGATTACATCTATTAGTTATAACGTTAAGGTATGATAAGCACTGGAAAAGAAAAGAGTTGTCTGTGACTGGCTCAAGTTTCTAGCTAATACAAGCTATAAAATGCATGACGCAACATGATCTTTCAGTAAAAGTTATTGAAGTCTCTATTAACTCCAGACCAGTCAATATGAGGTTCAGCCTTAATGGAAGTGGCGTCGGGTGGCTTGAATTGTCTTACTGAATTTACACAATACTGTTTGTACAGATGAATACGTAAAATTAATATGGACTTTTATGGAGTGCAGTAAGAGTGAACCATTTGCAGCCTAAGGGAGACGAGACGAGTACATTGTATTTTCCTGCAAAATTTGGTTTCCCAGCCTTTTAGTACTTCGTTCGCGAAGCCACAGTATCTATTATCGCTTAGAATTTTTTTGAAAAAAATCTGGTTTTTGGAAGACTTCTGCATCCTATCCGTAAATCAGAAGCTTTCAGGGTTCCTTTTAGTGGGGCGAACTCTGATTAAAGGATTGGCGATGGGCGTAAGTAAACTAACACCCAGCTTATATTTCTGTACTCTCCTTATATTAACTAAAGTCATCCCCCTTAATAGAAAGCGCCACGTGCGCTCAAATTTCTTCATCAAGCAATTGGGTTGCCAGCATTAAGTAAAGATGCTTTATAATTGCTTTGCATCTTGGTCTCCGTGTTGATAATATTAAAGGCTTTCGGAGCGGTTTGTAATAGTGGTTTGATAGTCGAGTTTGTAATTTTGAAGCAGCTGGGGAACTAAATGTTAACAGCATCTGAAATTACATTCGTGGCCAACTAATTGAATTAAACTGGTGTCTGCACTTCGATTTGGAGAAGAAGTCTTTCCTATGGTTGTTTAGTACTTAATTAGTTGTAATAAATTTGTATTTTCTAGCATCTGAATATTTTGTTCATAAAACCGAGCTCATTGTTAAATATTTCACTTGAAAAGCTTAAAACCGCAACAGTATCCGAAATCGATACAATATTAAATACTCGGTCAACATTTATCCACGTGTAATTAACTAACAAAATCAGCGCAATATTCAGTGTTTGCAATTTGAACTATTCCAATGTTGCCATAACCGCACGCTCAGTAATTCTCGCGGAGTCAGCAAGTTTATATACGGGATGCATACATATGTATTTAGTACCTGTGTGTATAAACTTGCTGCACTGCGGTCCAGAGCACACATACTTTTAAAAAGAATGTGTGTGTTTGTTGTTATTCCTGGTTTTATGCACGTAGGTTCTGAAATTAAAATCTATTTCCGTTTTGTTTAACATGTCGAATAACTACTCATTGATCCATCATAATAAACATTCGTCAAGCACTTACACGTTTTTAATTTTTCTTTACACAGTTCTTGTAACCCTATAACATTACTACTTTTTATTCGACCTTACCGATCTTTGATATAGGTACTTAACGACGATGATGAAAATAAAATTAAAAAAACTAAATTTTCTCTAGTAAGTTACAAAACAAGGATAATTTTACAAGCCTGTGTGTGTAACAGTACCAGTGTTCTCACAACTAGATATGAAGGACTTATAGTTACTTACATGCAGTAAGACTAGTTAAAATAAAGTAAATAGACACGTCAGAGTAGGCAAGTAACATCAGTTTGTATTATTTACAGATCTACCGTTGTGGCTTTACCTAGAAACACTAGGTTTGGGTTAGTGTGGCCAATAAACTGCTGTGGGTTGATTTAATGGCTGCAATACTATGTTATTAATGGGAACGTCGGGCTGCGATGTATATCTAGCCTCAAGGAGAAATCATGTAAATCGTGTATATGTGTTACCAAAGTTACTACATCGTAGACATCGTGAATATTATTACATTTTTTAATTATTTTTCATCTGTGTTTTGGTATTTCGAGAATATGTTTAATCCTCGTATTTATTTTTCCATGGTCTAATCAAATACTAAAGCAGGTAACCTTTCGATAAAAAAGACTTCATACAGCCCGTGTATGATTTTTTTTCAAAAGATCGATTGATCAATAAATACAGTCAAATTTAGATTTTTTTTCTTTAAGTCACAATTAAAAGTACTTGGAAGTAATTGAGTTCACAGAATGCTACGCTTACCGTACTTTAGCTGTAAACCCCTTTATCTAAATAGAGCTATTTCCGAGATCTAAAAACTATCTACTAACGAGAAAGCGAGAGAGATCTTTAAGGATCGTATCTTAAAATAGTATCTTGAAGTGGAAATCGCTAGTCTCTGCCTATACTCACGTTAAAAAGGCGTGATAATATGTATGTGTGGAATAGGCAACGCTGAAAAGCCCTTTTTAGGTAAGCCCTAAGTGTAAAAACTATAATACACTGGAAAAAAAGCTCGTACATTAATACAAAATACAGAGTATCTTCATCTATGACACGGCGATGCAATAAAACCAATGACGGACAATGAAATATGCCTTGATGAGTCCTCTTTCCCTCGTGGAGCCGCCGCCGCGGCGCCTGGCGTAATGAGAGGCTGTGCCCCGCAGTGTCCCAGTTAATATCTTGTTTATCCTTAAAACCGTTTAGTTACACCGATGAGTTGTTTATACTCATCGGTATTTGTATTATTATTTGGTGATGTATATGTATTTTTGTTGTTTTTAGGGTTCCGTTCCTCAAAAGGCAACAACGGAACCCTTATAAGATCACTTTGTTGTCCGTCTGTCTGTCTGTCTGTCAAACTTTTTTTTCTCAGGATCGCTTACAGGTACGAGTATAAACTTGTAATTAATATCGAATACTCGCATCCACACGCGTCGACGCGATCAGGAGATATTACCGTAAATGTTGCGAATTTTTTCATATTTTGCGATTTCAGACAGCAATCAAAACCTATTGGGTACCTCCCGTTGACTTAGAATTATGAAATTTGGCAAAAAGCAAGGTCTTTTAGTACTTGAATACAGGAATAAATCTGAAAGTTGTAAATATGTTGTTGGAAGTCTAAAAAAAAGCGTTACAAACTTATTTTTTAGCTTGATTTAGAATTAATCTTAGGGATCGAACTGCAAACTTAAGTTTGTTTTTGAAACTAGTTAGTCTTTTAGTTAGAGTTATAATGTGAGATGCTTTGCGTGTACGGAACCCTCGGTGCGCGAGTTTGACTCGCACTTGGGTGTTTTTTTTTCATTAGACACCAACATTTAAGATATTTCTAAAAAGAAAATAGTCATAATATCGATCGAGTCAATAGTCTCTCATAAATATATCGATAACTTCGATATCTACATCGAAAGATCTCAGATTCGATTACTACTCGTTCATTTCGATCCTGGGACCTGGAAAGATACGACGCTACATGCGCTAGGAAAAAAAGTCCAGGTGTATCGCTCCAGTAATAGACAATTACTAGCTACGCTCAGCTCAGTCAGAGCGTTTCAAATTGTTTCTGTTATTGTAACATTAATGGCCAGAAAGATTATAAATGTAACATTGAGATTGAGATATTTTGAAGTTGATGTCGAAACATATTTTAATTAAAATCAGGAATCAATCAATCAGATACTTTATTTGTAAAACATAGGTAGTAGGAACTTTTTGGATGGAAATCCTACTAATATTATGAAAATTGGATTTCAATGAAATTTGGCATACGGCACGGGTAGAAAAATATACGGAATAGCATATAGGGCACTTATTGAAATTCCCACGGGAGTGAACCCGGGGCGCGTCTTGTATTTATTTTATTTGACATCGTTTCACATTACAGTTCGGTGTAGTAGGCAGTCACTTTTATGGCTGCTTCCGTGTCACTGCACTAAATAATTACGATCAAAATAATTTATTGACACTCGCGCTTGTCGTCATGTAATTATAGCTCTATTTCATGGCAGTTGGATAATTTTAGCGGGATTTTACACAGCAAATTTTATCACTGAAATTAAGAGTCGTTTTAAGACATATTTTGTTAAAGGGTGAATTAAGAAATTCAATTCGTTGACAAAAATAGATTTTTTTTTTTAAATGAAATCGTCATTTTATTTAAATAATATGAAACATTTTCCAATGAATCCCGAGTGAAACTGCGGATAAAAATTAATACAATTGTTATTTTTATCCATTCCGACTAATTCAATTTTATCTTTTGCCAGAAAACACTTCCAATGCTGAATGCAAAAGTGCTCTCACGAAATAAACACTTTCAAAATGTTGATTTCACGTTAAAACAATTTATAATTCAAACATGCCGCTAGCAATCTCATGTGCCAGACCCAAATAAAGATATGATATCCAATACCATCCCGTCTAAGAGCTGTTTAAAAATGTATCCGACATGTCCGGGCCAGGCTGTAAAACGTACACTGATATCCTCACTTTTATATGTTTATGTGCAGATCCACAGTTTAAAAATGTAATGTTTTCTCGTGTTCGTTTTTATAGTACTTACCTACCTGTATCTATTTTTGAAGTGGAAATTATTATGTTACAGTAGAAATAACAATATATAGCGTGAAAATAAATATCTACTTATATTGTACTATAATGTTATTCAACAAAATAACGAGAAAATATGCCTGAAGCTTTAGATTTTCTTTGTTTCAAAGATGAATGTAAGATGAATATATTTTCCCAAGTTTCATTACAAGATCACACGTTGCAGACATCATCAGCCTGATGATAATAACGTCGAAGGCTTGAAAAATCTTGAATGGGATATTTATTTGAGACGAGCGAAGCGAAAAAAATCTATATTTTTGTATGTTAAAATAAATCTTGGATCCCTATAGTAATAAAAGTTAACTTTCGTTTCCCTTTTTTGCACGTGAAGGTTGCAAAGGAAAATTAATTCCGCAGTAAAATGTTTTTGTGTACTTTCCATCTTTTTTCTACAAGTATTTTCTAAATAATCCCCATCGCATTGCTCCGAGCGCTGCAAAAGGGATTTATTTTAAAAGTTTCACCTTTGAAAGGACAGGTTTAGTCAATAAGGGACTTTTTCCCAGATTGCTTGCTTACTTCAAATATCTAACACAAACAGGGGAGGAACTGTTGATATTTTTGCAAATTCCTCGTCTGCTATGTACTTTTCCATTATTTGTAAGTATTATGCAGATCTCGGTGATATATTTGAATATTGTATGTTGACAATACGTGTGCTCAAAAGTTATCAAATCAGTGGAATAATCCAAATGGGGCGTGAAATATTCGGGAGGTGTTTGGTAGAGCTGAGATTTTATTGCGATTTTTTTTCATAATTTAATATACCAGTTAAAATGAATAGGTATGATCTAATCTTGTTCAAACTATTTACATATACAGAATAGACAACTATTAAATATTATCGTATATTTCTTTATGTATATTACAACTCAAAAACGTATTTACAAAAGTAAAAATAGTTAATTATTCTTGTATAGAATTGTGTACCAAAAGCTATACGTTTTTATTTGATGGATAAAATTATTCCAAAATACAAGAGGAAGCCTTTCAAAAATAACCTCATTATTTATTACTCATAATCCAAAGCTAGTGTTAATGAACTAAGTAACATGTAGGTACCTAACTAATAACTTTATTTTCAACGTGGATGGAGAGGATGTGTGAATTAGAGATATTTAGAAATGCATATTTTAGAAATGTTTTTGAAAGGAATATTTTCTTTTCATGAGATGATAGCTTTCAACGGATTTTTCTTCATTTATGAGTCATTTATTTTACGTTTTAAAATGTATTTTGCTGTTTATGCATTATGGCCTATATAAAAAATTTATTAGTTTTCGTGAATTATAAAGAGTTTTACCAATCATTGCTATCCAAGCATTTCAAAGGTTAAATAAACTAATGACGTACCAAGTTGAATTAGATTTTGGTCCATTTTATGACCTACAGAACTCAGAATGTAATGGAATGAAAACTGAAAACATTTGGGGAGTGAAAATGAATTTTACAAGACTCAGCTCAGCCTGTATAAACTTTAAAAAAAGAAAAGGATGCGTCAAAAAACTCATTAAAAGAGAATATGAATTTAAAACTTTTTCTTAGCTGGCGCTATCACAGTGATATGCTGTTTCATATGCAGTGTAAGAATACATAGTTGTCGTTCAGACCCGAGGCGCCGGATATCACCCTCATATTTTGTAAAAACTACCGGGATTCCTTCCAAGATGATATTGCGAACTTACAACAATGTGGGTCTCACGTACGGTCGACAGCGTATCCATCTACCGAAATTGTTGCAAATTAACCGCTATTACCACCGCATTGGTCCCTGAATGCAGGGTAACTTGAGGTGTTGTAGACCAGAGTAACTTGAGGTGTTGTAGACTGTACAAATTTCGACGAAATATATGACAGAGTATGACGCGTATGTATGTGTATTGAATTTTGTAGGTAATAAGAAGTAATAAAATTATTTATTTGTCCCAAAATAGTAAAATTCTTTATTTGTTTAAAAAAAAAATACATTTGTTACTTAATTATAGAAGGCCGGGGAACTCTTTTAAGCAAAAAACCTGTGCCAGAGTTCCCCGCTCTTTCCTGATGACTAAATATTGTTGGTAGTAGTAGTAAGTAGGTATGTGTCACGTACAGTCAGATGCAGGCAAACCTGACGCCCTATCTCACAGAACCCTATCTCAGGGTGGTCAGATTTCTCTGCATCTGTCTGTACGTATTACAGTCAAGAGTCAAAAGTGCAGTCAGAATCTACAAGGCATTAAGATCATTAAGGCTAGGCAATAAGGTCTTCGAGGTATTACTGCACTTATGACGCTTGACTGTACATACCCTAAGAATGTCTTGAAAAGTGGTCAAATTTAAACATTTTACTTTCCCCGCTTAATCGAAAAACATCTGCAATAATTTGGTTGGCTGTTAGAGATCCCTATATGGGATAAGTTCGCCGTTGTCATTTACCTTTGTGTATTGTATTTTTATATGTACTACTTTTCGTACAATAAAGTAATTATAAACAAACACTTTGTTTATGACTTGCAAAAATATTTTTTCGGGTCATAACTGGTCATCTAAGTATAACTGAAAGTGATCAGTGAACTGAATGTGATTGGATACTGAAGTCACAGAAAATGTTACACACAACGTAAAAGGCTGTGAAAAACATCAAAGAATCCTGAAATGAATGAAATCTAATGTGAAAAAGGAAAATATAACTTCAGTCTGGAGATTCCTTACAGCTTCGTAGTTTTTGTCACGGAAAATGTGATGTCCGCTACATTAGGCACCAGTTCTGCCGTATTCGGGTTGGAGGCAGACAAAAAGTTAGCACCGATCCTCTCTGCCGAACTAATATGATGAAATATTCCATATATCCAGTTAAGTGGATATGTGGGATGAAAGATTGAGGATAAAGTATTCCCTATATTGATAAATAGTTTTATATATTATACCTAAATAGTGTGGTATTCCAATTAGTTAATTTGATTCGTAAAAATATATTTGGGGTACTTTACAAACTTTATTAGGGTTAATATTGCAGTATCCTTCAGTTTCCAGTTAAATTGAAATTCAATTTAATTGAACCCATATTCCAGTAGTAAATGCATGAATTTTAAAAATAAAGGATATATGACATTCAAAAGGCAGTCATTTTAAAATTTTATTTTATTTAAGTAGATATGGACGGAACGTCTTTCCGCTGAGAGAGAGAGATATATATTTATGCTCTCTTGTTATTGGTGCTCCTAATATCTCCCTTTTTAAGGAGGTCCACAATCTGGTTGGAGTGCGTTCTTCGAAGTCGACCTTGACCAACTCTTCCATTTACCTCTGCATTATAAATACCTTTCGTCAATCTCTTTTCATCCATCCTCTCAACATGCCCGAACCATCTAACATTCCTTTTTTCAATTTTGGTCACTACATCCTCTTTTATTCCACACATTTCTCTAACATCAATATTTCTAATTCGATCTTTCAAACTTACACCACACATGCTTCTTAATGCTCTCATTTCAACCGCATTCACTCTACTTTTATTATGTTTCTGCCATACCTAACTTTCACTACCATACATAAAAGTTGGCATTAACTTCTTGATGAACGGCCCGACGAGCAATTATAGAAAAACAAAAACAATATCGTTTATAAAAGTTGATTTATCACATTTGGTACCTACTTACATGGAAGCCATTTTATGTCCCAAATATCTATTTCTTAATTTACATCGATTATATCTACCATTACAGGAATTACCTTATGCAATAGTATAAAACAGCTTCTGGTTTTTTATTAATTTTGTCGGTATATTTTTTCATAAGACTCTTATATATTTTATATCTCCGACATGCTGGAATAAGCCAAATGTTGTGTTTAATGTCAAAAACATGGTTCTAGGAATAAATACCAATAATAATAATTCAACGGAATTTCATTTCAGTTCGGTTTGCTCTGACATATATTATGAAATCTGTATTGATTTCTCTTTTTATAAATTCAATTAGTATAATGCTCTTAAGTAGATAGATAGATAGATCAACACTGTATTGCACTAATAACAAAAAGAACAAACATATTATAGTAGAATAAATATATTAACTGTTTATATTTATTTCAATGTCCTTAAATAATATTCAGAGTACCTACTTATCTTAATCGATAACTAACAATGTTTGCACAAACTAACAGCTCTCTAAAGCTTTAAACAAACTGTTTCGTCAACTATTCTAATCTGATGGTAAATACATCTAAAAGGCAAACAAAATGCGATCTAATTGAATCGATACAATGTTCTATCGTTCCTTGCTTGCATGTGTGTGTTCAGTTCATAAACAATGTATACGACCCGGATTAACTCGAAACATTTCGAGTACTCCAGGAAAATTAAGGACCGTTAGAAGAGAAAACAGTTTCGTGCAAAATTTACGTTTTAGTTGTAAACTTTTGTTGCGATGTGCACCACAGACTAATGTAATACAAGTTGCTTCCCCCTGATTTGTTAACTCAATAATATATGAATGGAATGTACGGATTTGGCTCGTAGAAGTTTTGTTTTTGATTGTTCTGCTGAAATTCTGCAACTTTAATTTTCACGAGCTCTACCATGCTTCAAATGATTTTTTAAATAGGATTTTCTTATATCTTTCCTACGATTAAACATATAAGAACTTAAATTTCAAAAGAAAAGTAAAATATTATGGTAAATATTACATTATTTTTAAGATGCATGAGCTCGCTTTGCACCAAATATCATAGCTAAGCCATGTAATTTTAACAAAAAATATCTTATTATGCTTTTAATTACAGTTTATCTATACATATAATAAAACAGGAAAAATATTTTGTCTGTACATTTAGTATTTTTGACTGAAATGGATAGAGGGACACTTAAAAAGAATAATAGAAAGAAAAAAACATTTTTTGGAATTTCTTCTGTATGTATGTACGCGTTTCACGCAAAAACTACTGGACGGATTTGAATGAAACTTTTTTTGTTGTATAGCTATTAAGCCTGGGCAACATATAGGCTATAATTGATTTTGAAAATGATGAAGAATCATAACGGAACAGCTAGACTATAATAAGTATGGAAATGGTACCTTTGGAAAAGTTTATCAATCTGACGAGCATTTTCTGTTGAAGTATGAAAATCGAAGATTAGGATCATCTGATGAAGAATTCCAAGGGACCAGCTACACTATTACATTATGGAAATGGCGCCTTAGCAACCGTTTCGTTCAACCTGATGAGCATTTTCTACTGACGTATAAATATTGAAGATCTGGGGAACATCTGTTCCCGTTCATCAACATATATTCCCGCGGGACACGGGATAACCATATGGCTGAAATTTTGAGTACCTACTGGAGTTTAAGTTACTACAGATTGGAACACAAAAAGATTTTTCATCTAAGCGAAACTCACGCGGGCGAAGCCGCGGGCAACAGCTAGTAAATCAATAAAATCATTATATTAACATTATAGAAAAATAATTAAAATTTCCTTACAAACTAAATTACAACTAAAATCAAATATTATGCTAACATACTTTATCCTATACCCCATAAATCAGACAACTGGTCGACTAAATCTACAGTATCCATGCGAGCAGTTCGTACGAGTTCACTAGTTTGCGGGACTTCTGAAATTATAACAAATGGCGCTATAGATCAGCGCGCTAAGCCCGGGGCAGGTGTGTCGGGGCGCGGTGATGCCCCATAATTTCACTTTGCCCCGGGTTTTATCTCCCTCCCTTTTCAGCCGTTCGGAACTTGAAAGTGTAAGTTTTTTATTTGTCCTGTGGGTTGAGCAAAGAATGCCTGAATAGCTTGGTTACAAGGAGTGATGTTGCCCCAATATTCTAGACCTATTTTTTATCTATGTTAGTCACAAAATGTTGAAATATAAAAAAATCCGATTAATGTGGTGTGAGTTCATATGATATTGCATACCAATAGCTCTCTCATACTTTAAACAAACTCTATCGTCATTTGTTATCAGGGTATATTTTTGCTTGTTTGGTAGTACTTAGAAGCATTATTACCTACTAACTGAATAATGAACAATATTCACTAAATAAGTGAGTCTTGATGACATCAAAAGGATTTTCCCGGTATTGGATAAAACCCGGGAAAATATTTTGTCTATTTTATCTACCTGCTTACACATTTCGGAACAAAACTCACGCGAGGCATGAAATTACCTTAGTGATAGATTCTTTACGCGCCTGGCACACATGGTATAAAACTATATTCTTTAGGATAGTGTTGCAAACAATAAATAGGTTTAATTTAAATGAAAATCTTCATCAATTCCACGCGAGTGACTCACGAGAACATCGCGAAGTTGCACGTTCTTCATATGCCTCGCAATAAGAGCCTGAGAGAATGTCTGACGCGTAAATTCATATCCACTTTAATAAGTTAAGTTCTTTAGTTCATACTGTATATTATTAAAGCATTATGGAACATACTTTTTAATTAATAGTTTGTGAATATTAGATACCAGTACAGAGACGATGTACGAAAAGGAACGGCAGCTTATATGGACCTTTCGTACATTTAAGAAAGCTGATGTTTAGTGTCAAGACTTTTAAACAATTATAGATAATTGTACGTAACAATATTGTTACTATAATTGTTATTGTAATGATGTGTGGGGCAGTGGTCTGACTACGGGCCTTAGGGGTAGTAAACAGACTACCACCAGAGTATTTGGACCACAGAACCATATGTGGTCTACATTAACAAATTCACAGAACTTTATGTGTAAGCATAAAATGTACCAATAGTAAAGCAGTTTTTTGACTCAGCAACAATGCAATAAGCACTCCACATAACTCGCTGCTCTAGCAACACCGCAAGACGCAACATTATTGAAACCTCCCGAAATCCACTTAGGTTTATGACTTGGAAAATGCGCTGCGACGGGGTTACAGCCGCGTGAGATTATGTGTGACATGATTTCCTCACTCGTCGCCATGACAACCGCTTCTAAATGGAGCACCAAATATGGAGAGTACAGAATTGACACCGTATATGGACTGTGCTTCAGCCGATGCAGTCGATGTTGCGTCTTATGAAATCATCCTGCTGTTCAACACGGCCGAGCGCTGAATATATGGATGATTTCATAAGACGCGTTGATAATGCCCCTAGGATCAGTTGTTTGCTTAGTACTAAAAGCTAAATACGAATCCAAGCATAGTACACCATTTTACAACAGTGCACTCATGGACACAGCTCCTGAGGTGCAAGTGGACACAGCTCCTGAGGTGCTAGTCAAAGTAAAGTTTTGTAAATGTAAATATTGTAATGTATATATTGCCATGTTATGTTGTAAAACTGTTTTGTGTGCCAATAAATAAAATAAAAATAAAATAAAAATTAAATGCAATAGTATATCCATTAGTACGAGTACATATGCCGTGCACATAAGTTATATTTATACTCAGTAGTAAACATTTTGTAATAAAAAAAATACACTTTCTTAAGTTACTCTTCTGCACTCGGTATTTTATGTCGCAGAAAACTGTTATGATTTTTGAATGGATTTCCATAATCATTACATATTCTGGGCAGGTAATGGATGTTTATTTACTTTGAAGATTATTTGGAGCGATTGGTTTATTATTTTGGCAAAATGGCCGCAAGAGGGCTTTATTTTGATTAGAAAGAGGAAACATATAGGGGATTATTCAGTCCTGATGGCAATACATTGTTATGATAAGCATGACCTGATGGTGCTTTCAGCATTTGCTTCAAAAGACGGAACGGATAAGCTTTTATTGTCGTCAAGGATTTCTTAATTGTTAAGGAGTTCCGTCTTTTGAAGCAAATGCTGGGAGCACTATCAGGTCATGCTTATCATAACAATGTATTGCCATCAGGACTGAAGAATCCCCTATATGTTATTATGTTGAGATTTTAACCTTAATTTTTTTTCTTGTAAAAAATTGTTTGTATTTATTTATTAAATTATTTAAAAATGTAAGAAAAGAAAATAAATGATGACTTACAAATATATATTTATGCCAAATTGCTGCAGCTTAGCAATTTGGCAAAGATACTGCACTTGGCTTTATAGCAATTAAGTTCTTAAGAATCGTTAGTAAATCAAGTTAAGTACTCATTTAAAATTGTACTTTAGATGGATAGGGACGCACTGCATTCGAACTTTTGTGATATGGAAGTTAATAATTGTCTGCTATGAACACCATTTAGGGTCTAGCTCTTAATATAATCATTATTTCATGAATAAAATATACAATTAATCTATATAAAAACTATCCACTAAGACTAAATATATTGCTGTATTTTATAGTAACTGAAACCTAATCAATCTTCTTACGAAAATGTTCTAGGAAAAGTTAAAAAAGTTTCAGATAGATCGTATCGAAGTAAAAGAAGCTTGTGTTACTCTGTTAAAAATTCAAGTTGAATCCACTTCGGCAAGAGCGAGTGCGGTGTAGAAATATTCAAGGATATCAGGGGCCTTAGCCAAAGTCTCCTAGAAATTTGAAAAAGATAAAATGTATGGGATTGACATAAGATCGCGCTAAATATCGGTCCTCATCGTTATCTCAAGTTCATAAACAATGTTAGAATTAGTAACGTAAACAAAACCATAGAGTCACGAATTGTTTAATCGCTTACTTCCAAATAAATGAGCACACAAGCAGCACTTTTGGCGTTCGCTTTCGCTTTGATGACGGAAGAAAATTATATTCGTTATCTGAAAAAACGATGACGAATATAGATAACGTGTCGCTACGACTAGATGTACGAGTAACTTTGGCTACGCCTCCTGGCCCCGCTGTCTTCCTAGCCGCACGTCAGAGAGTTTACGCGGTGTAGTGTGGAGAAAATGCAGACCCATCTTCGTGTTCTCTGCATGTTATTGCAAACATCAAGATTCTGCAATCTTTTTTTTATTTTGGTTTTTAGTTTAGTTTTACTCTAGTAAAGCAACAACGTTAAAATGAAGGCAATATAATCGAGTATATTACTTTGACTCACGATTCTGTTAAATATACTTTAATTGCAAGATATCTTAACTATCTTTTTACATCAAGCAACACATAAGTTACAATAGTATAAGGAGTGCTACGCGCCGCGCGTAGCTCGTAGCACGTGCTACGAGCGTAGCTACTGCTTTAGCTTACGGTCTACTGTATGATACAGCAGACCGTAAGACCTAAAAAAGAGGACTCAAAAGACTCGAGTCCTTGCCAACACTAACTGCATCTACTTTAGTTATTCTACACGGACGGATTTTCATGGATTTTGGTAGGTTAGGTTGACGTGCTTTGGAACATATTAGAATCCTAGTCGCTAAATGGCCGTTTGCTCACGTTTAAAAGACATTTTTGACTAAAACCTAAAGTGTTATTGATATGTGTAACCCACCATAAAAACGAATAGTCAAGTTTTTTATTTTACACTGTAAGAACTGTGAGTTTATTGAAATTGACAGATAAGTTTTCATTTTTTTCTAAAATTCCGTAAAACAGCTTACATGAAAAGTACGCAAAAGTGTAATAAACTTCATGAAAACAATACTAAAGCCTAACGACGTGATTAGAATTGACGATCAAAAGTCGTGAACAATTGCACTAATAGCCGTCCCCATAGCGATCAGTCCAGCTTAGCAATCCATTAGGACATCGAGAACGCATCAGCAGATTTAATTTGACGAGATAATGGATATAAATACCCCTGCATCCCCAGCGCAAGTGCACATTTGATTTATGGATGGATGGATCTCATTGTTTTAAAGCCATTTCAACGAGTGTCTGTTTCGTCAGACGAGGGTCATTCTCAATTAAGCGATGAAATTCGTTTGGATATCGTATGTTGTACTCGAGTGTTACGCTTGCCGGAACTGAAGGACTGAAAAATGTTTCACAGACATTTTGTTGCGAGCTTTTAATTTTTAACTTTCCTTTTTGTTCAAGGTTTATGTTACGTAACGGATGAAATAGTAAACGTTAGTTTTTTTGGATAATCAGACGTAAGCATGGAATTATTTGTTATTTTTTTCTAATTTGTTGTTTACTTGTTGCAGGCTTTACTTGTAGTATGAAATTTTCGAGATAACTTAGGTTTAACACACAAATGATTTTTTTATATATGATCCTTTAGATTCAAGGTCTTATATTCAAGTAGCTTGGAAGTGATTGCACTATTGATAAGGCTGACTATTATTAAATTTCTATTTAGTTTTATTTTTATTAAGTTTCGTTTAAATCTCGTTTCATACAATAAAGGTTACTCTAATGAATACGTAACTAAATTATTATTCAGTAAATTAATAAGTTGTTAGTTTCTATTCAGAAATAATTTTGATATTTTAAATCTACATTTAAATTATTTAAAGTAGCTTACATTCAGTTTGCTGCACTGATTTATTACTTATTCCGCTTGTTCCAGGAAAAGTTAATGTTACATGCAAATGCTGGTATAAGTTGTAGTGGAAAAGGAACAGAGTCGAAAATACAATTATTTTATAACTGAAGTGGACTCTACTGCAGTATTTGCATTTTATAATTACGTTTTATAAATACTTTTTAAAAATACAATACGATAGAGGCACGCCTGAGCCACTTTAATTTTGGAAAGTTATTCGAAATAACAACGGTTACTTTGTCTGTTTTGTTTTCAAAAGTTAGTGTATAATAATCCAATCAACAGAAAATATGTAAAACTGTATTTAATTCAAGGACAACGAAACTATTAATTCATAAATATAGAGTATAATTCCTGAATTACGAAGACAAATGTTAGAATTAGGCCAGAAACTACTGCCATTAAGGTTTCATAGCAGGATGAGGCATGGCGCGTCGCCCGAGGTCGGGAAATTATTCATTGCTCATGTTTGCATATCTCGTCCACCTGGGATGTCGTAGACCTGAAAATACTGGCTTTTTATGATTAGAAGACCATTATCAGCTTCATTATTTGAGATTTACTTGACAGTTCAAGTTACTTTATTTTGGTTGATAACAACGTCTAGGCGTATTTTATTGATATTGAAGTTTCTGGTAACTTAGCTAGGCAGCAAGACACTAGTCTAAAAGATACTTTTGATGCTTGAGAGTTTTTGACAAAACAGATGTCGGCATGTTAGTCCAACATAAATGGTTAATGGTTATTGTGATATTATCTATATTGTCTTTTGCTGATTTTTAAATTTTTATATTTAAGTACGTACATAATCTGCAATGCTATAATACTTATAAAGAATATAACATGTTCTGAGTAGGTATCGAATAAAATCGTTAAAATTTAGAAAACTGTATAATTCATACTGATCTCTCACGTCATAGCTAAGAATTTAAGTTGTATGTATTGGAAAATATTGTGTGGCACCAAACAAGTTTCATTAAACATATAACGATTTGAGCCAAACGGCAAGTTATAAACCAATTTCAGACTCCGAGTTGAGGCACTTGACAACTCCGTCTCATGAATATGCAGCTACAAGCAATACTGGACGCCTCGTGTGCGCCGCTTGGCACCAGGGTGCTTTTACCCTTGTTTTACCCACAACTATACTGGGTGTAAATAAATAAAAGAGTTTGTTTAAACACTCTAATCTTTGGAACTACCAATCCGAATTTAAAAAACCCGGCCAAGTGCGAGTCAAACTCGCGCACCGGAGGGTTTCGTACACGCAAAGCATACATTATAGCTCTAACTAAAAGTCCAACTAGTTTCAAAAACAAACTTAACTTTGCAGTTCGATCCCTAAGACTCATACTAAATCAAGCGCAAAAATAAGTTTGTAACACATTTTTTTTTAGACTTTCAATAACATATTTATTACAGTTTTCAGATTTATTCCTGTATAAGTATTGTTAGACCTTGCTTTTTGCGAAATTTCATAATTTTAGGTCAACGGGAAGTACCCCATAGGTTTTGATTGCTGCCTAAAAACGCAAAATATGCGAAAATTCGCCACATTTACGGTAATATCTCTTGATCGCGTTGACGTATAATTTTTTACTGAAAGAGACCGTGGATCCGAGTATTCGATATTAATTTCAACTTGATACCTTCAGGCGTTCCTGAGAAAAAAGTTTGACAGACAGATAGACAACAAAGTGTCTTATTAGAGTTCCGTTTTTACCTTTTGAGGTACGGAACCCTAAAAAGTAAAATTTTTGCACGCTGACGGACTTTCGAGTGATACATCGGCATTTCATACTTCGAAATTCAGTAGCGGAGTCATTAATATATTAACGCTGAGACGAAAACACTGAACGTAGACACTTGAAATTTTGCGAGAGATTCTTATGTAGTGTAAGTAGCATCAGAAAAAAATCTTTATGGAAATTCCACACTTAATATCAATGAAAAATTAAATGAAAAAATTAAAAATAGTTAAAGCATTTTAATTTAAAGTTTACAAAGGCAAATGTTCCAGTTATATCGATACACGATTGATCTAACTAAAAGTCATATAAGAAATTGGCGGACTTATAGTCGAGGGGTAAAGAGGAATATGTCCGTTTGAGCTCTGCAAACTTATATTGCACGTGACAACACACACAAGGGAACTAATGGCTCGTCTGTGTCTTGCTGGTCTTGCACCTTCTATGGTTCTCTTCTTAGATGATGTATCATTTGTTACCTCTATGAAAACCGGAAATTGATGGAACATTTCTGACGCGTTAGAATATAAATTTGTATGGGATTCTGAAGTCAATTAGTTGTGTAGTTTCTCTAAAGGGAATTTAAAACTCTCCTTTCAACTTCTCGTAAGGGCTAAGGTACAGTCAAAACGAAGGGGTTCTTAAAAATTCTGTATTTCTATTTTGTTGCGTGGGATAAAAACTCTTAGAAAATATTGTGAAACAATAGATATTTACGACCAAAGAAAATGATTATTATTCACTATGCTACAATAACCAGTTAAATAAAAAGTTTGTAAACCCGCTCCAGGCTTGTCAGAAATTTAGGAAACCTCAACGTGAGGATATATTTCTTTGGCGTCCGTAACCGTGAAAGATATGCTTGAGCTTAGACAACTAGAACTACCTTTTATTGTCTTTTAGTACGAGAATGTTTATATAATTTTAATCAGCAAAGGTAGGTAACTCTCACTCTGGTATCTTCTTCTGGCCTTATTACATTTCTACTTGGGGTCGGCTCTCCTTATAGTGCGTCTCCAGAGCGATCGCTTCTGGGTCGTCGTATGTTGTGTATTCATTTATTTTTTCTTTATTTAAATAACTACAGACACAGTTTAAATCATAGAGCTATATAGGTACGTCCTTTACGCGTTAAATTGGTTTTTTCATATCATACAGCAAAATTCAAACTCGATTCAAATTTTAAATGTCAGTGAGTCTTCCTATGATAAGGCCTTTTGTACATCATTTGTTTGTGTATTTGATGTACCGTTGTTTTATTTGTCCAATAAAGGGTTATCTATCTTTGCGTATCTATACATATAATAAAACAGTAAAAATATTTTGTCTGTACATTTAATTTTATTGACTGAAATGGATAGAGGGAGACCTAAGAAGAACAATAGAAAGCAAAAAAAAATTTTTGGAATTTCTTGTCTGTCTGTCTGTCTGTCTGTCTGTCTGTATGTATGTACGCGTTTCACGCAAAAACTACTGGACGGATTTGAATGAAACTTTTTTTGTTGTATAGCTATTAAGCCTGGGCAACATATAGGCTATAACTCATTTTGAAAACTGGAACACCTGATGAAGAACCATAACGGAACAGCTAAACTATAAGTAATTTGGAAATGGTGCCTTAACAAAAATCGTTCAATCTGATGAGCATTTTCTGCCGACATATAAAAATTGAAGATCTGGAACATCTGATGAAAAGCTCAAAGAGACCAGCTACACTATAACATATATGGAAATGGCGCCTTAGCAAAAAATCGTTCAACCTGATGAGCATTTTCTGCTGACGTATAAAAATTGAAGATCTGGAACATCTGATGAAAAGCTCCAAGAGAGATTTTTCATCTAAGCGAAACTCACGCGGGCGAAGCCGCGGGCGACAGCTAGTAGGGACATAAAGGCGGTCACAAAATCAAGTGCCTTTGTCACTTCTATGTCTTTATTTATATTTCTGTGCTTGAACTTGATAGCTCGGCAAGTAAAACACGCTAACTTCCCTGACTCCGGGCAATATATCAATCGCGTTACGTAACTTTTTGGGCAGGTAAACATTATTAAAGATGGCGTATAGCGGGTTTTACTATATTTTGTTCATGGGACGGCAATAAATCTTTACGTGTCAGTAAAGTCTATATAAAAGGTTACAGTTCAGTGTTTAATAAAAGACAAACGCCATTACACAAAACTTTGCAAATTTGCGTTATTCGCGAATATGTCTTATTTACGAAATATAAAAACTACATGCTACGTATTTGAAACTGTGATTTCGGTAGTGAAAATGGTTTAAGTTTCCTTAAAGTACTTTTTTAAAATTTTCATGTAACATCCGCTTATTCTCTCTATGAGATCTTACAGCTTTTTCACGACGCAAAAAAATTCTCTCGTCTTGAGTTTTCATGAAAATATTGGTGAGATTATATTTTTTTTGTACAGTTGTAAATAATAAAAAAAACAATTAGTTAGGGTTTTAGGAACTTTTAAAATGTAAAGTACGTTTATAAAGTACGTTTGTAAAGTACGTTTTATACAAAATCTCGATGTTTAAAGATTTTAGACATACAGAAAATACAATATGAAAAGTACAATACAAAGCAGGTCACAAATGGATTGACAACATTTGAAATATTTCACGGCTCGATTAACAAAGATAATCGATTTAATTTTGTCACTGCGCTACCCGCTCTACACAGGATGCACTTATAAGGGCGTATGTCTATAGATATCGAAATATAGCCGATTGAGATCAAAAACAGTGGTTTTGTTGTCAAACGACTAAAGATATATATATGACATAGTGCTGGATTAAAGTTGTTTAGAAAAGAACAATGAACGTGGATCTGGAAATAAATAAAATACCAATATTTGGAATAGTTATCACAAATCAATTCCCACGTTTTCAGAGTTATTTGACTACTTACTTATCGGCATTCGCTTTTGCTGTCTGATGCAATCTAAAAGTTGTTCTGAATTTGTGCCACCTTATGCTTATTGGCTCTAAACAAGTCAAAATACATATCTCTGGTATAGTGTAAACGCGCCCTTACCATGTGACAGGGTGTTCCGATTCTCCACGCGTATGATACAGCTATCGGCTTATTGTAACCGAGGGCTTACTCCCAAGGATACTATTGTTTATTCCCTAGCGCCAAATTAATATTTAAAAAAAAAGTCCGTAATTTATTTATTTATGTAAAACTTTATTAAACCTCAAAGATCACATGCAACAAGGTGGACTTAACGCTAATAGCATTCTCTACTAGTCAACCTTTGAGATAAATGGAAATAAAAGTATGGCATGGGTGTACAAAGTGACTAAGTATGTATAAATACCACAAATAAACTACATAAATATAAAAGCAAATAAATATACATATAAAAATGTAATGCTGCTTCCCTGCTGCTTATCAAGAAACTACGCGTGTCGGTAATCGGTGGTGTAGAATTGGCTTACACTGCTGTGTTAGTTATACCTATTTGATAATGAAGGCAACTTCATTCTTCTCTTTTCTCTCAGCCGAAAGACGTCCACTGTTGGACAAAGGCCTCCCCCAAGGATTTCACCCATGGAGGGTTTTACCGTAATCGCCACGCTTGGCAGGCGGGTTGGCGATCGCAGTGTGATGGCATAGTACGCGGAAAGATGCTGCTGCCCATCCTCCGGTGTTTTAAATCCCTTAGTCGCCTCTTACGACACCCACGGGAAGAGATGGGTTGGTGCTATTCTAGGGCCACACCACAGGCAACTGCAGTATTTTCATATAAATGTAATGTAGTTGCGTTTAGTTTTTCAAATCCGACTTAAGCGCAACATTTAATAATTTAGGATCCCGCCATTGGATAATGAAACATAGTAGGACTATTCATATGGAACAAAGGCAACAAACCTAACCGACTATACCCCATACATGTCTGATATCAAACGGTTATATTATTGTAACTCTCGTTTATATGTTAAAAGCGATGTCACAAATTTGACACGTGTTTAGCATTCGACCTAACTGCCATTGTCCAAAACCGTTTAGGGGGAAACCCCGTTTATTGTGCCGTAACAAAAGCGCTACATTTCGAATGTAGTCGGATTTTCATGCTAAATCATTTGATATCACGGTTATGGATATTAATTTGTGATCAGAATGATTTTTATCGATACGAAATTGAAAGTATAAAAGCTATTAAAACTGTTTATACTTAGATTAAATAAAAATTAACCTTGAAAATAAACTAATAGCTTCAAAAAACACTGCAGTATTAAAAAATATACCTTACGTTTAGATAATGATTGAACAACCCCAGGTGGACTGGTAGGTGGTTTGATAAGAATAAAATTTCTAACCATCCACCCAGGTGGATGGATTGAATCGTTCGATGGTATGGCACCTAACGATATTTCTGTACTGCTATATTGACGAATCATATCAATGATTAAAGCGGATCTCGATAAAATGATTGTATCGAGAGAACGCTAAAGAACCATATTATGTCACTGTTACAAGTAGTCAAGTAATCCTCGCAACTAATCGGCAAACAATTCACGAAGGTCAATAGTCGCAGGCGCATTCGCTCATGAGAAGCCCGGTGTTTTTTATTTATTAATTCCAAATCCGATGTGACAACACCACGTGCTCGCTGTCAGCGGATGTCACGTTTTGACAAGTGAATGACAACGAGCGGGGTGATGTGCATTGTTCATTTGGGGACATCGATGAGGGGTCTAGAGATTTTGCAAAGTTTATTAATTTTTTTGCATGTGAATTGTTGTACCTATGTTGAGATATATTTCAAAAGTGAGCTTTGAAAAGTTATCCGCACCATGCCGTTTGATCTATAGCTAAATAGAAAGAAATAAGCTAATTATTAAAAAATAAAAAAACACGACTGACAACTAACATAGTCTATGTCTTTCTTGGGAGTCTTTCAAGGAATCTAAAAATACCTCTCACATCAAAATAGGTTAAGCCGTTAAGGACTTGGTGGAATAAAGAAACTTACATACATACATGAACCCTGAAAACATAACACTCCTTTTTTGGTCAGTCGTGTAAAAAAGAAAATATTTTTTTAGGTACCTATATACAGAGAGAAAAAATCACTACGTTAAGGTATAAAAACGGCCTCCGCTCAGCATGTGTGTGTGTGTGTGAATAAAATAGCGTCCTCTTCATAGTAGTAAGAACTGTTACTCCTTTAACCCTTCTTGACGTGGTTAACAAAGGCGATCTCGATCCCAAACTAGAAAAGAGAATCTTACTGATGCACAACTGTACTTTACTAACCTAGTTCATTTTACCTACTTGGACTCTGATTGTGACTGACCATGACCAATGGATAAACCGACACAGTTAGCCAGACCAAGAGTCAACAAAGTTTTAAGTAATAAGCCTACAAAGCCTACTAGCTTTTTGACGGAGGCCAAAAAGGTAGGCCCTTTGACCACTCATACATTTTTATTAATTTTACGCACAATTCTGCAGTGAAGCTAAAATATGAGTAGTCTAGAATAGTCAATAGATACTCGTAATAAATCTTTATATGAAGAGAAATATAATTCTGCATCAAAGTTAGAACAAGAGCGATTTGATTGCAGCCTCCATCGGAGCGTTCACGCGTCCTCATCCTGCGACCCATTTCATTCCTACTCGCTGGCTGGCTTCATTCTATTTCTATCATCTTTGTGCAGGTTTATCGGTGAATCTCTGTTCTTATTTAAAAAGAAAATATGTGGTCTTCTAATAGACATGTACCTACGTTCATGTACGCAAGAAATGTACTCAAATTTTCAAGGCAAACCAGCAAATTTTTCTAGCTTTATAAAAAGTAATCAATAAAAATAAGCTGAATGATTTTATTTAAAAAATAGCGCGATAAAAGTATTACTACTAAAGTCGTTACATCGAGACCATAAACTTATGAGATTCTATGATCGAGACAAATCGAGAGGAAGTGTAGTAGTAATGAAAATAAAAAAGTAACATTCGCAAAACTTTTTAAAAGCTACTCGTATCAAATTAATACTTGATTGTCTATTTCTTGATTGCACAGTCAGTATCTAGCCAGCTCCAAAGGTATACGAGACATAAAGTGAACGTAAACCAACGTCCGAGGAAATCACAAACGATTCCTCCAAACGGCCATCTTTGACTGCCAGTCACGTGAAATGGCCGATATGAAGGGGCCTTGATTGAGTCTCCTGCAGACTTGCATTGGAGTGACATCACTATTTACATGTGAAATAGGAGAAATAGAGATAGATAGGTAAAGCTGTTAAGAGGTAATGGAAGTTAGTGCAATTTAAGACGTCCTTCCTGTATAAACAAAACTTTCGCCGTAAACAAACACACCAACTTTTCCATTTTTCAATTTATCCGAACATTTTAAACATCTTCAGAGTTTTGATGTGTTTATGAAGCCACTTGGCATGTCAAGGTGTCTAGATTTCTAAGAGACTGTCCATAACTTTTTTTTATAATTTTTGTATTAAGTTTATTCACCGCATAATATAGGTACCTATTACTCATACGTCTACACGAAGCCTATGCGCGGAGCGACGATTCGACCTATTATGATTATGATTAATATATGCTACTCACTAATTAATTTTCAGAAAGATTAAGGTAGTAAGAATATAAAATTATACCATAAAAAGGTATTATTTGTATTTCTTTGCATAATAGGTACAAATTATGGCATTATTTAAGTCATTCGTTACCGAAAATGACCCAATTACCAATCGACCTTATGGTAGGTTCTCAAGTTTTCGTGGAGCCTTTGCGTGCCCGTTGTATTGTACAGTCGTCTACAGAAGTAAGTGTCAATTCCAATTTGATATTTAATCATTGCTCAACAGTGAGTTAAGACACTAATCAACTTTAAAAAAAACTCTTTAGGCCGTACCGTAGTTCTATGTCATGACATAGAAGCTCCCATGGAAGCTTAAGTTTTTTTTGCAGTTTAAGTTAGTACCTAAGCTAGAGGCTTTTTAAGGTTTAAATAAGTAAACTATATAGATATCTAGTAAGTAGTTGCTGTTGTAAGCAGATGCTTTGATAAGGGATAGAAAGATTGAAAAAAAAATGAAAGGATTTGTGTAGGTGTGTGTATAACCACTATATAACATAAATATTTCAGATTACTGTATTAAATTATTTGGCGGTAATAAAAGGAAAAATAATGATAGTTAAGTCTAACATAAAAACTATACAAAACCATTTTGAATATGGCTGTACGTCACATAACAATATTAATTTTTTACGCAAAAATTCAAAAAGGAAATTACGGTTCTCGTTTATGGAAGTAATAATCTAATGATATTTGAAGAAATATTGACTTAATATATTACAGTGCTTTTACTGTTGAAAATGTTTGAAAGTCACAAGGCCAACCGTAATACGATGTGAAACGCGATAGCGCCTGAAACATTATTGTTAGCAATAGTTTCAGAATGGAAATGCTTGTTGACTTGTTGGACACAGCTGTTGGGCCACGGGTCCACGGTTAATTATAACTATCCAGGGTCTAATTGTCACAATACTTTTTTTTAAATAATTAGGCTCCTAATAAATAGACTCGAAAGGGGGAGGCCTTTGCCCAGCAGTGGGACACAGCATTTACAGGCTAGTTAAAAAATAAATTGACTCCGCTAGTGAATTTCGAAGTAGGAATAAAACGTCGATGTAAGAAGATTTTCGACACACGTCGCTTATTGTGGCCTTCGAGTCTCACAACTCTTGGCTCGGCCTACCCCGTAAGGGATACAGACGTGATTCTATATATGTATGTAATCAATTACAACGACTATGACGACCATGATGTTGAGACCAATAAAATACATACGTACTTATTTTTTTTTAGAACTGAACTGAATCAAAAGTAACTGTGTGAACTGAAACAACTTAATAGAAGTCCGTGAAAAATTTACAATTTATAAAGAACAATTACCGTCTACCTACCTACTTATACATACCTATCCCAATCCTAACTAACATTATAAATGCGAAAGTGAGCTTGTTTGTTTGTTTGTTGGTTTGTTTGTTTGTTTGTTTGTTTGTTTGTTACCTCTTCACGCTTTATCTACTGAACCAATCTGCCTGAAATTTCACATACACATAACTGGAAGTACGGAGAAGGACATAGGGTACCTATCATCCCGGGAAAAAGCACTGTTCCCGTTGGAAATTCACGCGGGCGAAAGCTAGTAAGTTATAAATAAATATGTAGGTAAGTAAAGACGAAATTAGGTACCTTACTTGAGTAAGTATACAATAGAAAATCATGTTCATCGACAAATACACTATAAACTAATACCGGTAATACATAAGTATAATTAAGTATGTTCATAAACTTATAGTAGGTAAGTTTGTTTCTTCTTCTTCTTCTCTCAGCCGAAAGACGTCCACTGCTGGACAAAAGCCTCCCCCAAGGATTTCCACAACGACCGGTCCTGCGCTGCCCGCATCCATGCGCATCCCGCGACCTTCACCAGGTCGTCGGTCCACCGAGTGGGAGGCCTGCCAACACTACGTTTTCCAGTTCGTGGTCGCCACTCGAGAACTTTTCTGCCCCAACGGCTATCTGTTCTACGAGCTATGTGCCCCGCCCACTGTCACTTAAGTTTCGCGATTTTGCGGGCTATGTTTAAGTTTGTTTCAATGTAAGATATTTGCAATTTTACATGAATATTTTTTTTTATCGTATAATTCTAATCAAGAGCATTATCAAATATAATCGATATTTATTTATATAAAATAAAACTGAAATACTTATTGCCAACTTTGAGTTTGATAGAGGGAAAGGCAGTCATATTTCAAATTTTCAATAAAGCAAATTGCCATGCGAAATAACATGATACAATGTACCTCGGGCACTATATGTCACCAAGCCTATTTGAATGATTTACGTTGCACAACCCCAATTTCTTATAAGCTATGAACAGACTATTGCGGTCATGTATTCATACATGATTATTTTAAATGTAATCATAAATGTAACATCTATTGGAAATTTAATTAAATTTTTAAGAATATGTTTTGAAGTTTCACTGGCCATGTCCATCCAACATATTTCTATAATAGTGATGTTAGAGAATTTAATTTTTGGCATTTGCAAGCATTTAGTATATTTAACTCATACTTGATTTATTAGAATATAATTAGGATGAAAGTGTAAGCAATAAAAATGCATGAATAGGTACAGACATTTAGGCGTTTAAGAGTCGTTCTTATTTATGTATTATGTACACTATAAGGTTATTTTATTAAATAAGTTCATATCGACATAATATATATATATTTACAAATAATTTATTATTGACATTTATTTACACCCTAACAAGATGGAAAAATGCTGTTGTTTCTAAGATTTATGACATTCTGGTCAAGTCTGCATTCTCGTCAAGCCAATAAATATGAAATGGCAATATGTCTGTATATCGCCTAAGTCGAAAATGAAATGTGAATAATGGAGTGTGAACACGAGTAATCGATAATCGCGTCGGCCATGAGGGTTATCGAATCAAACTGATTGCGAAGAAAGTGTGAGTGCTACATGATCTTGGAGTTTCCGTTAGATTTGAGATAGCACTTTCGATAGACTGGAAAGGAATAAATAATGCCTACATACGCTAGACATTAGTAATGTCGAAAACGTAGTTTCATACTTGATGAAAACTGTCAGAGAGTAGTTTTAAACCAATTTTATTTATCTTGAAGGAACTTTCGAACTTGTATTTTCATTTGTAGGACAGTGTCCACGAATTAAAGGAAATTTAAATTGCGAAGCAGTCAACCAAGAAAGTTGGCCTCACGGAACGCCCGGCAGATGTAAAACATCTGAGCATCGTGACACGATAGCGTCATGCGTCATGCATCAGCCTCACATAAAATAAAGATAGAATATAATCTACATCTGACTAGGTATCCTAATCCTAACTATCCTAACTATAATATCCTAACTAATATTATAAATGCGAAAGTAAGCTTGTGTGTTTGTTTGTTTGTTACCTCTTCACGCTTTATCTACTGAACCAATCTTCCTGAAATTTCGCATACACATAGCTGGAAGTACGGAGAAGGACATAGGATACCTTTCATCCCGGGAAAAAGCACAGTTCCAGTGGGAAAGTCACGCGGGCGAAGCCGCGGGCAAAAGCTAGTAGTGCAATAAAGAAACTCAAATATAAGTACTGTAAGAACCCTTTAAACATACCTAACCCAACATTTTTTAAAAGAAGTTTTAAGTAAAACAACATAAAAATTGGGGATAATTTTATATCAATAAAGTAGATTTAGTTTTTCATGTTTTAGTGGCGCTCTCTGCTCAGCCTCTCATCACATATTCGCTTGTTCGATTCAGCGGAGCGTGCTATGTAGCTTACCGATAAGGTCTTAATTTCAAAAGTTTTTTAGTATCATTTTAAATTAAGAAAAATACCTATCTCTCTTAGTTTAGGTATAATTTAGATTAGATTAGATTAGATGGCTTGTTAAACTTTTGTAGAACGTTTTAATATAGTTATTTATTTTACACCTGAATTCTTCTTTGGTATTTTACTGATTCATAAAAAAATTTAGCATTATCTGTAGTATAGCCTATCAGCCTATCCAAGTATAGATAGGCTGTTTTGCTTTAATTAAAATTAAGTTATAATAAAATATACTTAACAGATAATAAAAATAACCACAGGCAGGTCAATTTCTGTCCTTGAAATAAAGATGACTCATAGAAGATGGGTTCGTCGACCCGAAGACAAAGAATAACAAAACGTCTGTAGGGGCGGTTTAGTAATAAATCAAGGACACGTCATAAATACCATCTCCCCTGAAGTGTCGCATTTTCCGACTCATAGACTACTTCACAATGACCGAGTCAGGGGCGAGTCAGTGGCGAAGAAGATATTTTAGTAAATTAAAATCACCCATCAGTGAACAAAGTACTTACTGACTTGACTACTTACTACTGCGGCGATGCGACCCGAAGTGGATCTTGGCCTCCGACACGAGATGACACAATTTTTTACAGTCTTGCATCAGCTCTCGCAAGTTGCCAGCTCTGAGGCTCCGTAGGTTTTTCAGAACCTCGTCGAAGTAAGTACTAAACTTTAACCCAATTATTTATCTGTAAAACACTAGAAGGATTTGTCTAAGCAGAGAATCGAACCCCGAAGCTCTGGAGTAGCAGACGAGTATAACAAACAACCAGATATATTTCATGTGTAGTTCTATTCAAAATCTTTTTTGGTTATCAAAAGTCAAATCAGATTCAAACATTGGTTCCTTTCTATATAATATTTTTCTCCTATAAGAGGCATTTATAATCTTATTCCGGAAGTCCAATGCGTAAGTTCAATGTTTGTCTCCAATTGACTCGCCCGTTTAACTCGACCAATATGAGTCAATCATAAACAGATCTCCCCTAGAAAATTGTCGCGTTTTCCGAGTCGCAGCGTAGATCTCTGAATGTAGTCTTAGGAATGCTGGGGTGGGGCCGGATAGTGCTCAATTAAGTTGGAAGTCGTATATTTTAATAAATTGAGTTTTTGATTTCAGATTGAATTGCTGGTAATGGAATGTAATTTGTATATTGGTTTTTGAATGAACCCATATCAGTGCAAATTAAATTGAGGGTGTGTAGGTGTTTAGATTTTGCACTTATAAGATTGTTTGTACTTTAAAACAATATGTATTTAGTTGAATTATTATGCTGAGACATCAACACGTAGGTCAGGTATACGTGTAAGTACATAAATATAAGTAAATTGCTTGAAAAGTTATTATAATTTGTTTCTTCTTGTAAAGTCCAGTATTGTTACTGGGCTCAACAATTTTGTACCTTAGAAATAAAAAAAAGGATTTTAAATTATATTGCCTTCTCCTTTATTTGGTCTATATAAGCCCTTCTTGTTAATCGTTATGTCGTACCTTGTACTGTAGGTCAAAACGATGGCTAAGGATGGGAAGAGATGAAAAAAACTTTACCGATAAGATCAATGTTTTTAAAAATGAATGAAATTATTCTGCATGTTGTTTTTTAGGTATTTCATGTATTTTTCCAAGGATAGGTACATCATTAGTCACACCGGATTTCCTAGTCACTGCAATTTCGCGCATCACCAGCGGCCATATTGCTTTATTTAGAGTTTGGTAACAACATTCGGCTCACCTCCTCCACAGGTAGGTTCGCTGGTCTGTGCCTAATCCGTCGGGACGCGGGCAGGGGAGCAGAACTCATCCCGCAGCCATGGAGACCGCCCCCTAATGGGATGAGAATCGCTTCATCGACTACTGGTAATCTTAAATTTGTAAAAGGATAATTTCTGATTTACCTTTTTTGGATATTTCAAATGGAATATTATTTTGTGAATATTGTGACACATTTGAAAATAGAGTACTGCAAAACTAAAAATATATTTCTGTATTATACTAACACAAAGTAAATTTACCTAAAATTGGAGCTGGCTCAACGATCTAGATCTCTGAGCTCATTATGTACTATGTGTGATTTGTCCCTATATATTAATTAATTATAATCGGGCCGAAACCTAAACTCCTGTATGACGTATGTCAGTTTGACTATAATAGTGATGTACCTAAACACGAGTCGCTACGATTATTTGATTTTACGTAAAAATAATAAATCCATATAAAATAATTATTTTTATTAATCAGAAGTCTGAAACATCAAAGTAGCTGTCATAGTCACTAATATGGATAATAAATTCATAGTGAATAATATTATCTACTCTGATTTTACGATTCGATACGATTGCGTGAATTCTTGTCCCTCTTTCAATTTTTTTTGTATTGCCTTACTGTTTTTTTTTTTTAATTTTAAGGTGCAATAATTGTTATATTCAGCATTTAAAAATCAGTAACAAACCTTATTAAATAAATCGAAAAATTAAACGATCTATCGCGATTTTTTATATTTTCACTATCGATTTATTGTAGCCGGATGCAATGGAACTTTCTAAATGGGCAAGCCGGAAGTTCAAGTACTACATTTCCGCAAATAGATTTAAAAATCAAAAAAATCGGAACTTCATGGGCTTGACCCTGATGACAACTGTCATACGGGAGTTTAGGTTTCGGCCCGATTATAATTAATTTATTATTACTATCACTTGTTTTTATGTTTGTCAAAACCCAAAATCATAAACCTCATACAAATTTCCTTGGATTACCATTATTTTCAATGTATCACCTTAAACTACACATATTAACTTCAAATACATATTGACCATTCACAAAAATAGACAAGTTACGATGTAGCCAGAATAATTTTATTTTCCCAAGAAAACTATTCGATTTCATTCCTTTTGCTGGGCGTGAACTGGCTCAGTAAATGGAATTATTGAATAAGGCACTGCGAACGTTTTCATTTCTGGGCAAGTGTTTTAAAAAGTTATATTGCAAAGTTAGTAGGGATTGGAACTTTCTTACATTTTGTAGCTTAAAATACACATAAAGATGTTTTCACATGAGCCAAACTATTTTACATTTCGTACCTATCCGTCCGTTTTCACATTGTTTACCTATAAATAATAATAAATAAATATATACGGACAAATCACACAAATTGAGTTAGCCCCAAAGTAAGTTCGAGACTTGTGTTATGGGATACTAACTCAACGATACTATATTTTATAACAAATACATATATAGATAAACACCCAAGACCTGGGTCAATCTGAAAAAGATCATTTTCCATCTTGACCCGACCGGGGATCGAACCCGGGACCTCCGGTGTGACAGTCCGGCGTGATGACCGTTGGGCCACGGAGGTGGTCCAAACCACGGTGGTGGTGGTGGACCTATTATATATCTCTTATTATTTTTTTTTGTAAAAAGGTACACTAGAAAAATATGATTTTCCAAAAGAATACATTAAACGTTAAATACTTGATCGTCGGAAAAAGTATCATATATTAAACATTTGAAAGTTTAAGTAAATATAGTTCTTCAGAATAAACCTTAAAATATTCAAGCATCAAATAATACCACATTCTAAAGTAATTGTACGCCTCCCATTAAGGGTATAACTATTATATTATACGAGTATATTATATGCAGCCTTGAATAATAATGTGAATAATGACATATTATGTAGTAACTTCATTATACACATTTGAGAAATTAATACGCTTGCATAGAGCCGCCACACAAGGCGCTTTCATAGAGCTATTGATTTATTCGGCTTGGGTAATAGAGCGTTATTATTGGGATATGGGGAGTTTTAATTCTATTTGTCCAGCCAAAACAAGGGCTCGCCCTTTCAATTAATTCAGCCGAAATTCTGTGTTCGTTTTAGGGCTTTTTACTCTCTTTGCGGCTGCGGATCAGTTGTGTTATTAAAAGCAGGCTTTTAAACAAATTTTTATCACGGTATTTTTTATAAATTCGTAGTCATCATCATGACATACAGAACAGAGACGTGGTCGCTTACTATGAGTCAAGGTCACCCAAAGGGCGTGGAGCGCGCTATGCTCGGAGTTTCTTTGCGTGATCGAATCAGAAATGAGGAGATCCGTAGGAGAACTAAAGTAACCGACATAGCCCGCAGAATCGCCAAACTTAAGTGGCAGTGGGCGGGGCACATAGCTCGCAGAACAGATAGCCGTTGGGGCAGAAAAGTTCTCGAGTGGCGACCACTAACCGGAAAACGTAGTGTTGGCAGGCCTCTCACTCGGTGGACCGACGACCTGGTGAAGGTCGCGGGTTGCGCATGGATGCGGGCAGCGCAGGACCGGTCGTTATGGAAATCCTTGGGGGAGGCCTTTGTCCAGCAGTGGACGTCTTTCGGCTGAGAGAAGAAGAAGAAGTCATCATCATTGGCCAGCACATCTTTTAGAGATGATTCTTGTAGCGGCTGTGTCATAGTTATAATTGTCCTTTAATTTTATTAGTTGGTGGATTTTCCGTATCTTCATAAACCGATAGTAGTAGTTCGTATTACATGAATGCAAAAGTGAGTTCCTTTAGTAGGTAATTTTTAATTAGCTTGTTGATTTGTAAGTTATATTTCCATAACTTAAATGTGAAATTTTTAGGGTCACATTACTGATGGAAGGCACGGACAACCTGATATAATACCTGATATAAAGTAAGGTTTTTTTAAGATGTAATAAATGTCCCTTTATGTACCTACACTACTTACATCTATACATATGTGTAGGTAAAGGTAGGTAACTAAAATTAGCAAGCAAACTGCATGACATAATACAAAAGCCTATTATTTATTTCTATAGATACGAATTATGCAGGTAAATAATTTTACTATAAATATAAATTAGAAAGAGTAAAAGTTTTAGAATGGATATGGAAATGGAAAGATATGGAAAGATAAAATCGAAAACAAATAAAAAGAAAGTGTCTTTATAACATAACTGTAATTCAAGTAAGTTCAGAGATAGCTATAATAAATTGATCGGTAAGTGCAATACTTATCACAATTTTGGTAAGTACTTACTTTCTTATTATGAACGCGATAAGGTTGAAAATCAAGAAGTTGTGCAAGGGACAATTGAATTCAAGAGTGATTTTAAATATATTAATGGAGGTACTTTCTCTTACATTAACTGAGTAATATTGTGCGATATGTTTTTGATAAAATTGATAAATCTATTGATAAAAATATTTTTTTATTTTACCGATCACTGTTTAGATAATAAATAGTAAATGTTGGCAGTGGCAGTTCATCAATCAAAAAGTTTTGAATATGTTTTGGTTTTGAGTTCACTTCTTTGGAAAATCCATGGAAGTAATAAGTACCTTTGTACAACTGGAAGGTTTACTTCAAAATCCGTGACAAACAAAAATGAACTTAATGTTGAAGACAATAGTACTGTTTTTAAAATAATCATAGTTAAAATAAAAAACGTGCCCGAAAGAGAATCACTTTCCCGTCATTGTGTCCCTTTCACTCAGTTGCTATGTTAAGAATTTACTTCTATTTAGTAGAAAACGTTTACAATGAATCAATGGAAATTCGTTGTGTAAGTATTTCTTATTTATTTACTAGGATACCATCTAGATACAACTATTAGGTACTTGAAATCATATTCATTAGGCAACATATTGGAAGAAATCTATACATACATATAATAAAACAGTAAAAATATTTTGTCTGTACATGCAGTATTTTTTACTGAAATAGATAGAGGGACACTTAAAAAGATTAATAGAAAGCAAAAAAATTTTTTTTGAATTATCTGTCTGTCTTTCTGTCTGTCTGTCTGTCTGTATGTATGTACGCGTTTCACGCAAAAACTACTGGACGGATTTGAATGAAACTTTTTTTGTTGTATAGCTGCCTGGCAACATATGGGCTATAATTAATTTTGAAAACTGGAACACCTGATGAAGAACCTTAACAGAACAGCTAAACTATAAGAAATATGGAAATGGTACCTTTGCAAAAGTTTATCAGTCTGACGAGCATTTTCTATTGACGTATAAAAATTGAAGATCAGGATCATCTGATGAAGAATTCCAAGAGACCAGCTACACTATTACATATATGGAAATGGCGCCTTATCAAAAGTCGTTCAACCTGATGAGCATTTTCTACTGACGTATAAAAATTGAAGATTATGGAACATGTGATGAAGAACTTCAAAAGACCAGCTACTCTATAAAATAAATGGAAATGGGGCCTTAGTAAATGTCGTTCAACCTAATGAGCATTTTCTACTGACGTATAAATAGCCAGGACACGGGATAAGACAAAGAGGGACTCGGGGTGGGAGTGGTGGTACACGGGAAATTGTAGATAACGAGCAGATGAAGATCGTTTATTGAATGAAATATCACTTTTGATTCATTTTAACACTGTAACTGTACTACGAGTACCTAATATAATTGGATAACCAGAGATCTGAAATTTTGAGTAGGTACTGGAGTTTAGGTTACTACAGTTTGGAACACAAAAAGATTTTTCATCTAAGCGAAACTCACGCGGGCGAAGCCGCGGGCAACAGCTAGTTAATTAATAACGCCTTTAGTCCACCCACGCGTTCGCATACGGCAACGAAACTTGTCAGTTGGATGAGAGCGTTTCGTATATGCTGTGTCTCGTTCAAACTAAGCGAGATTAGTATAGTTGCATCCTTATCAGTACGTTCGCACGTAGCTGCGAAGTAGCTGTTACAATGACGACGTAGGCGATTCGCTAATGTCATGTTTCGCTTCGCAATGCGTCATGTAATCAGAAATCAATGCGATGCGACGTGCAAAAATATACACCAATATATTAAAATATAAATTCTTGATTTCATTCTACAAAACATGCCATATAAAAACCGGCAGTGTATCGCAGACGTTTCGCAATCGCAAGCGTTTCGCAGCGAATCGCTTTCGCATGCGAACGCGTCGGTGTACTAAGGGCGTAATAGCATGAAAAACTTTCTAGTTATGGAAATAGTAAATATTTGCAATACACTAGCAACACAAATTAAACAAAATGGCTGCTTTTTTTTGCAGCGCGTGAATTTAATTGTTTTTAATAATTATTATTATTGGAGTTTGAGAATGGTTAATAAATGTTGTGCTATTAGAGGTTGCAATAAAGAAATCATACCCAGGTTGTGGGATTTCCTTCCACGGGTAAGTTTTCATTTCTGGTAGTAGGGTGACTACATAATAATTATAAAGAAAATAAATGTATCCTAACAAAGATTTTTTTTTTCAGATTACCGCAAATATAGAATTAAGAAAAAAATGGATTGGGATGATTCGTGGGAAATTAACTAATAACTCGTAATATGTAGCTTACATTTCCAACCTGAGGATTACCGGGCGGATTATTAAACTAGCTTTACGCTGCTGCAAGAAGAGAAGTATTGGGCTCAGACGCCCTATCTGAGGATGATCTGAGCGACATAACAATAGGGCAGTTATTAAAATCCTGCAAAGTAACAGGTAGATTCAGTGGGTCGCCACCAACCTGAGTTACCAGGTGACTCAAAACCCTATACATACGGGTCTCGGGGAATTGGGTGAAATGGTCCCGGCATGAGTGGACTGATCATCCGTCTGGAGCTTGCGCTGGCGTCCCCAATAAGTAAATAAAATAATCAATAACGTTTAAGTAATTAAATAAATCGTTTTTTTAACTTGAGTATTATTTTACTTAGTTTATAAATAGTAATATATTTTATTGAACCTATGGAATAGCTACATATTTGTCTAGTAGCGTAATTGTAGATGCGTAAGAGCGCAAACGAGCGTAATTTTGACTCACACACAACTCACGAAAGTAGGCTCATTGTCTTCACACTGACTCATGACATGTGACATGTGGTTCACTGGTCCTAAAAATTTTGTTTAATATGGTCACCCTCGTCAGAAAGGGACGCGCCACGATTTCGAGCCTCTCTTTCGGCTCGCTTTTCTAGTCTCAGTGAACCTTCCAGTTGTACAAAGTACTTACTACTTCCATGGGAAAATCAGTCAAACAGACAGTTTGAAATACAGTTAGAATCATAGACATAAGAAAAAAAAAACATTCTTTAAAAAAATTTGCTAGCTCTATGGTTAGAATTAAGTCAATGAGGCATTTTCCGAGACCCAAATAAAAAAAAAATTGTTCCATATGAATTCATAGGTGGCGCTTAGTAAAAGGCGAGACCATTCAAAAAGCAAAAATGCACGGGATAGGCATTAAAAAAAAAACCTAATAAAAAACATCTAAAAAGTATCAATATTGTGATTTGTGCAACTGTCAAACTGTATGTGGCTTTCAATAAAACTCCATCTGTGGAGATTTTTTTATACTGATTTTTTTTTATTAATTAGCTGTCAGAAAAATCGCTCATTAGAATCAAGTGTCATAAACTCATAAGTACGAGACTATCTCTGAGACCTAACCTGAAAGAAAAATTCTAAGCATTTCTATGAAAATTCACAGAGGCCACAAATTGATAAACAAAAATGACAAAAATTTGTGTTATAATATTGTATCCTAACTAATATTATAAATGCGAAAGTGAGTTTGTTTGTTTGTTACCTCTTCTCGCTTTATCTACTGAACCAAGCTTCCTGAAATTTCGCATACACATAGTTAGAGGTACTGAGAAGGACATAGGGTACCTTTCATCCCGGGAAAAAGCACTGTTTTAAGCCATTATCGTGTTCAATAGTAATGCTTTTTTACATAATTCTAGTAAGTATGTAAAATAGCGCCGCTATTGATGCACGATTTTGACATAATGTTAATAGATTGGGTATTTGCCATTGATCGAGTCCAGATCCCGTGGCATTTGGCTGCCATCCAGAGGTTTCATAAAACCTAGGCACATATGAATAGCCTGGTAAGTGCTTTTTCTGCTCGAGACGAATGCCCCGGAACGTGGCAAGGTTTTATATGTACTTGTGTATATGTCTTGCCTTTATAAGATTTCTGATCATTAACTTATTACATTTTTATCAATATGTGCATTTAAGAGCTTTGATTATTTTGCTCGTCGGCGCAATACCTAGAATGAATCACACGCAACAATTTTATTGGCAATGTTACATTGTACATGTAAGTATTTTGTTATTTATGTAAATAATTAAAATGGTTCTTTTTCTTATTTAGAACGCCATTTGACTGTTAATTTTTTTTAAAATGTTCTAACATATTTGTACATTGGTGTTCTACCACATTTTTACTTTTTTTCCGTGAATCTGAAATATAGATTCGATTTCATACTGATCGATGAACTGGTGATTTTATTTGAAGTAATCCTGTTAGTTTCAAATGGTTACGGCATTGCCCTCGTCGACCTGTTACGGCTGCAAATACATTATCCATGGTTATGTTCGTGGCATTCGTGCTGGTTGCCAATACCCCCTGCTGTATTTTTTTCATGAACCTGAAGATTTGCTTTTATTTATTGGAATGATAATATCGTAGCCAGTTTTCTTGGTAGCGTGAAAGATGTTCGTCATACGTGGAAAATCTCTACTTTGATTTTAGCAAGCTAATGACACAGAATCAATAAAAAGTACTTGCTAATGGTTGAAATAATGAAAATGATCATAACTTGACATTTTATCTATCTTGACATTAAAGCAAGTTATATTCAGGAAAATAATATTTTTTTTATGTAAATGGGCACTTGTGGAAGCAATAAATATCTTAAGTGACAGTAAAATTGACGGGCAGTGTGGGAACCTTAGAAGCCTTTTGTTATCTCACACAAAGGTTTATCTTCATTCCAAGCGGAAGAACCGGGAAAAGTGACTATGTTCAAAATGGAAATAATCACGTTAACATAATATTAGAAAAAAAAGAGAGATTTTGCAATAGAAACATACTTTACTTTATACTGCTTTTTAAGTTAATTCTAAGTCTAAACAATCGATTTTACCTACTTACATACCTAGTTTGTTCCATAAGTTTTAATTTATAAGTAATAATGAATCTAATAAAAATGGGAGCGCGTTTTATTAATAAAATCAGAAAAAGAATAGAAAGAATACAAAGAAAAAGATAAAATCATTTCAGTAAATATCAGAATTGATAGATTTGCAAAATCGTTAAATACTAACTGGACGGCATTTGTTAATAAATAACTAAACTACGCAAAGCCAATCTTGATCCTTGCATGATGGCATGCTTGCTTGCAATGTACTACTATACAAACTTCGTTGTATTGTATGTACTACGCCGACGCTTCCTAGTTCCATTTATGTCCGCTACAGGAGCGTGTCGCGATCATCGCGACAGTACCGCCTCGCGCCTCGTTAGGGACGGACGTGCGTTACCTGCGCTTAACCCCAGTGCACACTACACGAAACAAGTTTATTACTTCACATTCAGAAAATTCTTGTCCTATGAGTAGACATTGAACATACTTCACAATGTGCTTGGCTGAACTACTTATAAAAACATTATTTGTGCGGAATTCTTCGCGCTAAAGACATTTCTTGTGCAAGTTGTGATTACTTTATTATCTTTATCGGACGATAGAGTACGCGAAGGTGTGACAAATACGCGAGTGAATTTGTTTGTTTTTAAACAAAAGACACGTTCGTTGCAGAAGTTGAGTTTGAAAGGTTGTTTTTATTTTTTTAAAAGGACGCATAGCGTGTAGAAAAGAGACAAGATGAGGCCTCAGCGCGGAAGAGCGACAGGTGTGGCGGCGTTGGTGGTTTTGTTGGCAACTGTTACAGGTAAGTTTAAAATTCTCTTGTAGTTCGTTTATTGAAAACTTGTTCAGCTAGTATTTAGTACATGCATGATAGAGAACCTACTGATTTTTTACATCTTAAGTTTAAAATTCAGGGTACCTGTCGTATTATATTAATGCATTAGGATTATTAGGTTGGCAACACATGTCGTTATGTTACTTGTTTATGATTCATACAAGATCCTTATAGGTTATGTTGATAACATTATAAGGTAATTCTTATTTTACTAGATTCGTATCTATTATTTTAGTACTTATCAAATCTTTTGACGATTAAAAAATATATAAAATTAGTTATTTTATAAGGGGAAAATAATATAAAATAACAATTTTTATATTTAGCATAGCAGTTTGCAATTCTGTCTTTTATAATTGGTAACGGTTTTCGATGAAAAAATACGTGAAATATACTTACTTAACTACCAACTTATTAATATTTTCCTTTGATTTCTATGTAAAAAATCATAATTTATTTTTGTTTTTTTCTTGTACATCAATTCGTTTATATGTATTTGAAATGTTACATCTATTTAAAAAAAAATATTCTATACCTACATTCGGGCTGTGACATAAATTTAAGTCTAAGATAAATGTTCAAGTATTCTTACACATACACTGCAGGACATATTGTTTTGACAAATTGGTACCTTGTTTGAGCAACAAACACAAAAAACAATATTCGACAGTGCCTTTGAAAGTTCACCTACTTTTACAAGTAAAACAATATTAAAAGATTAAGCAGATCGCCTCGGACGTGACGACCACAAGCAAAGACCTAGTTGTGCAAAAACCGTTGTCAGCCGTTACACAGACAAACAGGTGGCATTGTCTACCACAGAAACCCGCCTACCTGGAACAATTGCAAATTCTGCCACATTTGTTCTGAACTCATCCGTGCGTTACTTTCTCGTCTGAATGCCGGCGAATCAATCAATCGGAAATCTGTTTCAATTTGCTTGTATTTTAAGCGGATTATGTTAATATCAGGATTGCGGATAAGTAAGAGTCTCATATATGATTATATTGTGATGATTAATACGTTATATTTCTAAACTATACAAATTTTAAATTATAAACACAACAGTTGAAATTAAAAGCAAAAAGTTTTAAAGAAAATAAAACAATAAAACAAATTATGGGATCGATTACATAAACGCGACACATAATATAGATATAAGGAATATCAAGGAGTATAGAGAGAGAGTCTATAAATCTGGCTGCATAATATTAATCAAAAAGATTAATGAGAACACAACTTCCTAAACTTCCAAAAAACTTGAGCCCCGAAATGGTTAGGTACCTTCTTCAAAAATTTTTTGCGAACATCAATCTAAATTAATAATGAGGCCGGAAAAATTTAAGTGCGCATAGTAGTTGCCTCAAAACGCCATTATCCGAGGTTATTAACATAAACCTCTTAATTATAATAAGATCAGAGGAAGCTAATATAACACAAATAGGATTAATATTAATAGTATTCGTTACAATCGAACCATGTAGCTCAGTAATGATATAATATGCTTAACTAAAACCATTGGAGGCATTATCTATTGATCTACATGTGTCTGAGATACAATTTACATGAATTCGTACCATCTGCTGTGTCATTAACCTCAGTAATTTAAGCCTGTTAACGTTCTGAGACTTCTGTAATAGTATGTTGACGGCTTTCCACGGTCATATCATGACCGTTTGTTTTAATGACTTCAGCTCTGGAATGGCAGTCGTATTTGTGATAGTTAAGATTTTATCCGTAGGCAAGCGATGCACAATTCAAGTAAATGTTACAACGCATATTCACAATGCTTTTTGAGGCTTGGTAAAGGCACCAACCGTAAACTTGTAGTAATAATAATAGTGTTACGTTTTCAGAAACTTGAAATAGGACACCGACAGAGGAAACGTTTTCAAATTCCTGGTAACAATTTTACCCGTAGTTCCAAAAGCAGAAACTACTTTAGCCAAGATTATTGGTAGCCTCAGCTTCCTGTTCGCAAATAACCAGACGGGATCAAATGTAGTTTAATTGTGTTACAGTGAAATAGTTATTAGCGTTAATAAAGCAATAGATTTGCAGTACAGAATGCTGATGCAATTATTAATAAATGTTTAAGAACTTTTTTTATCAATTTAAGGGTGTTCCTTTATCATTGCCTAAAAGTGGTCATAAAATAAAAACCATAAATAAGATCGTGTGTAATGAAAGTCTGAGATTAAATTTTAACGGACTCGTGTGTCATCACAAGAAAAAGTATGTCAGAAAATATTTCACAATTTAATGCCTTTGACGTTATATCGTAACGTGACCACGAACCGTTAATGCGCTTTAGAGTTGTAGGAAACTGAATTACATATAGCTTTTTTTCTAACAGTATCAAGCATAGTTATGTTGGAAGAAGGCCGTGATGAATCACACATGAGCACGTACCTTACCACTTTTTATTTTACGTGACATCGTAATCTACTGTAAAGCCCGGTAGTTACGATGTCCAGTTGAAGCGCTTATCTGACTTAAAATAGTAACTGGACTATAATAACGAAACAAGTTATTTCTTGTCAAGTCAGATAGTTAAGAGTTAAAGGTTTTGTCAGACTCAAAGTATAGTGGAACGAAAATAGATTTAACAAAATTAACGAATACAGAATAATATTATTTATTTTGCCAAATCTTCCTTTGAGGACACAAGTCTATATCTATTCCGCTTAGGTTTAAGGTGTGATTATTTAACTAAACATAAATGCATCTGGTAATACATGTATAAATAGTGAGACAGCGTGATTGAACTCTTCATATCTAGGCTATGTCATCAATGATAAACCGCTTATCTTATCAGAGGTAGTCCCCAGTCGCAAACTAACGCGATACTCGATATGTTTCGCGTATACTCAGTTGAAAATCAATAGTACTCTATTCTTATGCCTTTTGGGGTAACGTTGTAAAAAAAGAAATTGAACTACATTTTTTCGAAGTTTCAAGTATCAAAATGACTCGCGCGGATTTAAAATTTACACTTTATTATTACTGAAATAGGATTTTTTTAAGTAGACGATCAACGTAAAATGCTTTTGAGAATTAGACTAGAAGTCACAAACAAGAACGGAAAAATGTAGTATTGAACAATTTTTTTAACCCTGTGGTGAAAATTTCATCCGTACTATAAAAATGGCCCAGTTGTATAACGGATTAGAAATCACATAGTAAATATTCCGATAGGATATCCTCAGATCGTCAGTCTGGTTTCAGTTTTTGCGCTGAGTTTTCCAGGAAGCCCATTTCCTTCGGCCCATCGTTGTCAGTAGCCGATGAGTTTCTGATAAACAGACGGCCATACAAACTCGTTACACCGGTCCAGCAAGCCTGTATCGGTATTGGTGATCGACGGTTTGTGTAAAAGTGAATTTTCTGCTGCCATGGACATTTAGGTTTGGAATTTTACTTTTGGCTATTGCCTTTTGAGGTCATCAATGGTACTGTTGTCGACACGGGTGTACATTTGACTAATAAATCTAAATGCTATTTAGTTTCTTTTTAAATGATTAATTTATTCCTGTTTTAGACTAGTTATTTGAGACTCGTTTAAATGCAACTCGTTTAAACGCCAATATTTTAAATATCGAGGCGATCTAGATTGAACGGAATAGTTTGTTTATGTAAAACTTAAACGTTCCCAACTTGGTAAACTAAACCTATGTCCTGAAACTCAGTATAAAATACGTTAACCGACTAAGTATTTTAAGTTATTCTCACAATGCCGTTACGCATCTTTACAGCTCTCAAGTAAATTTGAACTCCGTTAACTTACCAAAAGCCTAATATTAGTCACAAGTCACGGTCTTGACTCCAAATGAGTGATTTGTAACACTTACGTAATGGTAATAGCGTATAAGAATGGATATCTACATAATTTAGCGAAAGCTTGATTTTTTAAATAGGTGTGCAGCGCGCTCCAATTTTGGGGCATCCATTTTTTCTCTTTCATGGTACACTGGTTCGACTTTGACGCCCGCCGTCACAGTATCGGCAAATTTAACGTGATAATTATCTTCTTCTGCTACACAATTGTACAAAGTCCCAATTATTTACACTATTGTTTTCAGTTCGCGCTAAATTGCATCTTTGTTTTTATGGGAATCGAGCCTGTGGACTTTGTGCTTTTGTTCCAATTAATTTATATTTACTAATTGAATTAAACTGTCAATAATACATGTGATTATTTGATTATTACGATGAAGAACATCTCAAAACAGTGCACATTTGTCTCAGCTAACAAGTCCACAAGAATCCTAGAAGAAATAAAATTATTCATTTTAAACTAGGGTTTGTACTTTCCTTTCTTAACTAGATTTACATTTTAAATTAATACTCAAAGTATTTATATAATATTTCATATGGGACCAACATCCGAGACCTGACAAATAAACTCCTCTACTTTTTTGACTCCGTCGAATTGAAAAGCGCGAAGAATGTCCGCGAAACATTGGAAAGTCTGTTACATTTCACGTCTTCTGATTTGATTGAAGACAGGCACGAGACGCGTGCACATATACAATATTGCTCTCAATAGTCAATAGACAAAATTAAACACAGTTTGATTTGTCTATGTTCCCTATGACTGGCATGACCAAAACTTTAGTTATTGCAATTTATTTGAGTATCCAAGTCATTAAATAAATATCCTAATCGGACTTACAACTTGGGTTAAACATACAACGACTTACATAAACCAATTTAAACTAGAAAAGGAACAATTATCTCAGTAGAAAGAAAAGACACAATCAAAGTAAAGAAAGTCGTTCGCTATCTTCGTAGAAAACAAACTGAATTAATTGAAAATGAAGCAGTTGCATCAGTGGTTAATTGCAAATTTCCAAGAGATGATATGATATCTGAATGAGAATAAACGATGATTGCAAAAAGTCTTATTGGTAATCCTTTGTTTTTTTGCAAGTAATCTGATGATAATTGATTGATTTGTATTTGAAAGTGCGGGGGAAGCAAAATATGCCCACGGGAAACATGCGTGGATATATTATATGTGACTTGTTCTCAGATGAAAAATCTATTTCCTCATATGGGTCCATAGAGATATTATGACCCAATTGTACATTTTATTGAAACGTCAACTTTGACGAATTTGGCCCCTGGCCTCCAAACCGACCGGACAATTCGTGCCTTGACCATAAAAACGTCACGCACATTTATGCGTTACGGCTTCATAAATTGAAGTGATTGATACAACGCACGAAATAAAATTTCTCTGTGAATTAATGGAAATGTTTTGAAATACATATGCACGAAATTTTGTTTATTACCGCTTTGTGGCTTTCATTGTTCGCCAATTTAAACCTTTCATATTCAGGTTTAAATCAAAATTGTTTTATTGAAATTTATTATATTTCTGCCCTAATATTAACTAAACAATTTCACAAAAAATTTAGGATATTTCATACCCAAATATACCTAGCAATTTCGTGGAATTATGGGAAAGCAATAAACGGCAAAGTTATGCCAATAACATTTCACAATTTCGTTATTCAAAAAACTGCAAAAACAGCACACGTCCCAAGTTGCAACCTGTTGTAGGGTTTACCTAGCAGTGGTTCCCAAGTTCGTAGTTTCCAACGGGTTTGCTGGCCCGCAGCAAACAGAGTGTGGCGGACCGGCCGGTGGCTGGCAGACCTTGACGACTGAACCCGCACTCTTTGTGTCCACGATGCCACTGCGTTTTGTTACAGTATTCCTTGATTCGAGAATTTCTAGGTCGGTTGTTTCGAACTAAGTGTTATGTCCGAAGATGCTACTGCGTTTTGAATTTGCCTTTTTGTTAACTTCAACTAGATTTGAAACTCAACTTGATCTGCTTTTTCATCAGATGAGCGAGATTAAAGAAATAGTGTACGATAAAAACTTATGAACGGAGGGGTACAATGAATAAATCATACGTTTTAAATTTATATTATTGGTTCTATTAGAGACAGAAAGAAAGAGAGAGAAAACTAGCTTTAAACTTGGTTTTAGTTTTTTCTCTAGTCTTAACCAAATATAATACAAAATATTTCCATACTTATGTGAACTAAGCTGACCATTATTTAAAGGACTTTGTACTTCAGTTTCAAACATGAGCATCATTCAAATTCTGCTCACTTATCTAATTAATTACTCATTATGATTGAATCGTAAGAAATATCAATTGCCATTTCATTATTTCTACGTTACCAACATATTTTCTAGTCAGTTAATATCATCATTTGAATAACTCAAAGTAGATTTAAATACTATCAATTTTGGTCATATTGTCCAATTTGTTACGTTTGCCTTGGATACATTTAAATCACGTGTTTGCTTTGCCAATTTTGGTCAATTGAGTTTTTATTGGTTTAGCATCATAGACTTGTTTAATAATGATTAAATTGAACGGGTCCTTCAACTTTCCATATTGTACAAATAAGAAAGATCATCCATCCGTTCACTGTGCAATCCATTAAATGGCTGACACAAAAATATTTCCAGGTGTTACCAGCACTTCACAAATTATAAGTTTCTACGAACCGAAGCTGTGAACTGGATCATTGTCTAAAACACTCCTTAAAAGTAAAACTATCCCTGACTACAAAACTTGTGGGCCTTTGAGATCAGTCGAATCTACCATCGCAAGACGTTATCGACTCGATACTATTGTTGTATTATCGGGAATCATTTTCTAAAGGCGGGTTTTGTGCGTGTGAAATGTACAAATTGTTTCTGTCACCCAGTCCATATATTAAGTTACCCTGCCTGTGACCTTATGCTGTGTTATTAGCGTCCAATATGCAATGAGTTTGGTTAGGCTTATGCTGTTGTACATGACAAATAGTCTCTCTAAAATTGGCTAAAACAATTCTTGTGAGTTCTCCCCATAAATTTCCATACTACGTACCAAAGTTGGTCGAAATGCGGTGACATTAAATTTACAATCCGCTTTTCTTGTGAGTGCAATACTGGAAGTCCTTGTGATTTATGGAAGATTGTTGTTATTTGTACACACTTACACACACTTTGGGAGTTAAACTGATGATAATATATCATGATGCTATGGTGAAGGAAAATTTGATAATTTTTTTACGGACAGTAAAATAATATTTAACGAGAATCTATTGAATAAATAAAAAATGCTTTTCAAGAGTTAATAACATTTAGAACATAAGCGTTTATTCATTTAGAAGATTTCTAAATACAACCGAGGCAAATCAGACTCGAATAGCAAGTTTGTGCGCAAAACACATAACAGGAGAAATGCAATTTGCATTAATTCTCTCACGAAGGCACAAATTTTATTCTCGAAGCTTCTCACCATTGTTCCTATATAATTGTGCTCGGTTTACGTTTTTCTGCGATATTCCATCTAGATTGGTTGTTCCGCGATGCACAGTCCGTTACATCAGTTTTTTTTTTACTTTTCATTGCATTTAAAATAAGACTTCATTATTTCACTGATCAATGAAATCCTAATTTCATCATCTTCATAATTTCTACATCAATGTAGTATTAGAAATTAGGATCAAATTATTTGTAAGCTCAATGAAGAAATCTAATTTAATGCTCTTAAGAGCAATGAATTAGAAAAATATAATTAAGAGGTAGATATGTATGATACGATCAGTCACTCATTTTAAGCCTGCATCACACGTTTTTAGCCATAAACAGGCATTACAGAAATTGACCCTGGTGCCAAAACTAGATCATTATTGATAATAAAAATAGTACTATAGGCTTCTCAAATAACTGCTACTACTTATACGAGACAGATAAAAATATTTTGCCTTTTATTTTTGCGTAAATACCTTCCAGAAAAACACGAAAAATACGAAAACACAAGGTTCACGGCTTTAACGAAAATCATTATGTAAAAAACACAAATTATACCCCTTTCTACATAATGTTAAATCGCGAGTTTATTAAACTAGCTACAAGTTGCTCGTTTTAGATTTTTGAAAAATAACTCGAAAAAAATATTATATATCGTAACAATTCACTAAGAAATTCCCCATACATTTTTTGTATGGCAATGCCATCGCTCAATATATACGTAACTAAGAAAATAAAAAATCAGTCTGCCGGTAAGAGTCAAGGGGAATCCACGTCGCTCTGCTGCTCGGGAGGCATTTAATTTTCGCGTGTTCATGTATTCACAGACAGCAGAGAGTAATGTAGATCAGAGTTACATATTTATTACTTTTAATCTTTTTAAAATTTATATAGGTACCATTTTCATACTCATGAATGATGGCCGACAATTTTTGATGAAATAGAAATCGTAATAAATCGCAATCATAGAAATCGTAATAAATCGAAATCATAGAAATCGAAATCATAAAAATCAAAATAAATCTAAATCAAGATCCAAGATGGCGGACATTTTTTTTTTTTTAATTTTGCGATATGTATATCGTTTCATAAGTTTTTCAGTGCGCTGATTACGAAAATAACATTTATTTTGAGATCCAAGATGGCGGACAACTTTTTTTTTTTCAATTTTACAATATGGGTATGTTTTTATAGGTTTTTCGGTGCGCTAATGACAAAAATAACATTTATTTTGAGATCCAAGATGGCGGGCAGTTTTTTTTTCAAGTTTACAATATGGGTATGGTTATATAGGTTTTTGGGGACGCTGATGACGAAAATAACATTTATTTTGAGATCCAAGATGGAGGACAGTTTTTTATTTTATTTTACAATATGGGTATCGTTTTCTAGGTTTTTGGGGACGCTGATGATGAAAATAACATTTATTTTGAGATCCAAGATGGCGGACAATTTTTATTTTTTATTTTTACGCAATATGGGTATCATTTTATAGGTTTTGGGGACGCTGATGACGAAAATAACATTTATTTTGACAGATCCAAGATGGCTGACAGTTTTTTTTATTATTTTACAATATGGGTCATATCGTTTAATAGGTTTTCGGGGACGCTGATCTTAAAATAAATGTTATTTTCATCATCAGCGTCCCCAAAAACCTGAAAAACGATGCCCTTATATTGTTAAATAAAATAAAAAACTGTCCTCCCATCTTGGATCTCAAAATAAATGTTATTTTCATCATCAGCGTCCCCAAAAACTATATAATATACCCATATTGTAAAATTTAAAAAAAGTTGTCCGCCATCTTATGGATCTCAAAATAAATGTTATTTTTGTCATCAGCGTCTAAAACCTACAAAAAATGTCAACCATATTGCAAAATTAAAAAAAAATTGTCCGCCATCTTGGATCTCAAAATAAATGTTATTTTTGTCATCAGCGCACCGAAATACCTATATAACCATACCCATATTGTAAACTTGAAAAAAAAGTTGTCCGCCATCTTGGATCTCAAAATAAATGTTATTTTTGTCATCAGCGCACCGAAATACCTATATAACCATACCCATATTGTAAACGTGAAAAAAAAGTTGTCCGCCATCTTGGATCTCAAAATAAATGTTATTTTTCATGTAATCAACGCATATGACTACACTTATAAAACGATACCCATATTGAAAATTAAAAAAAATGGTCCGCCATCTTGGATCCAAAAATACTATTTTTGTAACCTCATCCCGAAAAAATTGGCCTTCATGGGATGCCAGGCAGATGTTTACCATCTTAGCATCCTGGCACGACGGTCATGCTATTTTCTGTCGCGGCATTCGTGTCCATTTTACTGCCAAGTCGCGCCAAGTATGTTTTACATAAGAAAATGGTCGTAATTTTATTTTTAGTATTCATTACCGTAAAGCAAGAAAAAAAAATTATATAGGTACCAACAAATCCTTTGCCGGATCCCTGTCACTTATTACTTCGGGTTGGCGGCAATCTCACGTCGATGTGTGCGTGTGACTTGCACACAGCCAGCTGCGGTTCATATCAAATACCTAAACTCGGTCGGGCGCGCGGACGTGATACACTCATTTTAAACACATCCGAAAATCGAAAAAGAAGCAATAAGATTTATAAACAAGATATAAGAGCCTTCAAATGATCTAAAACATCATACGATTAATCATGAAGTTCGTAAGTGGCCTGATAAAGCGATCATGAAGCATAATTCAAGTAACACTACCACTGATCGAGTTAAAATTAACCCGACGAAGGAAGTACGGTTAGAATTTATAGTCAATTTACTTCCCAATTCAGTTGAAATGGTGGCTTAATATACATAGTTGTGTAATAATGTGATTCCGATAGAAATTATACCAATATAATAAAATCATTAAATACCATCAAAAGTTGTGTTTCGTGAAATGCGTAACCAAATGTTCAATGAGCAGCAACTGTTTATTATAAAAAGTGCGCAATTCTCTGGTGATCGGTGAAATTCCGTTCATAATTGGTTCGTTTTTGTTGCAAATATTGACAAAAAATATCATGGCATGATAAATTAAATTGTTCTAAAAATTAATGCTAATATTAATTAATTTTAACAGCAGTTGTTTCGTTTTGTGTGAAAAAGTATCATAATTTTCCCTATTTTACTTTATATTAAAATCAATGAATTTCAAAGTACTGGCTGGTGGTATTGTCAAATTACCATTGGCTAATTCTTATCTTATTATTACTCGACGTAACGCGGTTCTATCAAAAGATTAGTGCACTTCAAAATTATACTGTGCAGAACCGCAAAACGCATTACAATGGGGTGAATTAAGGTCATAAGGACAAGAAAGTATAATGGCAGACTTGTCAAACAATCACATCATCGAGGTCGTACTGATCGTGTCAAAGCCAGAACGTAAGCAAAACACGCGATACGCTTTATAATTGGCCAACGTGAGAAACAAAGATGATCTTTTGTCTGAAGCGTGAAGTTATTTCCAAACAATGTTCCTCTAAAACCGAGCTCGGATAGGTGTCAGCTACGAAATGTGGAGCGAAAATGGTTTCAAAAGTCGGTGAATTTTTCCGACTATTGTTTGCGTCTGAGATAGCTTTTGAAATATTGTTGAACATGAAACCTTATAGCTCAGATAGGTCGACATCTTGTGTCTTCCACGCAATTTTATGGATAAACTGATATTTCAGACCAGTTTTCTCAAAGCACTATTATTTACACTTCCTAGTCAGGTAATACATACTTTTTAAGTATTATGATTTTATCTATTTTACTCAAAACAAATTTTGTCGATAAATTTACGTACCTGAACGGAAAACTTGTTAAATTTATTGCCAGATATTTCATATTAATTTTATGACTCCATAATAATCCTTCTAGCAACTCTCAATTGTCTAAAATTTTCAGGGATAAATGTCTTTTATAGTATCGATTAATATTTAATGTAGCTGGCCAATGAACAACTGTGTAACAAAACAGCTGGCAAATAACGTTGTTTCAAATGTAATAAATATCTTGTTTCCGGCTAACAACCAATATCTAACTAATATTTAGTGCTTGATGATAGAGGATATTTACGAGGATTCAAGTACCAAATCTATCTCTCGGAGTTTCAGACTCGCATTTCTAGCGCCACCGAATCGCTACTTTGGCTAACCGCCAGATGATAACCACTCGACCCCGACTTACCCTGCCTTAATTTGAGGCTAATGACCTCCCAAGTTTCCATAGTCCACAAGTTTTCCTTCAAAATTGTTTTTAAACAAGTAACTTAGGTACTAGTTTTGTCTGCAGTTTATGTGCTCGCTGCATGCAGCGCAACAGTTTGAAAGTAGGTATTTTTGCAGAAATGCTAATTTGAATTTATTCAGTATTATAAGTACAGAACTTCTTCATTATTAGTACAGAAAAATCATTGAAACCACGAAAAAATTCGATTGTAGGAATAGATAAAAGGAAACAAGAAGCGTTACCGTATAGCACGACGACGACGGTCGTCTAACCGAATATATCGTCAAGTAAAACAGTATTCATATAAAGTACACAATTTCCACAGTTACAATGACAAAATACTTAGACATTGTAAGATTTTTTTTTCTCAAAGTTGTTCTGCTTTCTCACGATAATTCTTTTCATTAGCTTCGCCTGAGATCTTACAATTAAGTCTTTAGAAAATGACTTTAATAATGTTATATTTGCTTTCCGAGTAAATGTTTACTTGCGCAATGTGAGTTGGTCTGATTGACCTTCCTAGAGATCTTTTTATGATCCATCTTATCTTAATTTGTTTTGCTTTAGGTATGTTGTTCTTGTCAACATCCTAAAACTACACGGTGTCAGTATACGCGTATCCTACAGCAAAGATGTTTTAGCTATTTCATTGAGCTTACAAATAATAAGGATAGATACAATTTATTCAGATTTTGAAACCTATATTTGCAATTTCATTCGCAAGTTCATAAAATTATCATAATAGAATGAAAATTGAATTTGGATAAGGCCATACACAAACATTGCGAATTACCCCTCTGCACGGATAACGAGGTTAATTACAAAGGTGGCGGTGGTGTGACAGTAATTAAGGATATATTCAAAGTAGTTGTCATGATAAGCCGGTCCCATGGTTGTCAGGTTTTCATAAATATTAATGGGCCCTTTGGTATTAAAATTAATGTGTTCAATTGGACAACCCGCTCGTTTCATTGCAATGAAGTAACTCATGTATTTTTGGTCAGTCATGCCCTCATTTCGGCATTGGAAAAGTATTTGAAAGAAAGATCTTATTTCAAACACTAGCACCAGTAATGTTATACAAATAATTACTGAACCATTTTCTGGTGCAATGTTAATTTCCTGGTATTTTATAATCATGAAAAAATAAAGAAACTCTCTGGTTTATTCCACTGTTTGGGATAAAGGAGTCAATTCATTGAATTGAATCTTATGCAATCTTTGTTCATTTAAAAAAATATGGAGTTCTAGTATCAGGTTCTTCTTGGTCCTCATATAACCGAGTTAACAAACAACATTTCTTTTTAATCTGTGGTCGCATGCCACAAACATGTCTCACTGCTCACTCAGTCCCACTTTGGTAATTTCATTCATTTTGTTTTGCTTTAATTTAATTAGTCACCTCGAATATTTCAAATCATAATTTCAACAACATAGCTGGAATTGCGGCTTTAATTGATTTTAAAGTTAGACTGAGTAATTTTCTTGTTGTCTTGTCATTTGCTGTAAATGACAAACAATTACATCACAACCTTGAATAAAACGATTGTCGTTTAAATTACAAAGGAACTCCAGTAAATTGTTTCCGAAGATCGAAATGTGTATAAATACTTCGAGATCCATTTATCAACATTGCCAGGATTCTTTTAAATCTTTAGGTAGTTAACCTACAATCCTTTTGGAAAATCATTTTAATTAATTACAGAAACAATTTGTTTGAATTCACTACATAATTTCGTTATAGTAGTGGCTACAAATGAATTTTAAACTTTCGCTCCTCTTCTGTATCCCATCAGTTTGTTTCGCTGAGTATAGAATATCTCTTCTACATTATACTGTTCTCTGATTTGTAGATAATGATAGGTATTGTTTCAGAAAGTTGTAATTAGTTGTCTATAGTTTGAAATTATGATAAGGGTAGACCTCACTACAGAAGGTGTAAGTTTACATCTTGATGAGATCTTAGCCAGATACAACGTCAATTTGGATTGGTGCTTTTCAATGCGTAAAGAGGGTAATATCTTTATAATAACCACACCATTGTCTCTTTCTCCCATGGTTTCGTTATCAATAAATGAAAGGAGGAGAGTATTTTAACAAAATGTATGTATATGGATACTCTTAAAACGACACGTTTACTCAAAGATCTTCAATTATCTTACACCTTACTTACACCTGCAAGGACTCTTCTTCCACATTAAAATGACCGATGCGGCGTAATATTCGTAATGTTTAGAACGACGTAACATTCATTTCTCTGTCGACGGGATTAAAAGAAGCCGTCTTCGGCGGCTGGTTTCCGAGATCAAAGGAAAACATGTTTACCGCTTACTGCAAATTGATGGTTATAAATTCACGATGTCTTGTTACTAAGACTGTTGGCGACAGGCCGCGCGCCGAAATAAAATACCACGCGGTTATCGAACACCGCGCCGCAACCAACATTTTTGTAAATTTTGTAAAAGGACCGACCAATTACAACGCCTACATTATGGCCAATCAGCGGGCGAACCCCCGCCGGGCTCGCCCCCCACGCAGGTAGACGCGGCCTGCCGGAGCGTTGTGATTGGTCGGGGCCTTCACGCACTGGTGCGCTCGCTGCGCCCGGCTTTGTGTACATAAAACAATGGGTCGCTGCCGTATTGAGTCAGTGTGTAAGCAGCAGCGACCCAGAGCAAGCTAAAGTGAATAAAGTGAATAGTGATCCTCAAGAGTTTTCTTCAAGAGTCTTCAAGAACAATAACCAGCAAATATACAGTCCACTGGAAGAATTAAAACCCCCGTTGGCCGAATGTCAACAGTTTGGTCCTTCGAGAGCCGAATATAAAGAAGAACCTCAAGACTCAAGAAACCGAAGGAATCAAGATTTCAAGATGGTGTTCACTAGAAGCCAAGTCGGAGCGGATGAGGGTCGTCGTGTTTTTGACGAGCCACCTCAATCGCCGTCCGCATCGAGTGCTGCGCCTACCATTCCAACCGGGGACTCGGCCAGTGCCCCGCCGCCCGCGCCGCCCGCAGTGCAGCCGACCGTTCGCCCTGTGCAGTCCGACGCACCCCCCACCACCGAGTCGACACAACATCAGTGCCGTACACAAGTGGGTGGGGTCGCTCGCCAGCCGTTAGCCGTAGGCTCTCGGTCTCGGACTGCACGCTCTACGAAGTCAACTGCGAGCGCCGCGGCACGTCTGCGTTATGAAGCCGCAGAACGCCAAGCTGTAATCCGACGCAAGGAACTACAGCTCATAGAGGAGATACGCCGCAAGGAGCTACAGATCGAGGCGGACCTAGAAGAAAAAGCGTCTAGCCGCCGACCTCCTTGCGCTAGAAGAAGACGACAGTGCCTCAGAAGACGGAGAACCAGTCGAGAACATTGAACGAGTTCACGCCTGGCTGGACACCGCTCCGGGCGTCGCCATCACTTCGAGCGCCGCCGTCGCTACACGGAGGGAGCCGAAAGTCAACCCCGTGCCTGTGCCGCGACCAGTCGACGCACCTCATCTGCATTCGAGCTCCGCAGCAGCCACCGCCGCCGCCGCTGCAACGCCCGCCGCCAGCAGAAGGATCGACTGGACACATCCGACAGAAACACGTCGGAAGTCGCCAGCGCCGCACGGCCGGAGGACGCCTCCGCGCCCCAGATCGCCGACGCCGAACGACCGAGCGAACAATCGACCGCCGACGCGCCAGAGCGCGGACCTGCCCATATTCTCCGGGGCACCGAGGGAGTGGATCCCATTCACCGCAGCGTTGCGCATGTCAACGCGCCTCTACAAGTTTACGCCGGAAGAAAACATCGCGAGACTCCGCAACTGCCTGCGAGGGAAGGCCTACGAATGCGTGTCAGCATTACTGGGCTCCGACACGCACCCGGACGAAGTGATGGAGACCTTGGAGCATCGCTACGGGAGGCCTGAGATGTTGGCCGACATAGCTGAAGAAGACCTGCATCAACTGCCACGCATGGGAACAGGACCACTGGAGATAGCTGACTTCGCTATCAGGGTGAAGAACGCAGTACACGTCCTGCGCAACATCGACGTCAGCTACATCAACAACAGGACACTAGTACGAGAGGTGCTGGAGAAGCTCACTCCAGCCATGAGGTACGGGTGGTGCCAGTACGCCGAGACACAACCGAAAGGCGAGCCGGACATATTGAGGCTATCAAGATACCTCATGCAACAGTCCGACATTGAGCTGAAGCACGCGTACACCAACCGGCCGAAGCGAGAGCCGACTCGCGCCGCCGCAGCCGCCGCCGCTGCCCCCGCCGCTCCTCGACCGGAGCCGAAGAAGAAGCTGGTGTACGCGACAACCACGTCGACTGAGGACGCCGAGCGCTGCCCTGCGTGTGAAGAACAACACACGCTGCCCGACTGCCCAGCGTTCAAGAAAATGGAGTTCGACGGGCGCTGGGAAGTCATCAAGAAGAACGGGCTGTGCTTCAAGTGCATGGCCAGCCGGCACCGCCGGTTCAACTGCAAGAGGAGGTCCTGCGGTATCAACGGGTGCAAACGACCGCACCATCGGCTGCTCCACGACGAGCCGAAAAGGGACGCCGCGACGGTCAACGACGCCGCCACTGCTGCCGACCCGGAGTCCGCCGTCGTCACTGCTACAGCTACACGCAGTGACGTCCAAGTTGAAGATCTGCCCGGTGACAATCTCCGGGAAGCGAGGGAGCCTAAGAACCTTCGCGCTATTCGACGAGGGCTCCACTATCACGCTGGTGGACAGCGACTTGGCGCAACAGATCGGCGCCGACGGTCCATCGACGTGCCTGCAAGTGAAGAGCGTCGGCAACGAGCATCAGGAGGTGAAGAGCCGCCGCGTCAAGCTCAACGTCAAGGGCGCCGACGGGCAAGCGTTCGACATCGCCGCCAGGACAATGGTGGGCCTGGACCTTACGCCGCAGTCCATCCCAGCAGAAGTACTACGGCTGCGTCATCTCAGCGGCCTCAACGCGGATGACGTGGTCTACGACAACGCAAAGCCGAAGATACTGATCGGCACCGACAACTGGCAGCTCATAGTGACGAGAGAGCTGCGCTGTGGAGAAGCGAACGAGCCGGCCGCCTCGAGAACCGAACTCGGCTGGGTGCTTCACGGCGCGGCACCGAGCGCAACGCTGAGACGAACCGACAACGTCCTGCACATCGTCGACGAGTCCGCCAACACCGAGCCACTAGAGGACATGGTGGCCAAGCACTTCCAACTCGACGCCTTGGGAGTGTCACTGACTTCGCAACATGTGAAGAGCGAAGACCAACGAGCGATGAAGATCTTCGAGGACACCGTGCGCTACGCGGACGGACGCTACGAAGTGGGCCTGCCGTGGCGCAACGACGAAGTCCAACTGCCGCCGAGCTACAACGCCGCGCTGAAAAGGCTGAAAACACTCGAAGCCAAACTGGAGAAGAACCCGGCTGAGAAGAGGCAGTACCACGACAACATGAATAACCTCTTCAACAAGGGTTACGCCGAAGCCTGCGACGGAACTGAAGACGCCAGCCCGGTCGCGTGGTACCTACCTCACTTCGCGGTACGCAACGTGAACAAGCCGGGCAAGATTCGAGTGGTGTTGGACGCCGCGGCGAAGACCCACGGGACGTGCCTCAACGACCATCTGCTGCCGGGACCGGGCATGCTGCGGTCGCTCAACTCGATCCTGTTCCGGTTCCGTGAGGGCGCCTACGCGATCACCGCGGACATAGAGGAAATGTTCCTGCGCGTGAAAATAAGGAAGGAGGACCAGCCGGCGCAGATGTTCATATGGCGCGAGCAACCGACGGACGCGCCGAGGAGATATAAGATGACGTCGATGATCTTCGGGGCATCCAGTTCACCGTTCCTGGCCCACAGTGTGCGGAAACAAGAACGCACACAGTCATCGGGACACGCACCCGGCCGCGCTACGACCGATAACGGAGTCGCATTACATGGACGACTTCGTCGAGAGCTTCGATGACATCGCCCACGCCAGAGAGGTCATTAGACAAGTGGATGAAGTGCATCGACGAGCGGACTTCCACCTGCGCGGCTGGAACAGCAACGACACCGAGCTACTCGCCGCGACACCGAAAGATCGGACGAGCCAAGGCCGCGACCACGCAACTGGGCGGTACCGAGAAGACGCTGGGACTGCTGTGGGACTCAACGACCGACGGCCTGAGCTTCAACACCGCCTTGAACAAAGTGCCAGAGGCGGTCCGGACGCGCACGAGAGCTCCAACCAAGCGAGAAGCACTGTCCACGGTGATGAGTATCTACGACCCGCTGGGACTCCTGTGCTGCTACACTATCACCGCGAAAATAACATTACAGAAACTCTGGCGCTGCCAGACCGCCTGGGACGAGCCGGTCCCTGAAGACATCGCAGCGGACTTCGACGCCTGGCTAGCTGGACTGCAGGCCATCAGCTGCCTGCAAGTACCCCGGAGCTACCACGGAGGGAGCGAGATACGTCGCAGAGAACTACACATCTTCTGCGACGCCAGCGAGGACGCCTTCGCGACAGTAGCCTATTGGAGGCTGCACCTGGGGACCGGCGAAGTCAGAACGGTGCTAGTGGCGGCGCGAGCAAAGGTGGCGCCACTGAAGCTACAAACGGTGCCGCGTCTAGAGCTGCAAGCGGCGCTAATCGGAGCGAGACTGGCCAAAACCATCAAAGAAGATCACAGAGTGCCAGTGGACGACACCTGCTACTGGAGCGACTCGCAGACAGTGCTCCACTGGCTGCGCAACGGGAGCCGTCGGTACACTCCGTTCGTCGCGCACAGACTCGGAGAGATTACCGAGTCATCGCGAGCGTCGGACTGGCGATGGGTGCCGACCCATCTCAACGTCGCCGACATCGCTACCAGGGGCGGCTACATGCCGCAAAAGGACGACGTGTGGTTCACCGGGCCTGAGTTCCTGCGGCGGCCGAAGTCTGAATGGCCGCAGTGGGACACCGGCCGCGAAGACATCGTAGAAGAAGAAGTACACGTCGTCGTTGCAACGAGGGAAGACTCCGTGCTACCCGACATCGGGCGGTTCTCAAGCTACGACCGCCTGATCGGAGCCACCGCACAAGTCCTCCTGTTCCCGCAACGCTGCCGGGACCGGACCGCTACGTTGGGCCAGGAGCACATCAAGAAAGCAACCCAGCTCTGGCTACAACGCGCGCAAGAAGACTCGTTCCAACACGAGTTAGAAGAACTGGGAAAAGGACACCCCATGCCACGATCCAGCCCGCTCCGCCGTCTCAACGTCATACTCGACGGCGGCCTGCTGAAAATCAACGGGCGCGCTAACAAGGCAGACATCCCCGACGAGGCCAAACATCCGGTCGTACTGAGCGGCCGCCACGACTTCACCAGGCTGCTCATCGCCCGGGCTCACAAGAGAGCCGGGCACGCCAATCCGGAGCGGGTGGTGAACGACCTACGCCAGCAGTATTACATCACGCGGCTATGACCCACGGTGAAAGCTGTGGCCGCGTCCTGCCAGATGTGTCGCCTGAGGAAAGCGCGCCCAACGTGCCCGCCGACGGGGGACCTGCCAGCCGAGCGCCTGCGCGCCTTTCAGCGGCCCTTCAGCCACTGCGGGGTCGACTACTTCGGCCCCATGACCGTCACGATCGGACGACGCCACGAGAAACGGTGGGGCGCACTGTTCACGTGCCTCACCACGAGAGCCGTGCACGTGGAACTGGTGGCATCGCTGACAACGGACTCAGCCATTATGGCGCTGAGACGAATGGCGGCACGAAGAGGATGGCCCGCCGTCATCTACAGCGACAACGGGACCAACTTCAGGGGAGCGGACGTCGAGCTACGGAAGGCCTATCACCACTGGCTCCCCGAACTCGCCAGGGCGGGCCTCACCTACGGGACAACATGGAAATTCATCACGCCGGGAGCGCCCAACCAAGGAGGCGCCTGGGAGAGGATGGTGCGGTCAATCAAAACCGCATTATCCACAACGCTGCATGAGAAGGCGCCGAAGGAGGAAACCCTGGCCACGCTGCTCGCCGAGGCCGAGCATGCGGTCAACTCCCGCCCTCTGACGCATGTGCCCGCCGACCCTGATGACCCAGAAGCATTGACTCCCAATCACTTTCTGCTGGAGTCATCGACGGGCCTGCCCTTCACCGGGCCATGCGACGCGGCCGACCGAAAGACCTGGAGGGCTGCGCAGGGACTGGCCGACACCTTCTGGCGCCGCTGGCTTCACGAATACCTGCCGACCATCGTGCCACGCCTCGACCACAACGGGCGCCGGGGAGAGTACAAAGTCGGCGACATAGTGATCGTCGCCGACTCCACGTTACCTCGCAACACGTGGCCGCGAGGGATCATCGAGCGCACGTTCCCGGGACCGGACGGCGTGGTACGCAACGTGGAGGTCTCCACCAAAGGCGGGACCTTTCGTCGGCCAACATCGAAGATCGTCGTGCTGCATTCTTCAACCGCACTCTCCCCGGACCAGAGGGAGAGGACGCGCTGCACGACGGGCACGCGGCTGTCTTACTGAGAGGGCTACGAGACTCCTTCGCCGGAGGGAGGATGTTGGCGACAGGCCGCGCGCCGAAATAAAATACCACGCGGTTATCGAACACCGCGCCGCAACCAACATTTTTGTAAATTTTGTAAAAGGACCGACCAATTACAACGCCTACATTATGGCCAATCAGCGGGCGAACCCCGCCGGGCTCGCCCCCCACGCAGGTAGACGCGGCCTGCCGGAGCGTTGTGATTGGTCGGGGCCTTCACGCACTGGTGCGCTCGCTGCGCCCGGCTTTGTGTACATAAAACAATGGGTCGCTGCCGTATTGAGTCAGTGTGTAAGCAGCAGCGACCCAGAGCAAGCTAAAGTGAATAAAGTGAATAGTGATCCTCAAGAGTTTTCTTCAAGAGTCTTCAAGAACAATAACCAGCAAATATACAGTCCACTGGAAGAATTAAAACCCCCGTTGGCCGAATGTCAACAAAGACATTAAAGAGGAACAAATTAGTTAATAGAGAGAAATGCAAGTTGTTTCTATACTTATTTCTTGATAATTGAACATGACATCTTTTTGATAGATCGGTACTAATCATCATTAAATTTCTTGCAGACGCATGAATTCATTAAAGCTAGTTTTTTATTCATAATTCTTCATTGAAAAACTTTATCTGTGGGTAGTTACAGTTATCTAACAATCATGAGCAAAATAAAAATTCTTAATTTTGTTTTCGAAAATATCATTTCAAGTTAGAGTACAACGGACTTCGAGGTAAGACCTCAATAAATGAGATATCACAGGCAAAACAAACCGACTAACTCAGACTAGAACTAATACTAGTAAAGTAGACTACAGAGATAGTTTCAGTTATGATTTCTGGTCTCAAGTTGAGTTGTGTTGAGTTATCTAGTTAATTTTGTGTTTGAACGCAGATATCGTCAATGTAATAATAATGCTCGCTTTAAACCGAATTATCGCTAACTTACACCGCTATGCCGCTGAGAGTTTGTAGATCTTACTAAAGATGGAATGTGGAGAGATGAACAACGGAAATTTATAAAACGTCCAGTTTTATAAGAACTAGATTTTGATTATGCTAACATTTAGTTATTGCGTCTCTATAGTATTTCTATAGTAGTGCTTTGAAAGAACAGTGTATATATGTAGTAATATACCAAAACCAGTGAGTTCAAGAGTGTACCTATGTGTCCGTGTGTGTAACCTTGTGTGTCTATCATCTAGAAACATTATTGCAATATCTTTCAAACCAAAGACATCTAAATAAATTCGCGAAATCAATAAGAAAAAAGTATTTTATCCTTTAAAGCACTTGCTTGTTAAACAAAAAGTCTATTCGTAAATCATCACCGGAATAGAAGTCGACACACAAATAGAATAGACTAGAATACGTTTATTTGAATAATAAACTTTATTTCGAGTAGAAATTTTGAGCCTTATAAGTATCTAGTTTGATTTATAATTGAAAAGTGCCAAATGCTCTTAATATATTTCGTCCACAAAGTTACGGCTATTTTCAGCCGTGCCCATGACCCGATTTCGCTCAGCTCACGGTAGATACGTTAAACAAAGGTCACAAGGATACTGACCGGTTCTTTGAACTATAACAGTGTGAGTAAAAGGCTAGGAATTTTCATGAAATAAGGTAACTCGTGCGTGAAAATGATTCAGATGTTGACGAGATTGATGACAAACCGGAACACACATCTATGCTTATCATTAGATACAATTTGAGCGATTTAGATGGTTGGTGCTACAGTTTGCAGCTGGATTTAAGTGGTGTAGGTGGACTGTATTGTATAAACTATACGACGACGTATAAAGCATAAAAGCACGGGAATCTTTATACGATAAAGATTCCCGTGCTTCGTGGGCCGTTGTTACATTCATCATTTCAAGATTTAATGAATTCGAATTATAACGTCAGGTTTTTGAACTCCACACTATAACCATAACGTCTCATTTTACATATTTAGATAACGTAAAACCCTAATATTGCCCTGGTCAGTTCCCATAAAATCGTCCATTACAGCTGCCTCCATTAAACTCGGGATAATCAACATTTGACTTCCTACCAAGTTCGGCGTCCTAATTGTCCCCTTTGTTTGTTAAGCAACTCGATATGACACCCACACCGGATGCTTTACTTGTTACTGTCAATAATGCCCAAAGTACTATTAAGAGGTGACTCATTGCGTAAGTGTGAATTGTGATATGTATAGCGGGGATCGTGCGCTGAAAATTAACTCTCAGGAAAACGCCTGAATGAATTAGGCCATCATTTTTGGTTCCCTGACATAACTAGGGAACATAAAAGGATGATCTTTAATTCTTTGTCTTCGGCTCATCATCAAATCCATCATCAAACCTTAATATGCGTCAGAAAAAAAAAAATTGCCATCTATAATATTACAAAAGTAGTCTTATTTGTTATATTATCTTAAAACTATTTTTATTTGTTTGTAGTATCTTTATTGTACTAAGAATACATAGTTAACAACACACATAGTTATTTTTAGTTCAGCATTCACAATAAAGTGTTACGCAAAAGCCTTAATCTATATTTTTGCTTCTGATTTAACTAACCGCTACCTTTTTTATCAAAAGGTCGTTCCCACTACAATTCATGAGAACAGATGTGCTAATACGTACTAGATAGTCATTAAACAGACAACGCGCATTAAAAAACTCACCAAGTGTGAAATAAAATGAGTTTATTTCAACAGATCTCGATTTTTACTCATGCTGTAGATTAGGGGGTTTACACACTACCTAACTTATTTTTGTCAATTCAGTGAAGTCATGTCCAGTCCATCTTCTACTGAAAGTAACTTAACGTCTATTAGATAAAGTCGAACTAAATCTATACAAGCTTGTTTTGTTTTTGACAAAAAATGTTAAGGTCAATTTGTTAAGTTTACTTTGGTTTGAGTTATTAGGTACCGTATGATCCCCCAATCTGATACCCTAATGGATCAGTTATATTTTAAAAATATTTTGTTTTGCAGTCAGATCCACTGTAAAGGAAAGTAAGGGGATCAGATGGTAATGGTAAAGGGGATCAAACAGGAATTAATAAATAATTAGAATTGGCAGTGGATTAATTTGGGGGATCGGACTATAACAATTCTTTGGTATTCTTAACAAAGTCCTCAATTGATAATGATGATAAAAAAAAAGTGAATTACAAAACCTACTTGCAGTCAGCTAGTCCAACTTGGCAACATAGTTTGCAATATCCCAACATCTATATTCATTGCCTGATGTTGGATATTTCACCCCGCATTTGACATATTTAGCGACTGGCAGCAAACGCGCGGTCGTCCTAATTTGATGCTCCCTCTCCAGGACGCAGCTAATTGCGGCAGCTCGTTGAAACATCGTAAACACGTTGACGACACGTTAACGTTCTCTGTTTTACTTAAAATCATATAAAGCGCTAATGGAGAAACACCCTTTATTAGCCACTGTCTCCAAGTCAAGCTGTGAATGGCCAAGTTGGAGACAAAAGTTCGTTAACGGCAAAACTGACAAATTAGGGGAAGTTCGGAGTTAATCTGTCCACAGGGCGCGGTTGCAACTCAAATAGAAATTAGAACTAAAATAAGTCAGCTGAATTAAGCCAAGTTATTTTTGGATATTATGAAGTAGTTAATTTCTAAATGATAACTTTTTATTTGTCATTAAAAAATTACATGAGACCCTCATCTACAGGGTAAGAAGGGACGGGACTATCAATAATCCTAATTGTTAAAATAAAATGATTGTTGTATTTTTCTTCAGTTTAAATTTACATTTACGTCATTGGGATAAAGTTAATAAATTGTAATACTATAATTGGAATACATTATAATTATGAAACAATTATAGAATAACTTTACCAATATTTTTCATTCCTCCATTAATATTATATTTCGGAAGGTAGATGACCAGAAATCAAGGTGAAGGTAGTAGAAATAGTAGAACGTCATAGAAATTTCACAAGTACTTTAATAACTTATAAAGGTAACTAAGTAGGACCCATTTGAGGTAAATTAGATTGTCCCAAAGAATAATAAACTAACTTAAGAATTTATAAGAAACTCCTACCAATACTACTTAATTATTAAGTACAACCATACCTATATTTAGCAGTTTGAGGAAACCGTTAAATAAGTACAGAACAATTGTAAATTAATGCCGAACATTAATAGCAGAGCAGCTTCAATCTAAAAAGCCAAGTCCTAAGATAGAAAAGCTATGACGAAACAAGTTTATTACCTAATTAATTGCTTAAAGCTAACAGTTTAATAAAATCATTACATAGATACATACTAGATAAATTTAAAATTATAATTTGCAATAACAGAAGAAGACATCCAGACCAATGCTAATTCAAACAAAAATGATTATTAAGATGTTGAGTGGAGTTTTCAAAATTAGCTGCAAATTCGGAGCTTGTCGCTAAATATTTGATTAATGTTTGTAATCTACGGCAAGGCATAATTAATTTTGTTGAACATTTCTAATGAGCAACGTTTATTTTAGAAACATTAATTTCATGTTCAAAATTATTATCAAGACCCATTAAATATAAAGGAAAAAGAAAAAACTAAATTCTTTTTTTTTTATAACATAGGGCGGCAAACGAGCAAGCGGGTCACCTGATGGTAAGTAATCACCGCTGCCCATGGACAACCACAACACCAGGAGTATCGCAGGAGTGTTGCCGGCCTTTTAAAAAGACGTAGGCTCGTTTTTTGAAGGTTCCAATGATGTATCGGTTCGGGAACACCGCCGCAGGAAGCTGATTCCACAGTTTGGTCGTACGTGGCAAGAAGTGTCTTTTAAAACGCACGGTGGTTGACAGCCAATCATCCAGGTGGTTTGGATGAAATTTCAGTTTATGGCGGGTGGTATGTTGGTGAAATTTTGAGAGTGTGTCAAAACTTTTGTATAAAATCAACATTTGGATACAATTTGAATAGAAATAGATCTAGGTTAGCGTGAATGATTTATCGATTAGCGTTTATTGTGGTGACTAGGTCAAGTCACCAGGCACCACAATTCTTTCTTCGCGAATGTTAAGAGGAAACTAACTAAGAAAGGCAGGGAAAATTCTTTTGGCAAGTTTTGATGGATGGATTCAGTAAGTTAAGGAATAGAAAAGAGCAGTAATATTGTGCCCATAAACGTACTTGTAATTGTAAAGCCCGTTTTGTAATTACAAAGGATTGTGGAAGGTCTAAAATTGGTGTTTCACACCACCATGTTTTTAAGACAATGAATGATACCAAATCCGTAAACCATATCTACTATTTGACGAAAGAATGAAAATAGCTAAAAGGGGATGTTGTAAGCGTCTCTGTTGTAACCATAGATTATGATTAATCTATTCAGAGAAACAGTTTTGTTTATTACAATTATTTAATTGAAAATTACCTTAGTTGGGTAGGTCGTATTTTCATTATAGAAATTCTATTCTAGTACCTACCTTATACTCGCAACTAACGGGAAAATTCAATTTGGGTGAGCGTCTGGGTGTTAGCTGGTAAATCTTTGTGTCGTTACAAATGCATGAGAACGAAGCTTCTTGTGACATTTCCAGTGATTTGGGTCTCAGTTGATATTTTACGTATAAAGGGATCAGAACTTAGCAAAATTGCTATAATTATTTAATATTTTGACTGAAACGTTGGCATTAGTGACGTAATAAATTCTCTTTTCTTCTCTTTTCGTTTTTGTATTAAATGTGGAACTCATAAACAAATTGATAATTGTTTCCAATGATAGAGATGTTTTTGTTTACATTAAAAATGATGTGATATTTGTACATCTTATCGGTAAACATATCTAATCATTACAGAAATAATGTTAATTTGAAATCGGCAAGTTAGTGCGGTGGAAAATTGATAATTAATTAATTGGATAATTTCATTTCGGTCAATGACATTCTATTGATTTCGGTACATGACTCTCCAACGAGTAGGTAATTGAAATAATGTTTATTACTAATACTATAAATATTAATACTAACAATTTGACTATTTAATTGGCTCAGTTGTATTTCGATGTAGAAAATTCTGGTGTATTCTTAATATTTCTACACAAATCTAAAAGGTTAATGCAAAGATTATCCGTACTCTTATGAAAACTACATTATGTTGCTAATTCTATCAAAGATTTTATTTAAAAACACAATATAAATTAATCAAAAGGCCAGCTTTTCTTTTGAGAAAAATATAGACTTCAAATCTCATTTTGCGGAGATTTGCGTTAGTGCCTCGTTTGAATGGAAAGGTCCAATAAATTTTAATGTCCAATTACGGGAAGGTTCCTATAATTGGCAGAATTAGGAGTGCGTCACGGCTGCATTCTAAGTTGTTAAAACCTAGTCTCAACGAGAGTTTATCATTTAGCTGCGTGCTCGGTATGTGGAGCGGAAATTATTTTGTCTCGTACTCCGCACATCGTACTATATGTATGTACTTCCAATGCCATGTGTTTGTACATCGTTTTTTTCATTCGATTCAAGTCGAATGATGATGTTATATTTGTACATCTTATCGGTAAACATATCTAATCATTACAGAAATATGTTAATTTGAAATCGGCAAGTTAGTGCGGTGGAAAATTGATAATTAATTAATTGGATAATTTCATTTCGGCACATGACTCTCCAACGAGTAGGTAATTGAAATAATGTTTATTAATACTCTCTCTCTCTCTCTCTCTCTCTCAGCCGAAAGACGTCCACGATGTTTATTAATACTAATACTAGTAATATTAATACTAACAATTTGAGTATTTAATTGGCTCAGTTGTATTTCGATGTAGAAAATTCTTGTGTATTCTTAATATTTCTACACAAATCTCTCTCAGTTCTCTTCATATCTTCACATTTATCTTTGCATTTTTATGGAATTTGTGTTCGATTAGGTAATTCACGAAAGATGTTACAAACAAAAATATATGCATGTTCATATGTAAAATCACCTTTACTTGAAACAAGCGAGTGAATTTTTTCATTACCTCCACTAACAACACAATAAATATTATTGGATATGTGAGTATTAAAAAGTTTTATTTCATTTCGCTCAGATACCTTTCAGTTATTAGTGTTTCAAGTACCCTTTACTTGGCGTATCTTTATTGCAAGCGCCAGTCGAGAGAAGCACAAAGGACGTAAACAGTGAACCTGCACAATGGCCCATACCTATCTGGTCTTTGAGGACGACATTGTTGCCTTAATGGACAGCGGGAAATGTGACAACTCATTTAATTTTATGATACATTTTTTATTTCGACAACATTTTTATTTCGCCGAAATAAAACGGTGACTGAGAATTTTTTTTTCTTACTTTTGAAGTTATCGTTTATATATTGATTCGAGTATAAAGTTTTAACTTTAAAAAGTGGCAAATAAATGTCCAATATATCCTCCAATGTCAAGAAAAAGTTTAGATCCTTACTGGTATATTTAGTCCTCATCATGTTCTGTTCATAACTTTTCATTAGGAACAACTGCTTAAAATTTTACTGATGATGATGATATACATATGTTATCAAAAAAAGTTAGCCTTCACGGGACGCCCGGCAGATGTAAAATATCTAAGCACGACAGCGTTCTGCCATTTGCCGTCACGACATTCGAGTCGATTTTACTGCCAAGTCGCGCCAAAATAAGTTTTAAATAAATAGTATTTTAGTTACTGGTTTAATAGCCACTATAATTTTTTACCTAGAAGAAAATAACGAAGAAATTGCATTGTCTTTTTATAGACATTAACTAACTGTGTGCATTAAAGCAACGATTTTACTATTATGGGCTTTATTTGCACTTCTCCGTCTTCCAAATCACGACAATCGGCAGTCACGATAACACAATAACTATATTTTCTATTCCGAAAATAGATTGGAGACTCTACTCTCACTGCATTATTAGCGGGAAACGAAATCACGTTTAAGCCCTTTTAGTGATTTACTGCGTTCTCCGGTCTTCTGATCTGGAGACTGATTTTAGAATTTAAAAATCTGACTCCATAAATCCATAAATTTACAACTTATTCTAATTCTAATTTCAAATTTAAGTCAAATTTGAATCCAACTGGTGCGGTGGTGGAACATGTTGTAGATGTCACGCACGGACAGGAATGATTTATTTTTTAAGTTGGCACCATGCTTCTTAAGTTCCTTTAAATGCTTCTATTACAGGATTTTGAATTGTACCAATATGTGTGAATTGCATAAAACATATTTCTCCGGATTTCCGGGGAACCATTCGATTGATTTGAAAATCGAAAAACATACGGAACAACTACACGGAACCCAAATTACCTAACGTGAAAAGGCAAATTAGGATGTAAAGTCAGTTGTGGATTACAGACTTTACGGACTCCCTTTTACACTATCTTGGATAGGACACAAATTCAAAATGGGAGATTTCTCAAAAGAAATAAATTTGTATTATTATTTGTAATCGCTTTAAATTTCACAACCTCCGTCTACATCTTATTTTTCCATGGTCTATATTATCAGTCTATCGAATAGAATCGATTTGTAAAACATCGCATGCATCAGTGCATCGCTAATCGTAATCCACATAGCACCCGCACTGCGTGCACAGCGCATCGGCGCATCTTCCGTCTTCCAAGCGAATATCTTATTTTGCAATTACTATCCTATTTTCTTTTTATTTTATTGATATTGAACAAATCAATCACTTATTTATCAAACATTTACATCATCATGCGTACTGCACACTAGACGAAGCTTTGCAATATCTTGCTCACGACTCAGGAAGTCTGATTTCCTGTCTAGTATTGTATTACTTACAACACTTAACAATTGACTGTTAAATGCCCTTCAAAGGATGCTAAAATCGATCAGATTGGAGCTATTCCAATTCGACAAATGCGCATGGACTAAAATTTAAAAGCATTCATGGGTCTATAACCACAGGGAGGGCGCTTCATAGAAACGACGCGTCAAATATACCTACTACTACTACAAATGAAACTTTATATCCGTGAACACGTCAGTAACACGTCAATGTGTGCGTTCATAGTCTAACGTCCCACAACCACACAAGAACGGAGGAGAAGTGCGGGGGGTGCCATATTGCGGGAGGGGCAGGAGTTTCCTTTCTGTACGTAGTACTTATATTTATTCTGTGCTATAACATTTATCCACTTGATGCAATCGGGCTTTACCTGCGTGGACGCGTGCTTCATCTTTTTTTTCAAGAAATGAGCCCCGTTCCGGGTTATTTGCCCCTTTGTGCGTTCACAAATGTTACCCGGCTGCTAATGCAGTGGGGTATGTGTGCGGTGCATTCGGTTCTTATGAAGTGCTTGATATTATCGGGGATGTTATTGTGACATGTATAAATTAATCGCCCGATGAAAAAAAAATGTCGATAAAATTTTTATTTTACGCGCTTTTTAAATTTTATCACTGATTGAGCCTTCTGTAATAATTCATATTGCACTACTTATTATTTTGTTTTCTGATTTTGAACTGGTCACCTGAATGCAATAATAATACTTTATTTCGGACCATTTCAGTCGAACCGTTATATGAAATTGCGGCTTTTGAAATCCTATTTCAAAGGATAAAGTTAAGAAAATATTGGTTCTCTTCGACTTATATTTTCAATAGAAATACGTGTATTTCAGAGTTCATGTATCACAATATTTTAAAACTTCGCAGACCGTCTGCGGCTTGCATGAATACAAAGCGAGAAGTTACTGTACACAATGACAGATGCGGTTGCTTACAATGCATAGTATCAATAATTCAAAAATCGTACTGAAATGATAAATGTTACACATTTGCGCATTGAAGTTAAGAAAGTTTCGTACACAAACGAATGTTAACCATATGTAACAGGTCGAACAAATTTGTACGTACGTCAGTTACAAAAAGTATTGTCTAAGGCTAATCAAGCCTAATTTGGAATTCGTTGAGTAAAGATGCTTCCACAATACATATATCTTCTAAATAATACATTTACCATACCATACCTGTGCAAAGATTGGTTAATATTGTTAATAAGATTCCATTTGTCATAATAAATTGACTATTACACGGCGTTGTTGCGCCCGCACGCAGCCACCAAATTACGCCGCCAAGAAAAAAAAAAAACAAAAGACCATAAACAATAGCGCATGATGTAGAGGGAGTCTCAGGAACGATCGACACTCGGCGAGCATTGTTCTGTCCCTGTAGAGAAGTCGAATTTCGGCTCAACATGGGGTATGGGCTATGGCCTCAGTTGTAGCGTATGTCCATTCAATTTATATTTGGGGCTAACTCAATCTGTGTAATTTTGTCCGTATATATTTATTACACGACTGACCAAAAAAGGAGTGTTATGTTTTCAGGGTTCGTATGTATGTAAGTTTCTTTATTCCACCATAAGTCCTGAACGGCTGAACAGATTTTGATGTGAGAGGTATTTTTAGATTCCTTGCATTCCTCCGAGTGACATAAGCTATGTGAGTTGTCAGTCGTGTTTTTATTTTTTAATACATAATTAGCTTGTTTATTTAGTTTAACTGGCTAAAATGAATATTCAAACATCAAAAATATGATCAGCCAACTTTTATACACAGCTATCTACTAAAATAGCGGGATAACTTTCGGGATATTCAGATTTTATTTTTGCTTTCTAGAATTTTTTTTTTTTCAATTTTATTGACGATCACCTTCTTCAATCTAAAAAGTATTCACTCACCTAATTCAGTGAGTAGCTTTATTATTTCCATACAATTTACATTTACGTATGTCATGTAATATGTAGCGCTTTTATTCCATTATAGAAAAGAATTGAAATAACACCGAAGAGTTATCATTTGATCATTTTACCGCCACAAGTGACGCCATACTTCTTAAGAACATAGCTTTTTTCCGTCGAACCGTTTAGAGCGTGCACCATTAATTATGTGCATTAATTTAATCTTTGTTTTTATTTTTATTCCATTCGAGACCACTCGATCACGGGGCGATGGGTCATTGAAATTCATCATTTAGGGCTGAGATAGGTAGACGTTGTCGAGAGGGAAACTTGACTTCAAAACAGTTTTGGTAAATAAATTGTGCTGCTATAATAAATAAGAGATAAGCAAGGAAAAGTTCCCTCAAATCTGAATAAAAGATTAAAATTTAGGATCTTAAATTATTTAGGTGACCATAAAATTACGAAAACAATTAATTAGTGAGTGTCTGTGAAGCAAGTACAGCAAATGAATGATTGCATCAGTGAAATTGCACGGCCGCTTGAATTTCAAGTGCGTCTTAAAATTACCAGATTGTAATTGATGCAGTTCATATCATAAAGAATATGCAAGTACTAATGAACGTCTTGATTGTTCTAACTTCTGGGAAGACTCAAATGGTCAATTAACTCTCCAGCATGCTTGTCTGATTTCATACTCGGATTTCAATGGTATGTGAAGAATCGCGTCCATACGATCTCGTAGGCTGGAATATTGCTCTATTTTTAGCGAAGGCGTAGGCTGAGAAAGAATTAAAAATAAAATAAAATTCCTTTCTTGAACTTATGTCTAGTTAGTAAGTATGTAGTTACAAGCAACGATTGCTTTTATTTTTAGAGTTCATGTTTTTATCACAGTAAAGCCCTATATTTTGCAATGAATGTATCTTATTGTCTTAAGATCTCAATATAATGAGTACTTGCCGTGTTTACAACTTTTTTATAGTCAGCAGGTTCATTTTTCTTGTATTTTAAAATGAAAGAATCAGATGAAATAGTTTGAGTGAAAGAATTTGTGATGGAGGGTCGTGCAGCGACCCTGCGCTAATCGGAACGTGAGGAGGAAACAAAGAATGCCGAATTCTCAATTCTTGATGCTTGCGATGAGTCAGGCTTACAACTTGTTTCGATTGGAGAAAAAAAGTAAATAAATTTGGGTCTGATATGTTCATTCGTATTGTTGAGGCTTGGCAAAGCAAAAAAAAGTGTATATAGCTGTGTATTTATTTCTACAATAGGAGAAGTAACAATTTTATAGTTTTTGTGGAATTTCTAAACATAGAATTGTATGTCTACCTAACCTACATATGTACATAGTTAAGAAATCGTTGGTAAAATAAAATCCTGTGTTATGTTGAAACTTCTTTGATTCCTCAGACCAACCTACACCAGTAAAAATACATAGTGGGATAAAAGAATCTTTTAAAATAATGTTAGCCTTTTCCTACGCAGCGCTCACAAATAACAACATTTTCGATTACGTTCCGTTATGCTCGCTACATTATCTGTCCATCGGACTGTGAAATATTACAGACTAAATTACAGTACTGCACCAATTTTGCAATCGTCTGTTTAAGAAACAGTCATTTGAATACTTTTTGTTAAATATTTCTTGTTTTGAAATAATAAAAATGTTGCACCTCAAACTAAAATATAATCTTAAATTCCAGATGAATTAAGCACATTTTAAAAATCATAATAATTCTCCGTTTTAAAGCGTGCTTTTCATTTGGTTTACCATGTAGGTAGGTAGAGTTTTTTTTATTAAACATCCTTGTATCAAAATTATTTTATCGATCCTATCGCATATTACGATTTAAATTAACTTTCATTGTTTCTTTACGACCAACAATTGTAAATTATTCTTGGGCATCATCTTAAATTTAAGTGTCGTTGTATGGAGCAGCATCTAAATTTAAATTAACAGTCCCAGTTAACTAACCGTTAAGTAAGACACCCACAGTGGTCATAAATTAATACAATTACTCCCACTGTAAGGAATATTGTCATATGGAGACGTCATTGTAGGATGCTTCATAAATATTTTTTAATTTATTGCTGGCACATGACGAGCATTATATGTATATGCTTTAAAAAATTGGGGAACTATACAAATTAAGTTAAAGATGATTTTTTTACCAGGTCCAGTTCTTTAGCTAAAAGTTATGAACAATATTGAGTATATTGTACCTAACTTTTTAAATTAATTTTTATTTTATTTAGGATCCGTTTCCAATTTTTAATCACAAGATTTTCCAAAAGCAAAGCCTTTTCGTTTTCAGTACTTACTCCTCGAATAAAAATGTAACATTTATAAGAAACATTTATAAAACATTTAAACGTAACATTTATAGAATGAAAATTATAACACGTAAATCACTATTCTTTACAAAAGCATTTGTTGAATAAAGTTTTCTTGCATGAACAATTATACATTTTCCAATGTTATAATGTCGTCAGTTTGAGGAGGCCCTTACTTTCTCATCCTTTGCTGTATTCATTAACGTAGCTCTTCAATGGATTTTATTTTTAGACTCATTTGGTTACTTATCTTTATGGATGAAGCAATATGGCTTCCGAAACTTTGAGTCCAGACATATGAACTTGCACCTGAAGTGTAGTTAAAATTTACAATAATTTTATTTTAAACGTATTTAAAAAGTTTGTTATTTTAAATAATATCTGGATCAGATCAAATAAATCCAAAATGCAAATTTATTAGAAACTAGCTTTTTGCCCGTGGCTTCGCTCGCGTTAATCCTTTCTTAGCGGATGCCTACGTCATAACATCTACCTGCATGCCAAATTTCAGCCCGATCCGTCCAGTGGTTTGGGCTGTGCGTTGATCACTATGTCAGTCAGTCAGTCACCTTTAAGTTATCTATCTTAAACTGAAATGTTCTCGAAGTACGGTCTATTATGATCATAAAAATACGATGAAATATAATAAAAGCAAAAAGGAGTACACTCTCCAGAACACATGTCACGTCGTCGTTCAAACTTGTAAAGTATTAAAATATTCCGTGGCTTATTTCGAAATTTTATTAGTTTAACGATGACATCCATCGTCAACTTCCTTATGGAACAACTTGTAAGCAGATGTCTTTTTATAAACAAAATAATTAATTACTAAACTCTTCAAGTTGCATGGCTGCCATAAACCGAGTACGTTTATGAACAAATTTCGTATCGTGATGATAATAATGTCATGACATAAGTACTTTATCTACTGCAGAGGCGCATTTGCATTTACCACCTTGCGCAATGCCGCATTCTATTTTTATGTGTATTTCAATATCTATTCATTTTTAATTAATTTGTTTTTTTTTATTCCAGGTATGCTTATAAGATCAGAAAATCTAAATTACAAAAGTGCGATAAAATGGTAAGAAATAAACCTTTACCTTTTGTGAAATCATCTTTTCTAACTTAGTTGAAGTTATTCTAAATTTAGTTGATGCAATGCTACTAAAAATTATGCATCTTTTCCCAAAAGGTATAATGTAGTAAAACAAATACTTAAACAACTGCAACTGATTGAAAATTATTTTATATCAATTTTATTACCTTAAACTACCTACGAAGCCAAGTTGAAGTAGATTTTTACAAATTTTGTTATTGTTTAATGAAGTGTAACGGAGTGAGTCGGGAAAGCGTAGCAGGCAATATGGCGGAGTCCCAAAGGTCATGATTGAGGGTCTCCACGTGAGTGACGCATTTTCTTTCGCAATCAATCATTCACCGGTTTTAGGGCAAGGGCATTTTTGGGATATTCCGATAGCTATAATATGGGGAATATGCTATTAAACTAGTTTTAAGTACTAATTGGACAAAACTGTACAAATAAATGGTTCGTTATTATTACTTATTTATATTACTTATTTTTGGTAGAAAAATTCATTTATTCATAATAAAAAAAAATATCCACAACTAGTTTCGTCGGTATAAAATAATCTTAAAATCTTTTTTTTGGTTCGTTGGTAAATATTTTAAATAAATGTGAAGCCGATGATAGAGAGGCGTGACGTATACTCCACCGACAAGATCGCAGCTCGTAAATAAGAAGAATAAGGAAGTAAATATATTGGAGAAAATAGGTAAATACGTTTATTACTAACTACTACTACTTACTTCTAAAACATAAGCTTTACTTTTGTAAATACACCTATATTTTAAACATCAGTCTCTATATTTGTCTTTTACTTACCGCGACTTCTGTATATGTATCTTAAAAGACAACCAATTTACTCATTAGCACAATGGTTTCCTGTTTGCCTGTTCATTTATACCCCTAAACTTGGCTCTGACAGGGACATGTCAACAAATAATTTAACAGAAAGACCGGACAGAAGGTGGAAGTAGTGATACGATAAAAGCATTGGACGCAAGCTAAATATCAATATCAGTCCCCTATCTGTTAGAGAGTAGGTGTGAACAAAAGACCTGCTTTCTGCTATTTCGTTACAAAAGGTGGTGCGTGTCTAAGGGTCTTTACATTGCTCCGTGGAAATCTGTCGTGGTTATATCCTGTGTTTATTTTCTGCAAAAGCTTAGAAAGAATCTTTATGACAGTAATAAAATATTGAGTTTCAGTATGGCATAGAAATCGTTATATCGTTCGTTATAAAATCTATATCAATATCCGTGTACTGTTCATAAGCGCATCGGTGACATCAACATCACACATTAATTCAATAATATATGAACATTTTCTAGCATGCACTAGCATTTATGGGGCGATAAAATATTATATTATGCTCTAAGTTCTATACTCCGTGTATGTGTAGTGCGAAGCCAGAGAATATCAGAAATTCATGAGTCCAGACAACGGTTATAGCACCGGTCGTGATAATCTAGACATAGAGCTCTATGCGGTTATTTTTGTAATAGGATTGCATAAATTACTTTATTGTTATGCGACATAAGGGTTTCAATTTTATAGTATTTTATAAAGTCTGTATTAAACTCGTAAGCAACTGAAATAACAGAATGGTCAAAAATGATATATCTGCCTAAAATGTAATTGTTAGGTAGGAGTAGAAAACCTTATTATAAAACAATATAAAGGTCTAATAAAAGTCCTAGTTGATCAGTCCGATCTTTACAACGAATGTACGGAATGTCCGGCTTACCGGCTAACGGTCGAAATGTGAGGAATTTTTATCACGACCCCAGTCCGAAGCCTTCTGCTATGAATTATGTGAGTGAAACATTACACTCGGTATTGTCTTATTTTGTGGGACCAGCTCCTCTTACTGCTGGCATTTTTATGAGACATTTTGGGATAAATCACTAGTGCTGACCTCTAAATGCTTATGGCGTCTTCTGAATCTAAAATTGACACACAATGAATTTAACATTGAGTCATTTACTGAAATTCTGAAAGCACAGAAGTAAATAGATAGTAATGATAATTTAACTCTGGAGCATTCATATAAAATAAACATAGATATGGCGTGAGTCATCTATACGATCGCATTGCGAGTAATAAAAGCCTGATAGAGGCATCACGAAATGCAATTTTAGAGCCAATTTCTGTACATTCCAGAAGTTAAAATGAAATAGATGACAATAAAAATAAGATTAAATTATAGAATAAAATTACTTACCATTCGAAATGGCCACACAATCTGAAAAATAAAGCTGACAAAATTGTTGTGTAATACAGCAAAAAATAGATCATTTCGTCGAAGGCGATCTAAACGATTATAAATTTTAATCGAAATTGTCGACATACTTTTCTGGTTTATTTTTTTTTATTTGACTCACCGGCTTCTAAAATCTTCAAGTTGTTTTCAAATTCATCTTATCTTTCCCTATCACATTACTAAAATACAGTTTTTTTTATTGTTCGTAGAAGGAATATGTATATGAGCGTATTTGGGGTGCATTTATGGTTTCGTAGGAACATTTGTACACGCCAGTCGATAAAACTTTTATTGGTCGGTTAAAATGTTTTACGATTGGAATCAGATTATATCAGGTTGTTGTTTAACTACATATTTGAGATACACCATTTTTTGTTCCGAATGCATGTTTTATTTATTGTTTTAAAATATATTACATTTCACTACTATATTACTAAATATTTTTATATAGTATCTGAACATTAAAAATGTAATATATTTCTTATGTGTTATATTTAGCTAACGTTTAAATTTAAGCACACAGGCTTTAAAAACCTTTAAATAAAGTATAATAAAACATTTTACCCTGATGACTTACACAACAGAGGCGTGTTTATTTTTCTTTTTTCAATTGGATAGCCCTTTGTCAACATACGGTTGATTTAAAAGCCCTCAACATAAAAAAACACAATTAGGTAATCCAAAACGCCGGCGGGCCTAAAATATACCCCTGTGGGCCACCCAACCCCGATCTCATAGCAATTCTCTTTAGTGTTTCACAAAGCCGTGCAAACACGCCCAAGCCTTTTAGCATTTCGCGCCTCTCCATTCAGGGATCCCTAATCCAATACAAGTACTGACCACATCATTAATTTTCTACAACATAGCACCCTCGAAAGCGTTAGATATTTCAGCGGGAACTATTTATATTTCTCGCGGCAACAAAGGCGTAGATACTATAAATAAAGGTCCTGCACTCCCGGGGGGTTAGCGCCTTACTGCCTTTGATACGGCCCCTTTCTTATTTTGATGCGGTCTGATGTAACTGACTCCTTGGTATCACTTTCTTTGTGGTTCATAAATCATTACTCGTTTTCTAGAGCTCCGGTGAAAAGAGATTGTATTCTTTGTTGCCTATAAACAATTTGTCATCTCTTTTATATGATACGATGTACTACTTGTATAAAGTACTTACCTTATGCAATTCAGAATTAGAGAAATCATAATAATTTAAGAATTATCGGTAACGAAAATCAAAAGTTCGTCTGATAAACTGATGTTGATACAATTCAATCTTAATATAATTCATGTAACAATTCAGAGTCAGATTATATGCATATTATACAGGTCCTGTTAGGTATGGCTTGTTCTCTATGTCTGAGTTCCAGACGTCGGTAACTCAGAGGAACTAATTTAAGTACAATTTGCTGCGTGGAACTTGATATTGATAGAAGCCACACTCATGTTTATGGTTGGGAACTCTTACTAGTGCTGCTATTAAACTCATTGGATTTATGTCCCCATTACATTTCACCTGCTTTGTTTGGATTGGAATTTATTTATGGGCAAGTAATTAAATATGGCTTCATTTGCAAATGTAAAATTACAAATGAAAATGTTTGTAGTATTTTACAATTTAGTGAGAAAGAAATATGTATAGTTTTTACATGTTTTTACAGTCTTTAAATATAATACGATGGTTCGTACTATCATAACATAAGATATTATCTACTCCTGGGTTTTGTAAACCAGACGCTTTTTGATCCTTCACATTTGGGGCACTTAGCTCTGAAGGAGCAAGTCCAGATAAGCTGCTTTAAAAATAGCTACGGCTTAAGTTACCTTCAAGTGTTTCAGTAGTACGAGATATGAATATGAAATTATTTATATGTCCATAAAATGTATTTTGTTTGATTAATATGATATAACCTCCTTAAATTTTGTATTTTGATTAGATTTTTTTGCCTGTATCGAAAGTAAAAATTTGTTAATGACCAAAGTTTTATTTTCAACAACTTAAAAATAAGGAAGTTTCTTCGTTTCAGGAATTCAATTGTTAGAAGTAAATGGAATGGTATTCGTTATGAATTTCTAAACACTTGCGATAAATTACGTTGAGAAGTTTGTTCGCAGTCTAATGAACAGCGTTAACTTCAGTTAATACATTGCGCCTGGGTCGGCAATGTCGGAACAAATAGGCGAATCGCTTAACTTTATTTTGTTGCACTATTGGAACTTTGTTCATTAGCACTTCATCACTGACTATTGTTCGCTTTGCTTGCTTAACTTATTTGGGAATCGATTTTGCAATATTTAATTTACTATCCAACGAATTTAGTGCTCTAATGTATTATGCGCTAATATTTGTTGATTTACAGCAGGCTCACACGATGATCCTATGGGCATTTTAGTTTCTAGTGTTATATTAAAGAGAATAAATAAAATCCTGCTATCTAGCTGATTTATTCATAAAACTTTGATACAATATCCCTGCTTGCATTTCATTAACATAACTCAACGGCTCTTTCCCTTCATTAGAGAAAGTTGGCTAATCAGTTCGAATTCAAACAATACTAATTCCTTAAGGAATTTCCATAATACCCAAGCCGTGAATCACTGTTTACTCAAATTATCCCATAATTGCTCAAATGTAACAGTTAATTACGAATTTGCAAGTAGCCGAAACTTAATTTATGATTTATCTTGGAAAGTTGGAGTCAGCTCATTCTGATATCGCTGAAACATTGCGGTTTAATAATGTAGGTGGTTTCATTAACACAATGTTTAATTACTCTGCAAACTGACGTTTTAACAAACAACATCGCAAAATTGAGAAGTTTCATTTTTGTTATTAATTGTGTAATATATTTTTTAAGTATTTAATTTATTTACTTATTTTACATTTTAAAAATTAGTTATATACTATTTTTTTATCAAAGTACTTATTTGCTTCTGTTTAACAAGGTTTGAATTGAACCACGTATTTAGCTTGATATTTCCTTGGAAGCTTTCATTTACCAAAAAAAAGGAATATGAACTGTACGTGTCATTATAAATCGTTACTAAACACCATTATAACTTCGTAAACACTTCACTAAAGTAAACGATTGACATACGGCAATAAAAAAAAAGCTTTTAATAACGCCTCATACGCAAATAGACTGAAATTACCCAATCACAAGGCCAATTAAGTCCAACTACAAACTGGCGAGTATTTCCAACAATTCATTTCCTATTCGACAGGCACTTTGACACTTGGGTATAATTGCATAGAGAAGCCACTTTACCGAAGTAAAGACATTGGTATTTCCACCAACCCGTTATATCGTTTCTGAATACTTTAATAGGCTGAGGACGTAGCATGTTAACTGCAGGGCTGGTGCAGCTTGAAACGTTGTTATTATGTTTCATGCATTTTGTTTTATTAAAGGCCTTATCGGCTGATTTAATATTAACGCACTTTCTTTATTGTAATTAAAGATCGTTACAATCGAAAGTATGTGATATTCTTTACTACACTTGCCATAAATTAAAAACATATAGAGATGACGCAATTTTTATAAAAAGTGTTTCCGGACATTTTTCCGAAATATAAATATAAGACAATTAGGTGATTTAAATAATAAATCCTTTGTCCAGCAGTGGACGTCTTTAGGCTGAGAGAGAGGTTATTTAAAAAAAAATCTACCTGTCGAAAAGGAAAAGTTTTCAATAATGTAATAAATACAGGTAGTTACGCCTATGGGTGGTTGGTTTTAAAAATGTTGGACTAAATCCATTTACTTTATCTGGCGACCAACAGGTGTTACAAAAACTTAAAGAGGATGTAATCGGACACCGGAGTAAAAAGATGACTTCGGCAAATATCGCCGCAAAAATTTCGGCTCTTGTGTATTTCATAATGGTATATGGGACCACCCTAAAGTCGTCTGTCATCAAAGACACAAAATGCTGAGTTAAAAGAAACGATTGACATAAATGTGGACATAAGTACATACAGGTTTTCGATTTAGATGATATACGAGCCTGTTTTTACACTTTTAAAAATCCATGTAGGTAGATTAACATCTCGCATCTATCTACAAAACATTTTGAATAAAGCGCTCATCTAACTTTCTGCACCTATATATTCTGTGATGCTATTTTGTGGGCGTTCACTTGTGACATTCATGGCATGACTCAATTCATATTCATTTTATAAGGTCTTTAAAATGTGCAATACTCATATTATTCTACGTAGTATGTAAAAAATACGTGGTATATACATACATAGAATCAGTCTTTATCCCTTACGGGGTAGACAGTACGTGGTACATACAAGGTATTATTTTACATTTTTTAGAATTACCAATTAAGAGAGCCTGAGGGTCATCGAGTCCACTTATTTCTTTCATCGCATTGTTCTTTAAAACGATGACGATTACTTTTGTTTAATTTTAATAAGTTCGTGAAAAGCTCAGGAATAAAAGATATGTGAGTACAATAATATGGCCGTTTATTTTCCTTTGTTCTCGTCGTTTAATTAAATTGCAGCGTTTCTGCAAATTTTACCAGGGAATGTTGAAAAGGGACTTGTTTGGGTTGTGTGTATTTTTTATTAAAACTCGTGTGGATTCGAGTGGGTTAGTCAAGTGGGCGGGTCCAGGTAGGCCGTTTTTTGCCAACCTCTCGAGCATACGACATGTGGTTGTAATAATGTATATCTTGAGATGTAGCGACTTAAAACATATGTGTCACTGGTTTTTAATGATAACAGTTTTTATTTAAAGTACTGAGTTATTTACAGTATCTTTCTACTTTTGGCAGTTGACGAAATCTTGTAACAACTTTATTAGGCTTGTTTTTAGTTTATTAACAATACAAAAATTAAAAATCTTTACGGCTAATAATTGTTATTTGCTAAGCTTTCTGTTTTAGTTTTGTACTTATTTTTTCCATATGTTTTATTTCAAACGGTATCGTATCGGTATTTCAAACGGTAATATATAATCTCAGTAATGATTCAAAGGTGTTTATAGCAATATTTTTTGAAAAGAATAAACAAACAGCCAATGATATACAGAAGCATTATATGCATCTTTCAACACGTATACAACTGAATGGCCGAACAAATATATTTGTTTTAGCAGTTATATCACCCCTCCCTGGTAAAGCAATAGTGCTGCGTCTATAAATATTTCTGTTTCTTTGCTTTTTGTGGATAAATTGGCTTGGGTGTAGTGCCGAGTGCTCGGAATCGTTTCCTTGAAAAGTTGCACTTGGCACATTTTCTTTTACTTATTTGCAGTTAAGTAATTGCTTTGGTTTAAGGGAAAAAAGGGAAACGGAGGATTAAAAACACCGGAGGATGGGCAGCAGCATCTTTCCGCGTACTATGCCATCACACTACGATCGCCAACCCGCCTGCCAAGCGTGGCGATTACGGCAAAACCCCCCACGGATAAAATCCTTGGGGAGGCCTTTGTCCAGCAGTGGACGTCTTTAGGCTGAGAGAGAGAGAGAGAGAGAGAATTGCTTTGGTTTAGATTAAGTAAGTATTCAACGAAATTTTTAACATTATACCTAAGTTATTGGAGGCACCTAACCTGCCTTTGCTTTGTTATCATAAAATTTTAAGAATTGGCGCAATGTACCTATTATTTCCATGGAATTTGCCTTAAACCATAGACTTCCTGTGAAACCTGCAACCATAAACTTTACAAGCTTTTGCACAATGCTTATTATTTAGTACCTGTTCCCTACCAAAGTACTTGCTGGCAATTTATAAATCACAACTTTACGATCGCAAGCAGGTAACTCGCGAATCTAACAATGAGCTCTTAATCCTTACTGTGCTGAAGTTGTCACGTCAATCAGGGGGCCTTTACCTCGATTGGGCACGTATGGGCTCTGTGTGCCCCGTATACTGCCCCTTGTTTGTTATTGTAAGAAATGCCCAAACATTCGGATGTTTTGGCTCCGAGAACAAAGCAGTCTTTTTCCTTCGCACGCGCGACTTTCGTCAGAAGTTTTAGAACACTTGCCCGTTTATTTCACGTATAGATTGCGTTTATGTGTTAACAGGCAGATGAAACATGGTGAAATCTCAGGAAATCTTTATTGTGAAGAATCAGAATACCTATTTGATTGATTTCATACTAATAACCGAAAAAATATATAAAAATTCACTGCAAATTAAAAGCTATCAACGCGTGAAGTGTGAAGAATTCTTTAGGGTTAGTAACGCACTTGTGACGTACTTCTTGCGTTGCAGGTGTCTATAGGTAAAGTAGCTAGATGGGATGCCTGCTTGTATGCTTGTTTTAATATCATTCATTTCATCATTTCAGCCCTCACCATCATTTCCTATCCGTGCTTAGGTATTATGGAGTCTGTATCCACTGGTACCCTAAAATGCGTTCCTTGGAATAAAAGTTGCAGATTGGATCCCTGTAAAGGCCCCCGTATTCGTCCCTGGGCAGGACAAAATCAATTTTACTTTATTTTAAATGTACCTTAAAACAATTGCGAAGCTTTAAAAAGCCACGCTTACAAGATCAGACAAAATCTTTTGCCTTGCTTTACTGGTTCCATTATGATGTACGAGTACTTGATAATAATACAAGTGAAAGCATTTTTTACTTTTGATTCAATGTAAATACGAATCTCTCTCTCTCTCTCTCTCAGCCGAAAGACGTCCACTGCTGGACAAAGGCCTCCCCAAGGATTTCCACAACGACCGGTCCTGCGCTGCCCGCATCCATGCGCAACCCGCGACCTTCACCAGGTCGTCGGTCCACCGAGTGGGAGGCCTGCCAACACTACGTTTTCCGGTTCGTGGTCGCCACTCGAGAACTTTTCTGCCCCAACGGCTATCTGTTCTGCGAGCTATGTGCCCCGCCCACTGCCACTTAAGTTTGGCGATTCTGCGGGCTATATCGGTTACTTTAGTTCTCCTACGGATCTCCTCATTTCTGATTCGATCACGCAGGGAAACTCCGAGCATAGCGCGCTCCATCGCCCTTTGGGTGACCTTGAGCCTTCTTATGAGGCCCATAGTAAGCGACCACGTCTCTGTTCCGTATGTCATTACTGGCAACACACACTGGTCAAAGACCTTAGTCTTGAGACACTGCGGTATTTTGGACGAGAAGATATCGCGAAGCTTCCCGAACGCTGCCCAGCCGAGTTGGATTCGACGGTTGACCTCTTTCTCGAAGTTGGACTTACCTAACTGAACTGTTTGTCCCAGGTATACGTAATTGTCAACAACTTCGAGTGTAGAGTCTCCAACCTTTAGAGGAGTGGGTGCGACACGGATATTAGACATGATTTTCGTCTTATCTATGTTCATTTTTAGACCCACTTGTTGAGAGGCTCTACAGAGGCCATCGAGCATTGTGCCTAGGTCTTCCAAGGTCTCAGCCATGACTACGATATCGTCAGCGAATCGAAGGTGAGTGAGGTACTCGCCGTTGATATTGATACCTAGTCCGCTCCAGTCCAGAAGCTTGAAGACATCTTCCAGGGCGGCGGTGAACAGTTTCGGAGATATAACGTCTCCCTGTCTCACCCCTCGCTTCAACTGGATAGGTTTCGAGCCTTGATCCTGGAGACGGACCGACATGGTGGCGTTTTCGTACAAACACTTCAGCGCTTCGATATACCGATAGTCAATCTGGCACCGTTGGAGAGACTGTAGCACAGCCCAGGTCTCGATCGAATCGAAGGCTTTCTCGTAGTCCACAAACGCCAAGCATAAGGGCTGATTATACTCCTCAGTCTTCTGTATAATCTGCCGCAGCGTATGTAAGTGGTCTACGGTACTAAAGCCTTTTCGGAAACCGGCTTGTTCGGGAGGCTGGAAGTCGTCAAACCTGCGAGCGAGACGATTCGTAATGACTCTCGAAAACAGTTTGTAGACATGGCTCAGAAGTGAGATAGGCCTATAATTCTTCAATAAGGTTTTGTCGCCTTTTTTGAAGAAAAGTACCACCACACTTCTGTGCCATGCCGTAGGCATTTGTCCCTCGAGTATGACGGAATTGAATAGCTTCTGAAGAGCTTTTAATACCGGTGTTCCACCTGCTTTCAGAAGCTCAGCCGTGATTCCATCATCACCCGGTGCCTTATTGTTTTTTAACTGTTTGAGAGCCATTCTAATCTCGTATAGGCTGACGTCCGGGATATCTTCGGTGTAGTGTCGGGTCAATCTGGCTCTTGGATCTTTGGCCAGATTACTGACAGGTGCGCGTACGCTGGTGTATAATTGTCCGTAGAACTTCTCAACCTCTTCCAACAGCTCTGGCTTCGACGAAATGATTCTGCCATCCTCAGTCTTCAGCTTGGTCAGTTGGCTTTGACCAACAGACAGATCCCTTGCAAACACTTTTGAGCCCTTATTTCGCTTAATCGCCTCTTCAATACGGTCAGTATTGAATTGGCGTAAATCGCGCGTTAGGGACTTGGAGATCTGTCTGTTTAGACGTCGATACTGAGCAGCATCGTCAGAGGACTGCAGAACCAAGTTTCGTCTTTCTTCCATGAGTTTGTTGGTGAGGTCCGAGATCTTTTTGGTTTCTTTTGAACAGCGGGTTTTGAAGGCCTTAGACCCAGCTGTTTGGACAATTTGCACAAACCTGTCATTATAATCGTCCAGATTTTCGCAGTCTCCCAGGCATTCGAAGCGATTCTGCAACTCGAGCTGAAAGCTCACGGGGTTTTGGAGCTGGATAGGTGCTGGTCGGAGCGTAGACTTCATCAGTCGACACCTTTCGAGTTTTATTCTAAGATTCAATGTGCCTCTTACCAATCGGTGATCGCTTCCTGTTTTAACGGCATTGATCACAGAGACATCATTGAATATGTGCCTCTTTGTCGACAAGATGAAGTCAATCTCATTTTTTGTAACGCCATTAGGATGCAACCATGTCCACTTTCGCTGTTTTGGCTTTTTGAAGAAGGAGTTCATCATAAAGAGGCCCTCCTTCTCCATAAAGCCGGCCAGCAGATGACCACGTGCATTCCTCGTTCCATATCCAAAATTCCCCACTCTCAGCTCATCATCGCTTCGTTTGCCCAGTTTCGCGTTAAAGTCCCCCATCACAACGGTATAGTGGGCTTGGGAGCTATGTATGGCTCTAGAAATATCCTCATACATAGTCTCTACCTCGTCGTCGGAGCGATATGAGGGCGGTGCGTATACTTGTATTACCTTCAACGAATACCGTTTGGTGATTCTGAGTACAAGGTACGCTACCCTCGCCGAAACACTCTCGAACTGGACCACGTTGTTGACGAGGGACCTGTGTACGATAAACCCGACACCACCCTGGGACAGTTGGTCGCCCTCCCGGAAATAGAGCAGGTTTCCGGATTTGAGGATCATGGTGTCCTCCCCCTCTCTTCGGACTTCACATAATCCTACAATATCCCATCGTAACCTGCTCAATTCTTCCTCCAGTTCAGCGAGTTTCTCGTCGGTCCGCAGTGTGCACGTGTTGTAAGTTGCCAGGGCCAAGGGTCGTCGGGGTTGGTAGCCTGGCATCTGCCGGGGATTCTTAGCACCCCCTGCCCCGCCGTTACCGTGACCGCTACCAGAGTCCGGGATAGCGGGGCCGCCGGGGACTAGGGGCCGTGTTGTGGGTGTATCAACCATAGGGGTTTTGCCGTAATCGCCACGCTTGGCAGGCGGGTTGGCGATCGCAGTGTGATGTCATAGTACGCGGAAAGATGCTGCTGCCCATCCTCCGGTGTTTTAGATCCCTTAGTCGCCTCTTACGACACCCACGGGAAGAGATGGGTTGGTGCTATTCTAGGGCCACACCACAGGCCAGAAAATACGAATAATGTGAATTAATTATGAATGAGTCTGCGTGAGAACCAAGAGATTGACATTGTGTGAATATCGTGGTTACTGTAAACATTTTTTATTCCTTTTTTATTATTTCAACCTTTATTCATTTTAAAATATAAGTGTGGTCTTTTTGTCTTACTTAGTTTTGAATATTACTTAAAGTAATGATACATATTTTATATCATTGTAGTATTGTGGTCTAATAAAGTTTTAAATAAATAAAATAAAGATTAAAAAAAAATGACTACTGTAACTTCACTATTAACCCGAGATAATCGTTTATTTATTTGAATTTGAAAATCTGAATATACTGATAATGTATATAAAACAAACTTGTTATTTATAAGAATAATATCCATAGTAAAAGCGAAACAATATTTATGTCTAAATCAATTCGTAATCCTACTTCTGACTATCTGAAGGGAATCCACCTTCATATCCGTTCCTCTACATTTCATTCCCTCACCATGCTTCATTAAACTTTGACTTCAGACTTTAAAAATACTTGTTTAAGGGTGAAGCTCAAAAAAGTCATCGATAAAAAGAAAACAAAGTAACTTTTAGGAGATTGAAAGCGACATTCCCCCAAACTTGGAATGCTGTCCAAAGTTATGATTTATGCGCATTTTGATCATCGCTCAGCAGTTTGTTCAGTAGGTAACTTCTACGTTTTAAGTGAGTACCTAATGTTACTTACGAGTTGTACGTATATTTTTTCTTTGGTTGTACTCAACCATGGTAATGGTAACAAGGTCCAATTTGTTTTATATTTTAGTCACCTTGCATACTCTTCTAGTACCAGCTGAAAATCAGCGCTTTGGCTTCTGCCTTAGCACAATGCTGGTCTCCTTTTCGACAATTTTTTTTAATTTAGTATTAAGTTTGTCGAATAAAGGATTTATCTTTCTTTTTTTTTCTTTCTTTCTAACCTCGTTCTTTCTAAATTAGACTAATTCTACTCTAAATTAGACTGAGAATTTCGACATATATTTTAGGTAGGTAAGAGTAAAAAATGAGCAGCGCACATTCAGTAAGATTGAATTTCAAAACTTTTTGAAAGATTACTCTATTTAGTTTCCTCCTTTAGTCGTATTCCTCATGACTGAGGGTCGTGGTCATTATATGGAATGAAACACACACAACGACTATCTTGGCAATGTTAATGGAGTGGTTTGCCATTGCCTTCTCCATTTCAGACACTATCTGATAATCATAGTGCAGGTTTCCTCACGATGTTTTCCTTCACCGGAAGCAAGTGGTGGTGGATAAAACTGCCATATGAGTCAGATCGGTGTACAAACTCATATAGCACGGGCAGGATTTGAACCTGGGACCTTTGCAGGCACAGGCGGGCGCCCTACCTCTCGACCACCTCGCTTCTTACTCTACTTAGGCCTTTAAGACACATTGTACTCCTGCTTATATTTTTGGTGCAATATAGTTACTTACTTAGTTTACTCTTCCAAAAATATGCATTTTATATATTTGGACTCTAACAAAGAATCCCCAAAATAACTACGAGAAAATCATTACAGTTCCACTCCAGGCGGTCTGTAATTTAATTAAGGTTAAATGTGCTTGAAATTTTGTGAATGAAAAGGATTTCAAAGCATAAATGTAATTGAAATCCCGAAATATCCCATTCAAAACTTACTTACCATACAATCATTTCGCAATAATTTTCATATTTATGAAATTTTATCAAACACAATGAAAAGCTCGATAAACATCTCGACTACTTCGATAAAATTTACAATTTTCTGTACATTTTTTGAGATGAAAATACAATTTTATAAAACGTATGGATTTTTGTATTATGTAAAGTAGTGACCCAAAATCTCTCTCTCAGCCGAAAGACATCCACTGCTGGACAAAGGCCTCCCCAAGGATTTCCATAACGACCGGTCCTGCGCTGCCCGCTTCCATGCGCATCCCGGAAAACGTAGTGTTGGCAGGCCTCCCACTCGGTGGACCGACGACCTGGTGAAGGACCTAAAATAGGCTTAAATAAATAAATATATAATTCGGACTTTTAAGAAATAATTTGAAACGGTCTGGTAAGTGTCGCATTGAATAAACTTTATGAAATTCTTAATTCGTTAACAGGGTAAATTAAAAATGCTTATTAACTAGTGAAAAGTTCAACCAATTGAAAACAGCAGTGAAGCCATATCCTCATCTTAATCAAACTTTGGTATGGCTTCCTATTGATGAGATTGTTCTCACTTTCTTTGATAAATTAAAAAATGTCACGACATTATTGAAAATATTTCTATTCTTGCTCCTTTTTAAGGGCATTTTACAGAAATAATAATAATTATAGATTTATAACAATAAATCAAGCAGAAACAATAACAGAATACGAATTAAAATTTATATGAATTAGTTATAAACATGGCAGAAATACATAATAACTTCTCATCTTTATAACATTAAATTAAATAGGTAGCTATGAAAATTCTTTGCGTGATTTAAAGTAACTCTCATTTTAACTTTAATTAGCATGATCACAAATTGATGTGCACTTTACTGACATTAACTTTACAATTACCGCACGATATTTCATGCGGTTTTCACTAGTGGATAGAGTGATTTATATAGCGGCCAAAATAGTGGGTAAATACAAGGTAAATATTATAAATTATGATGTTATATAAGTTATCATATAAATACATTTTATTATATATAGTAGTACCTATTAGTAAATATTTGTAATTTAGCAAATGTATCCAAAAGTTATCTTAAATTTATTTATTTTATTTATTTATTTAAACTTTATTGCACGTAAACATATGTTACAGTACAATGGGCGGACTTAATGCTACAGCATTTTCTACCAGTCTACCTTAGGGTTATTCAGAGAACATTAAGTGGGTGCAAATACTTAAATAAATTGACTATATATTGTATAATAAAATACATAAACTAAGATAAATACATATGATAAATATATATATATATATATATATATATATATATATATATATATATATATATATATATATATATCCTCTAACCGTTTTAACGTCCGATACAGAGTTAACTGCATTTAAAGTGGCGTCCTCCTGCTTTTGGCGTCCCATATACGGACGCGAAATCGATTTACATTGCCAAACCATTCTTCTTGGTCTAAGGTACCACAAAAAAATAATTTCGAAAAATATTTTTGGACGTCATTTTTTAACCAGTCTGTACGAATTTGTATTTTCATTAGTTCTCCACGATTCCGTTTGAACTGAGTTGCGCTGTTGTCGCGCGAATATACATTTGACAACAATGTAGCGCGTTGAGACTGCTAGGTTTGCAAATTTTGCGTATCTACATCCTGGCGCGGCTACACAATGAGCTTTGTCTTACAAATGTATGGTTTACATCTAATATTGATTTAACTTACATATTATACATTCGACTCTCTATTAGGCAGGTCGCACCATTTGACATATCTTTTTCCGTCCGTCAGTATTATGGAATATCTTGCACAAAGTATTATATTCCATAATATGTACTGACGGACAATACGATTATCTAAAGTATTGATGGCGTATGAGGTCGCGAAGAAATAAATTAAAAAATAGGTACATACTATAACAATATTACCGTATAAAAATGAGTGACTCGGGAAAAAGAAGACAAAAAGGTAAGATTTATTTTATTTATTATTATTAGATTGGATTTGTTTTCTATAATTGTTATCGTCTCTGTGGTAGTTTTATTGTCTAGGTTACAGACCGTATCATAACTGTCTCTGTTGTCTGAAGGCTTGGTAGTCGTCTTCATGTATGTATGTATGTATGTATGTATGTAGCTAGTATAAAATATTTTTAAATCCAAAACATTACAAATATATTTTTTTCATTTTATTAATTTATGTTGACATATTTTAGGAACATTTTGAAGATAATGGAACCGCAATATTCACAGATGTAAATGCATCTAACGTTATTCCCGGATGTCGACCTTTAGATAGTACCAGTACCACAGATATTAATCATGGAACTACCATCAAGTCGTGTGATATTAATGATACAACGGATAGTCATGAAAACTTTGTAAAAACAGAAAAGATTCAAACACAAAGGAAATCTAAGGTATGTATCTACACTGCAAGCTCTTAGAAGATTTCCTAGCAGCAGTCCATTTATACAAAAAAGATGTCGACCTTTAGATAGTACCAGTACCACAGATATTAATCGTGAAACTACCGAAAAGTATGATATTAATGATACAACGGTAGTGCCGGAAAGTGACGATGATGCCGACTTTGACAGGTCGAGCGATAATCTTTATGTGCCAGAAACGACTGATGATTCCGATAGTGAGTCAGATTTTGATGGCGAAACGTCCATTATCAGCAAGACGGATACAATCAACTTTAACCAAAATCTAGTAAGTACACATAACAATACTTATTACAAAGTTCGTCTCGCTTTAAAAGTACTTACTCATGCTTAGGGCTGTGTACTATACATGTGTAATTCTAACATGCTTTTATAAGCTTTACTGTCTCCATTTAACGGAGTATTTGAATACATTTTTAAGTACATTAAAATGTTAGATTATGTAATTTAAAATATACAAAAACAATTACATCCTGACTAATATTGTAAAAGCGAAAGTGAATTTGTTTGTTGGTTTCTTTGTTTGTCTGTGACGTCTTTACGGTTTAACTACTGCACCGATCATCATGAAATTTGGCACACGTCAATGATATACAAAGGTAGATATAAGATACTTTCATACCGGAAAATGAAACTAATATTATAAATGCGAAAGTGAGTTTGTTTGTTACGCCTTCACGCTATAACTACTGAACCGATCATCGTGAAATTTTGTGTGACGTTGTCTGGGGTATGGAAAAGGATATAAGGTACCTTTATCCCGGGAAATAGAAACGAGGGGTCGACATTAACGCGATTATAATGCGAAAGGGAGTTTGTTTGTTACGCCTTCATGGCCTAACTAATGAACCGATTATCATGAAAATTGCTGTAGATATTGAATGAGATACAGAAAAGGACGTAGTGTACGTTTTATCTCGAGAAAATAAAGGGTCGATATAAACGCGAGCGAAGGCGCGGGCAAAAGCTAGTGCACCATAAAAATAAACAATAAAAAAGATCCACTGATTAAATTGCTAAAGATGTGGTTTGTTTGTGTGGTTGAACGCTATTACTTCAGAAACGGCTGATCTGATTTGAAAAATAAAGGTTACAGGCTATATTACATGACACTGCCGACTTTACTTGCTTGCTATATAACTTTTTAATCCGAGCGACTGGTATATTCTATGTTTTTTTCTATTATCTGTTAGCATATCAGAGTGAGAGTAATTAATTGCGGATTGTAATAAATAATTATTTATTTTTGTTTTAGCGTACTATTAACATTAACGATGAAACTTCTGAAAACTCATCGGAAAACAAACAAACTGAGGATCTCTTCGATAGTAAAAAGGCAGAGGATGAAAAGAAGAGGATGCGACAAAGGGACTTTTGTTTCTATTGTGAAAACTTGGTTTTAAATTTCGCTAGACACGTTGTTAGAAACCATCCCACAATGTGATAATTCTAATCTCTCAATAAATGTCCAAGTTGATGCACAAAATTTTTTACTTCGCAACATCAAAGTAAATCAAAAATTAAAAGATGATGTTTTTCCACATATGAGGCCGGATAAAATATCTATGTTTGCAAAACGGACAATTATGGAACACTAGTTTTGGCAACTAAAAATGCAGCTAGATTTAATAGTTCAAAAGACCGGTATGATTCTCCTACATACGCTATGAATATTGCAACATCGCTAAAACAGTGTTGTAATATAGAAACACAGATAATGACTTTTTATTTTCTAAATCAGGGGGAACAATTATAACTGGTTATAAAACTTTAGATAAATACGCAAAAAGTTGTGGTGCAAAGAACCTCAAGCCTTAACTTCAACTCGACTTCGGAAACATTTAGCAACTTAACTTTTTAATATGTCGGAAAACGACATGGAACAATTAGCCTCATTCATGGGGCATACAATGTCTGTACACAAACAAAACTATAGATTACCGGATGATGTATTTCAAACTGCAAAAATTTCGAAACTTTTATTATTAATGGAATGTGGAAACGCGGATAAGTATAAAGGGCAGACTTTAGACGAAATAAATATAGATTTAGACGAAGAATTAATTGGTGAAGATATTCAGATTGAGCAAGTTCTTGATTTCTAAACACATCAAATCAAGAAAACCTCCAAAACGTGACGAATGCGAAAAGTTACGAAGTCAATATCCAGAACTTCTAAACAATAAAGATTGGCTTAAAATAAAAGTATTTATACAGAATACATATACTAAACAATAAATTAAAAATAAACTGATATTTGGACAAATACTATATGTAATATATATTTTAAGTATATATCTATATATCTATACTTATATAAAGGAAGTAGGAAGAATATGAACATACATTTAACATTATTTATATTTTATTTATATGTAAATATATATATATATATATATATATATATATATATATATGTGATGTGTATGAATAAGTACTTATGTATACGCAGCATGACTCAAAGTAAGAGACAATATTTAGAAATACTTGGAAATACAGCATTGTTAGTCCACGGATAAGCTAAACCTTTCACTAAGAAGTTAATACACTTTCTCTTAAAAAATCAATTTGTTTCGTCCGAGGGGGCCGAACGGAGGCAACAATATAAAATACAATAAAAAGTGTACAGAACTAGGATATCTCAAGTTATCATCTAAAGATTAAAAAATCAAATTATGTAATATTTGACACATTGCCACAAAATATATTTCATATGAGACTCAGTCAAATAATAATTCTTCCTTCAAAAAACAGGGAAAGCGGTGTATAAATATGTGACCAAGCATTTATATACTTCCATTGAAATAGAATAAATATTGTTCGTATTACTGGCATTAAATTAAAACTATCAGATTCCAAGGAAATATCTTACTCTTCTAATTGACACGTTGTCGTGGTTAGTATTTACAACCTATCTTATTCCAAGACGCTATTAACATACATACATAGAATCACGTCTTTATCCCTTACGGGGTAGACAGAGCCAAGAGTCGTGAGACTCGAAGGCCACGCTTAGCTGAATAGTGGGCTCTCTGATGGAATGGAGATTTAGGTATAGTGACAGGTTGCTAGCCCATCGCCTATGAGTGGAGGAGTCCCTAGTTTAAAGCCCTTTCCCGTTTTTGACGCTATTAAAATTCCATGAAAATCTCTTTTTTTGATTGTGTAGCTTGAAGTGCTAAATCTGTACTCTCCCTTTTCTTTACTATAAAGGTCTTACTTGATCTGATCACGGCTGCCTCGCTTCTATCTAGATAAGTAAATTTATTGAGGAGTGAGTTAGAAAGTAAGTCTTTTGTTTTGATGGCGATTGATAACCATGATTAGATTCCCTTTGTTGCACGATTTAAATTAACAGGAAAAAGTTCGCACAAAGCTTTGAGTTTCCCTTTCAGATATAAACAAGTATACCTATAGGTGCAATAGAGTGAATAGAGTACAAATCTCAGGTACAAATAGATCGTTACTCTACATAGAATCTTACGATGTTTTAGTTACTCTTTGTGATGTTTTAGTTTTAACCATTATAAGATGTTTTAGTGCTCTACATAATATCGCTGCGCTCCATAACAAAAGTCGTTGGTGTTGGTAAAAAAGCATCCAGGTTAAAGTGGGATTAGGCGGGCCACGTCTGCCGTATGCACACAGAAAGATGGACTCAAAATCTAACTTACTGGAATCCACCCGATGATTATAGGAAGAGAGACAGACCAAGAACGAGATGGTGTGATGATTTGAAGGGATTTGAGAAGAACTGGAAGGAAAAGACGAAGGACAGAGATGAGTGGAGGGAATTAGGGGAGGCTTTTGCCTAGCAGTGGGGTATAAATAGCTAGAGAAAAAAAGTGCTCTACATATAAGCTAGTAGTGTTTTATGAAAACTACTAGCTTTCTACTACTAGCAGTGCTTTTTTCCGGGATGAAAGGTACCCTATGTCCTTCTCCGTACATCCAGCTATCTGTATGCGAAATTTCAGGAAGATTGGTTCAGTAGATAAAGCGTGAAGAGGTAACAAACAAACAAACAATCTAACTTTCGGATTTATAATATTAGTTAGGATTACACTTGAGTCAGATTGTTACAAACACATTGGATTTGAATCTAGACACCTTTCAGCCATAAGCGGTCTTAACCGCTCTACTTCCTAAAATTATAAAGGGAATATGATAGCAATCGGAACGTTGATTGAACCAAAAGGTCCGCTCATTTACCGAGTATTTGGAGTGGCGGCATGCGATTCCCGAATATTCCCGAATTGCACGGAGTTCGGGTTACAACGTTGTCACAAAGGAGTGAACACGAATAGGAAATTGCATCTCTGCAATCCTATTTCTATTCGACGTATGGGTAAAGTGCAGCCTGGGTGTGATTTGCATATCTTATCTTTCTAATTTATGTAATATTTTTTTCGTTTAATTTAAATTCAACTCGAACCGGACAGCCACTGAAAGATTTTTTTAAGTCGGACATCTAAATAATAGAGTACCTAATAGATATTTTTTATAGAATAGTAGACGAACGAGCTTGCGGGTTTCCTGATGGTAAGCAATCACCGCAGTCCATGAACACCAGCGACCCAAAAAAAGTCACTGATGCGTTGCCGACTTTTCGAATTTACCGTCGTGTTAGTTCTGCAAATTACAGGCACTTGAAAACGATTTTCGATTGCTTCCTAAATCGAAGGTAATTCACGTACAGTGACCCATCACAAAGGCTAGAAAGCTAGGAAATGGTAACTCGGAAATCGTATTTGGTCGCCTGTGTCCAACTGTCCATTCCCAACGCTTGTCAGCATTTGGAGCTAAACCGTGCGACGATCAGGGGTCTAAAATGCCCACATTGACGGATCGGAATGATATTAAGGTGATATTTAAAAATGAACCTTAAAACATCACTTTTAAGGTTAATTTTTAAGCCATTTTAGGCCCGCAGCTTCGATTAGAGAACGATTTTTTTTAAAATTAAGTGTAGGTGTAATTAAGAGACACAGCTAAATCGCTTCTATTGATGTACTCGTACTTAATAATGTATTTTTGCACTTTACTGTAGTCAGTACGATTGATTTTCAATATTCGAGTAATACCTCAATTGAAATTATAGTTCAGGTAAATGAGAAGTTATAAAAGTTTTCTCTTTCCTACAATGGGACCCAACTGACCCAACCTAATTCTTTGCAAGTGTATGTACATAAACTACAATGTACTTGACCACTTGACCGCTATGTTCTTAATAACAAAGAGTTGTATAAAATATATACTTTGGCAAGCAGTTCGTGGGTGGCGGATCTATTTCAACATGCAGATTGGTTCCGCAGAAGGGTCTTCCTGTCCCTTTGATGATCCCCTAGGACACTCGTGGAATTTTGATCGGCAAAGACAACCTCGTAACGACATTCTGAAGTTGAAACAAAACGCATGTTGCGTTTTGTTTTTTTCGATTAAAAAGTTTATTTTAAATTTTTTGTCATTTGTTTCGTATAACTATGTTATTGAACAAAATTTTGGTCTTTCATTATTCAGAATTAAACAACGAAATTATGTTTAATTACCAAAGTTTAATTACCAATAAATAAACTGAAAAAAAAAAAACTTTATAATAAGAGTTACACATTGAAAATACATTTTTCATAATTAAATAGTACACCAAATTACCGTAATATATAGATCTAAGTAAGTACGTAGGTAGGCCGAAAAATATTTTATTACTTTACACTTTCTAAACTGCAAAGTCAAAGTTCAAAGTTTAAAGGCAATATCTTCTGAGCTATTGTTGACAGCGTGAGATTCGCAGTAAAGCCATTACACATACACGTCAAATTGTCAATCACGATTATGGAGAATATTTTACTTAGTTTGATCCGCAAAAATATTTTTTTATAGTACTTATCTACGATCACAGGATGTCCCTAACTCTTTCCTACGAACACAACATGAGAATTTCGGTGACGTAGGTATGTCATTTATTTGACATATAAAATTTAACTTTTTGTTGTAGTCAAATTATTGTCAAGTTAAAAACTAAAATAGCGAATTTGCAATAAACTTAGTTGATGAACTAAATTTTTTTTTTACTCTTCCCACAAGTATAATGTTAATGTTATATATATTATGCTATTTAAGTATATTTTTACCTAAATTATACAATAAAAGCAGAAAATATTTGTTTGATTTTAATTGAAATGAACGATAAATTATGTAACAACGTGTATTACCTCTTCCTTTACCTGGCACTTTCATTTTCATAAATTAAGTGTTAAATAAACTATTATTTCGCTCCTAAATACACGTGTGACGCTAAACCTTCTTAAGCAACCCCAAATAACTAAATTCTAATGAAATTAACATCAATTTAATTAAAATTTCATACAAAATATGCAAAGCAAAGCCTTGCAAATATGAAGTGAACGCATGTGTTATTTAGAGGTATAAGAAATGCTGTAAATAACAATATATTGCGGGAGGGTGGAGGAGTGATCTATATGCAAATTTTATAACCCGCTTATTATATTATATTTTCCGAGCAAGTGCGGTTACTATGCGTTGCGCGTTTTATTAATAGGTAATATTCTGTTAGGGAAACATTTTAACTGTTATATGAAAGTAGTTAAAAAAATAATTTAAACAAAAAAAAATAAGACAAAAAAAAAAGAAAAATAAATTGTTTAGCACGAACTGGATATAAACATTAAATGAAAACATATGAAAACATTATATTTAAATATTACCTGTTTATGTTATACTTAATTTGTTAGTCTGTTTTGAATATCAATTTAATTGTCTTATGTCTATATTATTAACACTACTTACACAAAATCAAATACCGCTCACAAATTAGTCTCAGCACATACGTATACTACATAACGTATATATTACATAATACGTACGAACATGAGTCTTGTGCAGCAATATTGAATTGCAGGGCATGCCACAAATTTCCACGTTTACTGGGAGTGGGCTGCACCCAGCATTTTCCATATCGTCCGACAATCTTACATGTTTTCCTACGCTCGCTTGCATGCGAAACTTCTATGCTCCAACGACCATGGGTTCCAAGCCCTGTACTTGCCCTGGGGTCAATTAACGTTTAAATTGCTAGTTAAATAATGTCTAATTACAAATAAAACAAAAAAGTCGTAGCTTTCAAAAATTTACAAACTCAGAAAAGAAGGACAAAGTAGATTAACAAATTAACGAACCTGCCTATTTTTATTTTCCCTCAGTGAAAGCGTCTTAACGAATTAATTCCTCCATATCCGCTCCGTTCCGATTCACTTTGACTTTTTCCGGCGACTCCCTAGTTCTACCCTCCGGAATTCCGTATTCGTTTGTGGCATTACATTAGGCGTATTGTCCTTAAATGAGACGTTGAAAGAAAATACAAATGGCTTTTATTGAGTTTGTGGAATGTTAGGTGATAGAATTTCCTTTAGATGAAGATAAAGAGCATAAAGAAAAGAGATGCATGCATACTTATAGGCTTATGAATTTGAGAAGCATTTTTATTCTTCATTTTCAATGTATGTCGAATTAATTAATTAATGATAATAAATATCGTTTATTTCTCTCTACAAAGGTGTACATTCATTTAATACAGTCTTGTTCATCCTTGATTAGGGGCTAGTTCCTGAAATAGGTTCTTAAGGGAACCTGTGCTTCAGGTAGCTAGGCCCCTCTCTCGGTTTACATTTGGTATTTTGTTGCCATTTGGTGGACACAAAGGTTTGTTAAATCCAGTTACTGTTATGACTTTGGAGAATATCACTTGCCACTTCTTAAAACTTAGACCATGACTCCATCTACTGAGATAAATTCTTAAGTAAACGTTAACATTATTATTATAATACTTATATTTAAAAAAGATTAATATCATTTTCATTTAGAATATTTTCTTTTCACTCGACGTTACAAAGTGCTTCTGTTTGCAGAGTTCTCGGAAAGTTTCATTTTCTCAATATCTCCCGATGATATTGTTCGCTGACGTCTTTTTCCACAATGCATTCGATTTATTATTTTGTTGCATTGTACGCGTTGCGGTTATTGAATTGTACTTTGCCTCGGAAAGTTATAGTTTGCGAGAATTAAAAAAGGAAAATGGATATTTATACTGCGATCTTGCTGTTGGGGTAATACTTCTTGTTAATATGTTTAGCAAGGAAACACGAGTATTTACTTGTAATACTTTGGATTAATAAAATCTTCATAACCTTTGTTTTAAGTAACATTCATACTCTGTCTAATAGATTCCATTTATAGCTTTTGCCCGCGGCTTCACCCGAATGAATTTCCCACGGGAACAGTGCTTTTTCCCGGTATGATAGGTCCTATGTCCTTCTCAGTACTTCTATCTATGTGTATGCGAAATTTTAGGAAGAATGGTTTGGTTTAGTAGACGCAAAGCTTGAGAGGTAACAAAAAAACTCACTTTCGCATTTATAATATTAGTTAGGATATGTAGCTACTATCGTGTAGTCTCAAAATAATTGTTACTTTTTCCTCTCTATTGCTGCTTCTTTATTCTTACTTGTTGCGTTTTACAATATAGTTCCTTATTCACTTATTGAATAGTTATTTCCATAGTCTTGTCATGTTGGGTAACTGGATATACAATTACTTATTTTAAAATATTATTTTATTCCGAATCTTGGCACTCACAAACACATATTTTTAGTAGTTCGGAACAACCATTGGCGTCTTTTGAAAATTTTAGACAGCATTACTTACTTAACATATCAGAGTTTATTTATTTTATTCCGAAAGCCATTAGAAGCTTACAACTTTAGCCACTATCGCTACTATTTTTTTTTAATTAAATAAAATCCCCCGTGTTCGCGAAAAATTCCAAAACCACTGATCGGATTTTCATGCAATTATCACCAATGGATAGAATGGGTCATGAGTAAACAGATTTCATATCAAATCATTAGAAATTTGAAGGTAATATTCCACTCATACTTATTAGATATCAAAATAACATAATATCTTGTGTTCAATATGATATAGACGCATATGAGTAAGATCTAAACAAAAATTTAATTCTCAATACCAAAACCAATCTACAATTCTCGGAATCAGAAAATCCAATAAGATCTTTCATTTCACTGAAGATCCCGGCTCGATTTCTGAAAAGCTACTTATTACATTATTTCTCCAAATTATCGCTTTCAATTGGATTCTGGTAAATCCTCATAATGGAATCGTCCAATATAATAATGAAAATCATATGGTTAATAGACATTAGGATATAATGAAATTATTGATATGGATCATTGAATCTTTTTGTCTGTTTGTTCCTAAATTATTTGGGATTTTTAATTTTATTTCAGACTTTATAATAATGATAATATTTTTGGATATTACTTCAGACTCGGATTGGAGGCTTAGTAGTTGATTCGCACGAAATTCATTCGCCCGAACGTGCGAAACGTCCACTTTCAATAAAAATATTTTTTTAGTAGGCGTTTCGCACGGATGAATTTTAATCGCGTGCGAACCGTCCCTCTCGACAATTAGTAGTACGCCTTTCGCACATACCTATTTTTTATGGAAAAGTTTTAACAAAAAGTTACATTCGCGTACAAAATCATTTCGTTTAGAGTTATTAATTCTTACTTCTAATAAAGGTAAGAAATAAAATGCTTATTTTTATAAAAAGTTATATTGTTACAGTTTTGCTTACACATTACAGTTTGGGTAACTAAAATCACAGTTATAACAATTTGTAATCAAATAGAATGGCATCTTTATAATTATGTAACACTTTATTCTTTTAATTTAAATTTCACGTTTTGATATGAATTATTTACCTTATATTTATGTGAGTGCCATGAAAATGTGGCATATTTTGATATTAATAGTATAATATTTTGTACACAACTGTACCTTGATTTTTTTATTCGCACATTTCGTTAAGTGGGCGAATCGCATACTATTAGTTCTTGAAGAGGTCGGTTCGCACGCGATTAAAATTCATCCGTGCGAAACGCCTACTAAAAAAATATTATTATTGAAAGTGGACGTTTCGCACGTTCGGGCGAATGAATTTCGTGCGAATCAACTACTAAGCCGGATTGGATTGTGCATTATTTTTAACGTCGTCGGTCTTATTTATTTTAAAAACATGCTACTTTAATTTGGTTATTACTTTTCAATTTAACACAGGTTACTTTTGTAATTTTGCTGTTTGATCTGTGGGCTAAGGCTAATAAATATTTATCCAGCTCATTATTTCACTTTGAGAAAAGAGACCGCATGTTACAAAACTCTTTGGTATTCTACAAAATCAGCTTTATTTACAAAGTATGTTGTATACTTAATTGGATTCTGTTGTTCAATCCGCCATTGTTTTGCACAACATGGACAAAATCGGCTAATGTGAAATTAATGTGTTTAATAAGGAAATTACGAAGCGAAATGAAATGTATATCTATCTAGCTTGGTATCATGATAATATTTTCAATTTTTATGAGAAAACAGAACCCAGTATTTTTGCTACTCAAAAACACTCAAAACTATTTTTAAAAGGTTCAAAAACATAAAGGTTATGCACACGCTAGTAACCATCCCTCTCACCTGAAACTAATGTACTGGAAAGTTAACCAACCCCTTGTTTTAGATGCCAAAAACCAACTTTGACTGACTGGACTGATTTACCTGATTAAAACATCGAGGTTCACGAATACAATCGAATAGAAAATTCCTCATCGATTTACATTGTAGCTGTGCAATCGTTCTCGCAAGATAAACCAAATCATCGGGCTTGAAATGTAATTATTGGCAGGATTTTCGATTGGAAAATGGATCCATTTATTGTTTCTTGTTTTGTTTTGCTCTTTAATGATATTTAAGTTGGTGGGGTTATTATAAAATTTGGGCTATAACCTGCTTTATTTTAAATGCTTAAAAATAAGTATTTTATATTAATTTGGTAACCCTACAATATCACGGGTAAATAAATAAGAAGTAATGAATGGCGCAGAGCTGGGAACTATGTCGCTATATCTTCGATCACCTCTAAAATATATTCTAAATGTTATATATACTTATATCGTATAAAAAATCGTAACGTTATATATAGGCAAAAACATGTAGGTATCTATGATGCATCTTTGTAGGTCTAGAGCGAAGTGACTTTTCAAGGATCATTAAACATGGTGCGACTATCATATCTCTCAATAAATCGCGTAAGATTGAATAGAAGAATACAATCGTAAATCTAGTCGCGAGTCGACAATAGTCTCACTAAAGAATCGATTCTTAAGATACGATCTGCCCTATCTTGTTTATAAGCGTCGATATAAAATCGAATCGTCTCGAAGAGAACTTTATCTTAATCTTGAAGGCTCCTTCTTGATGGAATTTAGATATGTAGCGCGTCTAAGTAATTGGTAGGGGCTAGGGATGTTCTTATCGATACTCGTCAATCGTAATAAAACTGCAAATCGCTCTCGATGCATCGGCTCGGATAGATCAAATAGAGAGATTCGCAATCTTCCCTGCAGTTTGATGTGCAAGATAGTGTATAACAGGGATATTGAGATATATGTTTTTATAACTTTCATAGTAAGTTATGCGTGCAAGTCCGTGCAACGCGCAATAGAATGTAAGTTTACTAGCATATCCTATAGGCATTCGTTTAATTCTTGAATGTATTTCTAAAATTTACCTCTTATACTTTCTAGTAAAACAACCACTGTAGTACAACGATACTACCTAGATCCAAGTATTTAACTTTGATGTTTGAGGGTTTGATGTTTCAGTTAGTCAGATCATTGTTACAAAAAATGTCTTGTTGTGTCGCCATTTAGTTTTTTAAGTCACCTAATTGATGATAAGATTCCTTTACTTAAAATAGATATTTTCTTGTTTCAGGTACGTTATTGTCTACTAGCGAAGCCAGAGCCGAGTACTGTAAGCATAGTTTACTAATGCTCAAACTTAGACTTCTTGTTCCTTTTTTCAATAACAATAGGTACCATTTTCTTTTTTAATTTTAAAAGCACAGACACGTGCTCGTAGTAATACGCCTAACACGTTAATTTCACCGACGACGCCTTAATAAAGCGACCACACACTTGCTAACCCGACCTCCATTTCGGCTATACATAAATAAGGAGTAATAAATACGTCGTTATACGTCTCTACAGGAAATTGCCGGTTGCGAGACAAAATAATGACGGCACGGTATGGACACTTCATATTGATGTAATGGTAAACTAGATACACTGTTGCAGTAAATATAAACAACATAATGCACGCACGTATGCATAATATGCATATTATTGTCGCTGCAGATAAAGTTTTAGTTCTTTATTTACCAGTCAACCATGTGCAAACAGAGAGTAGTATGATGTTGCGATATTATTGTATTTTATGTACACAGGTCGTGTGTCGTACATACATACATAGAATCACGTCTTTATCCCTTACGGGGTAGACAGAGCCAGTAGTCGTGAGACTCGAAGGCCACGCTTAGCTGAATAGTGGGCTCTCTGATGGAATGGAGATTCAGGTATAGTGACAGGTTGCTAGCCCATCGCCTATGAGTGGAGGAATCCCCAGTTTAAAGCCTTTTCCCTCGATTGATGTTTTTTCTTAGCTCCTAGACCAGCATGGAAGGTTGTCGTAGTCTGGACAAATCTTTTGGTTCACAACTTCCAAAGTCAAACTTACAATCGTCAACAGCCAACATTTGCTAAGGATTTTCTACCGAAATTGTTTATAAGTTACCACTCTGTGCTCTATTTATTTCATCCTTGTGGAGTTGTGGTACCCCTTATTTTTATCTGAATTGAGAGCTCACTTTAATTAATATTTCCTAATGAAGTGTACTAAAGTGCAACTACGGATGTGGGCGGATACTTAAAGTTTAAATGTGTGATCGATGGTTTATTTGTTTATCTTATTCACACATGAATACATCGTCATGTCGTAATGATATAATCAAATACCGATCGACTAATAAACGATTCATTTTAGTACTATGATATAATATAATACAAAGATAAATTATAATGTGTCAAAATCGCTAAATTCATAAATAATTTAGACGATAATAATTCCAAATTCAAACAAAACAACAAAAGAGGTGGAAACAAAGAACTCCTATTTGAGTCAGTCAATAAAATTTAATTTGACTCCCCTCAAATTACAAGTTACGAGTGCCTATGAGCCTAGTTTCGTTTCGCCAAAGCAATTCAGAATCAATCCCTCATTGTTTCTTCAGAATAGGGAACTATTAACGGTTTTTACCAAATTCGAACAAAGACGTTCTATTTTTAATTTCGGGCATTCGATGACGTCACGCGACACAAAGCATTTTGTTCGGGAGTCGTAATCGTAAATGCATGTAATGAAATATGGGTTTGCTACGCATGTGTTGGTGCTTCATGTCTGGGGATCAATTAGTAGTTTGACGCAATACTCTCTCACGGTTCCATTGTGACAGAGTTCATTAGCAGCCTAATTCTCTGCTTACAATTAATTTGGAACGACTGTGTGCATATTGTGCATCCATGACCAACACAGTCTACTCATCATCTTAAGCCTTCTTCGACCATTTTGGTGTAGGCCTCCTTAAACCTCCTCCAATTGGCTCTATCCTTGGCAGTGTGTATGCAGTTCTTGCCCGCTATACTTTTGATGTCATCTATCCACCAAATTTGGGGCCTTCCAACAGGTCTTCTACGTCCTCCACAGTCACCACTCCAACATGGCTTTGCCTCCGACAGGACGTACTTAACTCTTTGCTTTGCACCATGAGCACCATGAGTCCGATTTCAGGGCTATATAACCTGCCTAACACAGTACCATGGTAGATACTATCTTTTGTATACTTGCGTGAAGAGATGATGATGGATGGAAGCTGCTGCTTCCATCCATCATCATCAGCAGTAACTAAAGACAGAAAAAATAATATTTTACACGTACAACCTGACTCTCTTTAAAACCAGAGTGCTGCTTCTGGGTAAGCTTGCTACATCGTAGACCTCAACTCTGTCCTCGGGCAAGATTGTGGTCAAGAGCAAACCCATATTAAATAAAAAAAAAAATATTTATGAAAAATATAATTTGTTCACAAATCACATTTCCTTCAAATCAAATCAAATCTTTCCTGGAAATAAATCTCGTAAAGGCTTCGTTTATCTTAAATCTACTTCAGTTTTTATTAAGTTTAAATCAATTCGTTTTAGTACCGAGAAATCGGTCAACAAATATTGACATGATTAACCATTGAACATTCGTTGCTTCTGGAATTTGTTAAATCAATAGTATCGTAAAGCTAACCGACTTTAGTGGAGAGTGTATAAAGTTCCTCTATTTTTGCAGTATCATAAAGCCCGTATAAAGGAATACATAATGTCCGCATTATGGCTCTGCCTGCATGCCACTATGAAAAATGATCTTATTTTGCCTTAAAAATATTACCAAATATAAAGTAAATATTTATTACACTTGCGCATAAACCTACTACATTTTTGATATATTTCAAAAGTAGTTTGGACTGTAAATCATATTTTCGCTGTACAATACAAAGATTGTGATCAGACAGATGTATCATTATATAATAGAGGATTAAGTATTTAAGTTGCTGTTAAGAGGATAATGTTGTCGGCGAATTAATGTACGGATTTATTTGGCGTTGGGTTGCGTTCAATGGTAAATGTAGCATCCGTGTGTCGTACATAGACATTTTTTTTTTGGTTGATTCCCTCGTTTTAATGAGGAGGCAAAGAGTACTAACTAGCCCATGCAGCCAAGTCTTTTGTAAAATATATTTTTATGTATAAAAGTGGCTTATATCCACGGAAAAAGAAGGCAAAAGCCAAGTATGTATTGTCGTACATAGACAAATATGGAGCTGAAATTATTTTCTTTTAAAATTTAAAGCATAAACACAAAACTAATATAAGTAGTTTTTTTTAAACATGGAACTTCATAGACGTAATAAGTTTTTACGTAACATCGTACTTAATAATTATTTCTATAGAGTTCTTATTAATAAAAAGGAATTATCGTTTAGAATGAAATATTTTTCAATATAGGATAATAAACAAAATATATAGGTACTTTAATACTTCCAACTACAGTTTTCGGCGTTTTAAATAAATAATCATATTATGATACGAGAACATTGCAATTACATTGTCAAAATGATTGATTTATAGAATACCTTGGTCTTGGTTCATAAAAAGAAATTTACTACCGGTGAAATGTAGGTACCGCTCTAACGCTCGCCTCTATTTTTTTAATTTTATTTTAAAATATGAAATGATGCAGTGGTTAAGTATTACAGCAGCGGCTGCTATTAACATAACTATAATGAGGTGATGAGAGTAATGTAGAAAGGTAAAACTGCGTAAATTAAGAACTATCATCTAATTATAATGGTTTGTATAGCCGTGGCCATAACCCGTTTTATTAAAAGCGTAAACTCGTTTTGCTTTGCTACTACCTACTTACATTTTAGGTATTGTAACAATATTAAGGAGAGCCCCTGAAACCACTGTAGTAATGGGTTAATTTGCGATTACGATGCTGATATTTATCTGTAAACGTTTCTGTAAAAACTACTAATATGTAATCTTACTATTCTATAAAAAAAAAAACATAAGTTGACAAATATCATTCGTGTCTAAATTTTATGTCATCAAAAACACGCAAACCTCAAAAATAATTAGTTTGGTAGCCATTCGTTTCGCTGGCTAGCCACCCCGTTATGACTCGGGGTAAATATTGAGTTGACAAGGGTTGTTAATTTGCAAAATAGTAGGTACCTGTGCAGTGATGCGCAGAAATTGTCTCTGCGTGCAGTCAACGGATATCACTTGTCAGTTGGTGGGGCTCGTATTGGACTTCTGATTAGACTGTGCGAGTTCAATTTTTCATTTTTACTCTTAAAAATTGGCAATTATTTTGCTACATTTCATTCCAGATAAAAAAACTAAATGTTCGAACCAGGCGATTTAATGTCAAATTCCATTAAAATGTGGTTTAGTTTCCCAGTTAATTAAATTTATGTAATAGAATATAAAAAAAGTAAAAAATATTGTAAAAATTGTAAGTATAGATCATAAATAATACTATAGTAGAGGGAATGTAAAATAAAAAGCCATATTTATAACCGCATTACGCATAAAGTTTATATCGCATTGAGTCAAAGTCGTATAAAACATCAAACAACCGTTTTTCATAAAAGCCACAAGTAATAAAAAGTCCTTTGACGCACTACGCAAGTCTTGCTTTCACATTGTCGTTAAAAAAAAGTGGTTTGAATGAAACCACATGATTATATTTAGGTTGTCGTCACCTCCATTTATGTGATTTATATGAGATATTTAACATGTGCGTTAGAAAAAGTGGATTTATTGCGTCATTGAGTGAAGCGTTTAGAGGGGTTATTCCCAAAGTACTCCAAAAAATGTTTCCTAACTACTCCGTGAAAAAAATAATATTTTAAATTAAGTTTCATTCTACTCCGCGGTAATATTAAAATGTTCTTAAAGTACTCCACGAGATTTTAATATCAAAACGCATTAATTAGAATAAAAAGTGTAGCTGATGTATAGTACAGTCAGGCTCAAAAGCTTTGCAACAATATTTTTATGTATAAAGAAAATTTTAAATAAAAGACTTTACAATTCAATAATCAACATTTGTATATCAACATTTATATTCAAAAATAAACAATCAAAAACATTTTCATAAATGAGCTTTTTTTTACATATTTTCCACCAAAGAGATTCATGATTATTATATATATGTAGGAATTCGGCTTGAGAGAAACTCAAGAAGTAACTGATAAAATTATATTTTTGCAAAAACTTAAAATATTTACATAAAAAGAAACATCAAATTTCCATCTTAGCAGCTAGGTTGCGACTCACATTCGTTCGTACATCCATTTTAACAAGCTAACATGCACACATTTTCAATTCAAACTTGCTTTCAACTTTTTTCTCTTTAATGTAGAACTTATTCAGAACTTTAATCAGAACTATATTGTTTGAACGATTTTGTGACTGACTGTACATAGTGAAATATTTTATAATTATTTAGATGGAGTAGTTTGAGAATTGATATCAAATAATCTGCGGAGTACATTGAGAATAAATCAAAATACCTATGGAGTAGATTGGGAACAAAATAATAAGTATTTTTTAATAATAATAATTTCGGGTTATTCCCAAAGTACTTCAAAAATGTTCCCAAACTAATCCATGAAAAAAAAATATTTTAAATTAAGTTTCATTCTACTCCGCGGTAATATTAAAATGTTCTCAAAGTACTCGACGCGATTTTAATATCAAAACGCATTAATTAGAATAAAAAGTGTAGCTGACGTATAGTACAGTCAGGCTCAAAAGCTTTGCAACAAAATTTTTATGTATAAAAAAAATTTTAAATAAAAGACTTTACAATTCAATAATCAACATTTGTATATCAACATTTATACTTATTCAAAAATAAACAATCAAAAACATTTTCATAAATGAACTTTTTTTAAATATTTTCCACCAAAGATATTCATGATTATTATATACTAGCTTTTGCCCGCGGCCTCGCTCGCGTGAATTTCCCACGGGAACTGTGCTTTTTTCCGGATAAAAGGTACTCTATGTCCTTCTCCGTACTTCCAGCTATATGTATGCGAAATTTCAGGAAGATTGGTTCAGTAGATAAAGCGTGAAGAGGTAACAAACAAACAAACCAACAAACAAACAAACTCACTTTCGCATTTATAATATTAGTTAGGATATGTAGGAATTCGGCTTGAGAGAAACTCAAGAAGTAACTGATAAAATTACATTTTTGAAAAAACTTAAAATATTTACCTTAAAAAATTAACATCAAATTTTCATCTTAGCAGCTAGGTTATGCGACGACTCACATTCGTTCGTATATCTATTATAATAACATGCACACATTTTCAATTCAAACTTGCTTTCAACTTTTTCTCTTTAATTTTGAACTTATTCAGAACTTTAATCAGAACTATATTGTTTGAACGATTTTGTGACTGACTGTACATAGTGAAATATTTTATAATTATTTAGATGGAGTAGTTTGAGAATTGATATCAAATAATCTGCGGAGTACATTGAGAATAAATCAAAATACCTATGGAGTAGATTGGGAACAAAATAATAAGTATTTTTTAATAATAATAATTTCGTGGAGTAACTTGGGAACTCATGTATGAGATTCTTATCTTTTTAGAACAAAAGAATGGAGTACTTTGGGAACAACCCATAATTTCGTGGAGTAACTTGGGAACTCATGTATGAGATTCTTATCTTTTTAGAACAAAAGAATGGAGTACTTTGGGAACAACCCCTTTTTAGAACAAAAGAATGGAGTATTTTGGGAACAACCCGTTTAGAGCTTAAAACGTTTTTTTTTAAATTACGACAAATTTGTTCGTGCTGTAATGAATATTTTCGGTTTACCGATATTAGAAGAAGACTCGGTGAAGGAAAAAAATCGTGAGGAAACCTGCACTATAGTAATAACTCCATTAACATTACCGTATATAGTCGTTGTGTGTGTTTCATTCGACATGCTGAGAAGGAATACTACTAAAAGGACATTAGAAGAAGGGTTGACCAGTGAAAATCCCACATTAAATGAATAAAAAAAGTACGTTAAAAGAACTTAAGTATGCTAGCTAGCTCTGTCTCAAAATTGTTTCTGAATCTGAGCGTTGAGCTACTTTTATCATGTAAAATAGGTCAAACCGATAAAATGTTCCAAAAACTATTGTTCCAGCTCACGATTTGCAAAATAAAAGTGCACTATTTGGAGGAATGCAATAAATAACAAAGTGTCACGCAGTCGACCTCCAGGGGGCGCAGTGTCTCCACAGGGACCCTACTCACGCAGGGTGGAGTACTTTTATTCTATCTGCGGTGTTAATGCACTTAGTATTACTATGTATTGTTATGTACTATGAAGAGCCATTTTATGAGAGCTATAAAGAAAAAGGCCATAACGTAAATTCCTGCCAATATTGTTTTGTGTTTTATAGGAAAATGGAAATCTTGCGATCATATTTTGTTAAAATAATAGTGTATCTATCGCTACATCGTTATAATGATAAATGTGGTAATTTGTATATTTTAAAAGATGTTAATTAGGTTACTTTTTATTTCCGAACTAGATTGAACTGAGATTCTAAAGTATCCCCGTAAGATTTTTTCGTAATTCACCAAACATATTGGTGCTTACGGCGTATCTATTCAAAAATCAGCTCCTTTTCAAAACACATTTCCATACGCTATGCGCATATATGTTATTGAAGAGTGGTTCTTTGAATTGCTAATGGGCTGGTCTGAGTCGGGTCCCATTGAATTGTCAATTTGTTTTCTATTGGGGTTGTATGTTTGGTTACCTCGAGACATATCGCCTTACTATTGTGAGTTTGGGCTTTAAGAATTGTCGAAACTTGAACTTTCCCTCTCGTGTATTCAGGCTTTGTTTTCGCAACTTTGCTCTCCTTTCCGGTGTCACAGCTCCATATTTTTTTATAGTCTATTAACGTTCAGTTAAACCTTTCTCTTAAGTTAGTGAAAGGTTGGTGATTCCTATCATTTACTCTAGATAATATATATATTTTTTTTAAATCTGTATAGTGTAATCGCGATTGCGATTTCATCTTACACGTTATTTTTACGCAGCATCATATCATAAAAGTTTTAATCGTGATAATAAAACTGGGTGTCTATAGAAAAAAATGTCGTCAAAATAAAGACGTTAAGAAGTTTAAATCGCGAACTGTGTTTGACAAAGTGGGCTTGAAATTGTGGGGATTCGTTTTTTTATCGAGTGGTTTTTTTATAGTAAGGGTGTGGAGTTTGCGGTGATCACATCCGGCTGTATCCGGTTTTTATTGGAACCAGTATCGAGTGGCTTCCGAGGGCTTTTGTGATTTCGAAGTTCTGGTCTATTGTGAGCAAGATGTCGCCTGCTGCTGTAATTTATAGCAAAAAAGGTTATGGTATTGCTGGTAATATCTAAAGTCCCTTTGTAATGTTTGAAGATTGAAGAGGCATTTTTTCTTTGCTGCAGGCTGTACTCGAAAGTTGAAAGTTTGAGTCACTTGTTTTTTTCAATAAAATTCTATTTTTAAGAAATCTGAAACATTCTGGTAACAAAAGCAGCCAAATTGAGAACCTTTTTCTTTTACGACGGCAAAATAAACGAAAAAGACGATTCAAGTTTAAAATTACTTTCGGGGACGTAAACAAAATAAGGCGGCAACTTATCCTTGTAACCCGATTACGGCCAAATCATTGAAATTCAGATTTCAGCATTAAGATTCAAGCAGCCTTCAGCGAGGCTCAAATGTTTTGTTCAAGATGAAATAATCGACATTCTCGCCCTAATTTCACGCGAAAACATCCTTCAAAATGGCGGCTGTCATTAGATTCGTATTTTACGGTTGTGTGGTTTGTTTGAGTCAAAAGGTTATGAGGTTTACTCGTCTTTTAATTAACAAACAGGTTAAGATTTCATCTTCCATAATCGCAAAATGTGTGAATAAGAATATATACTTAATATGACCTGACTGACCTTGACTTACCGGGTTACCGAAATATATTCAAACTCACGTTATTATTGTGTGTATTTATCATATAGTGACGTCACCCTTAAATATGTTAACTATTCATTAGCATTTAACCTGCGTGGGAAGTTATCAGTGTGACAATGTTATGTGAAAATATGTTGAGCCAAATAAAGAAACTATTGTTTGTTTGTTTGTTTGTTATTCAATCATGCCAAAATATTTTTACTGATTTTGATGAATGTTATACACAGATAAAGTTATTTCGATGAAATATACATTGATAGAATCTATATAGTAGGTACTTACTTATTTATACTTCTTATCCCGAATTTCGAAAGAGCAAATATTGACCATTCATCTTATAACCTTTCACTTCCTAAGAAGTGAGATAAGAAACGTTTTATCGAATAAATAATAATAATTATCTAATAAATAATTATCCGTTGATAATACCGATAATATTGAATAATTTATTAGTTAAATGTAAGGAAATTAATGATTAAATATCAAAAGTCTGTTTTCTGAAAATTTATCTTTAATTTACGTCTGTCAAATCTTATTGACATGCTTTTGAGATACGTATTATGACAAATTAAACATTATTTTTGTTCGCGACTTCGTCAATGCGTAATTTATTATTATTAATATATCAGGTTCTAAGCGGCGTATCAAGATAAAACTTACTCCAAATTTTAAGTTAGACTTTCTATGTTACAACAGTGAAAACCGCATCAAATTTGGTCAAGTAGTTTTTGCGTGATGCGCGTACAAACATACAGACAGAAAGACAAAAATTCTAAAGGTTTTGGCTTCTTTTGGTCCATAAAGTCCCCTCATATAGTTCTTTCTTCTTCAATATCTTCTATGTACAGACACAGATCAGTTACAGTTTTATTATATGTATTGACCTCCGTGGCCTAACGGTTATCACGCCAGACTGCCACACCGGAGGTCCCGGGTTCGATCCCCAGTCAGGTCAAGATGGAAAATGATCTTTTTCAGATTGGCCTGGGTCTTGGATGTTTATCTATATATGTATTTGTCATAAAATATAGTATCGTTGAGTTAATATCCCATAACACAAGTCCCGAACTTACTTTGGGGCTAACTCAATCTGTGTGATTTGTCCGTATATATTTATTTATTATTTATTGATGACTAGCTTTTTCCCGCGGCTTCGCCCGCGTGAATTTCCCACGGGAACAGTGCTTTTTCCGGGATAAAAAGTAGCCTATGTGCTATTCCAGGTCATTATCTACCTCTGTACCAAATTTCATCGAAATCCGTCCAGTAGATTTTGCGTGATTGAGTAACAAACATCCTCACAAACTCACAAACTCACAAATTCACAAACTCACAAACTCACAAACTCACAAACTCACAAACTCACATCCAAACTTTCGCATTTATAATATTAGTATAGATTAGGGCAAGTCTCTCACGTTACCATGTGATGCCTTAACAGTCTCACGGAATGCAGTTCAAAATAACTTTGTACTGAGTTCGCGATTTACAAATGTTTGGAGTAACCAGCTTGTTTACATTCGCAAGCTGCAATCCTCAAAGCTGCACTCCCTGTTTCTGTTTCGTCTTGTTTTGTTTGTATCAAAACGTAAACTGTTAGAGGTGAATGACCGGATCTAAACACCATCCATTTCTCCATTCAAAATGTGTCAAAAAGAATGCGATCCATTATGTTGGGGTAAGTTTAGGCTCTTAAATCATATTTAGGGTAGAGCAAGAGAGATTGCGGTTTTGCCAACCGACGCGTATTCGAAGTTTAAACGTTTTTTTTTCATCAAATTATTTTTTTCATGCTTTGAGCAACAAGGACTTCCGGTTTCATGCCGCCATACTCAATACCTACAGTATATTCGCAAGTTAATAAATATTTCATGTCGGTATAATTACGTTTTGTTATTGATGTAAAACATCTATTGGCGCGACAGTAAAATTTACTCAAATGCCGTGATGTAAAATGACATGATGCCATGCTCATTTGTTTTACATCTGCCGCATGCCGGGCATACCGTGACGGCCAACTTTAATATATTTCAACGATTTGTAACGTAGTAATAATTCGTAGTTGGTTGATGTTTTTTTTAACAGATAATTTGTTAACGTATAGACAGTTACAAGTTTACTTCATCAAATATGCCAATCAAGACTACATTGAAAAGCTTTCGCTAAAGCGTTGGCATGCAAAAGATTAAAGAATAGAGTATATCAATCACTTCGCACTTCACAAAGTATTAACAAATGAACTCGTCAAACTCACAAGTGAACCGTGCGATCAACACTTTCTAAACAAATTATTCCCATAATTTCTCACCGAGGCGGTCACCTGGCTGCGCTTGCGTCCATCAACGATTAATCATATTAACGTGAGGTCAATCCTAATGGAAGGTTACGATCCATGCAGGGTTGGCGACTTTGAAATTTTACGGAGTTGCTTGGAAAACTTACTTAAGAACATAGGTTTAATCCGTAGAGAAAAAAATTCTTCAAAATACCGCATAAAAAAGACACAAAAATTTAATGTTATGAAAATTTTACGTGGGAAGAAGAACACTAGTGCATTTTTTTGTAGCTATAACATGTCTAAGTGCTGGGCAAAAATCTCTGGTCTTTTCTAACAAGTGTATTGTATTACAAAAAACGTGATTTTATATAAGTAAGAAAAAAATGAATTGATGTTGACATAACATAAAGCCTGATTCAAAGATTTATTATAGTATGTCGGACGATACGAAGGCAGTTTAAGTTTTTAAGGTTTTGGGCGATTATTATAGTTGTATATTAAAATTTGTAGACAAAAAGACTCTCCTAACGCTTCATGTAACTTTATTATCATCATAAATAAATTTTATTTTATAAATATTGTGTATAATTATAAATTACGATAATAGACAGCCCTATCAGTAATCAGGGTTGAGAGAAACCCTAGTTAGATTGCGGGGTATTTCTAAAGGCAGGCAATTTAAGTTAAACCACGTATGTTATGGAGGGTTCCGATACCTAGTCAAACATTAGCACTTTGGTACCGTTGCGTTGTGGCCTCTAGAATTATTAATTTTGATGTCTGCTTATTACAGGAGTTTAGTGGTACCTATATAAATTATCATAGATACTAAATTTAATTCATCATTAATTATTACTAAAATTAAGTTCGCCAAGTAGTCAAAATTGTGTCGTGTGTATTCTAATAATTAAAATTAAATTAAGTAGCAGATCGCTGACTTATAACGATATGTAACACTTTATTTGTGTATTGTTTAGTACCCGTAAAAGCATTAAGGATACATCATCCATTGACTTGAATGTCTAATCATTTGAAATATAGTATAATTTCTACATTCTTTTCTCTATTACTCGCAACTTTTCAAATTTATGAAAACAGTGTCTCGGGACTAATACAGTTAGCAAATAAATTAAATAGACGACTTTAAGAGTTGCATTCTTCTCAATTGCTCTTAGAATTCTTAGATAAATTGTAGTTACCAAGTGGGCTATTTCAAAGATTTTAAAGATATAGTCTTTATTCCATTCATATAAGGTCTAATTTAGAAGGATGTTATCCAGTTCACTTGTGACGTCATAGTCTGGTATCACTGCCATCGGATGATATATGGACGGAAGTACCAATTGCTTTATTAAACCTTTTTTCATAACGAATTTGCTCATTGTTTGTAGTTTCGTATGATATATCCGGTGCTTTGTTTTGTTCAGTTTTGCACATTGATGTGGTTATTTTATTTACGGTTATTGAATTGAATGTCTGCTTTCGCACTATAAATTAGTTTTTGGGTTGGTGATTGTGTTGTTGAAAGTGATTAATCAATGGCGATAGACTTCAGGGTCTGTTCGATAATATTAAATAGCTATTCATACATAGGTATGAATACCAATTTAATAATAGTGAAAAGTAGGTATATCATATCTATATACTAGTTTCTTTTTGATCAATAATTTAATTACAGTTAGAGCAGAAATAGTATAAAAAGCGCACTTATTTAGATTCCCATGCAATTTAATTTACATTCATTTTTCGTCTGAAAATGAATCGTCGTGCAACGTCTTGGGAAAATTCTACTATCCGCGAAAGTTTGGATGGTGTTTGTGAATTTGTGAGTATGTTTGTTACTTAATCACGCAAAATCTACTGGACGGATTTCTATAAAATTTGGTACACGGGTAGAAAAATCCCAAGAATAGCACATAGAGTACTTTTCATCCCGAAATTCCCACGGGAGCAAAGCCCCGGGGCTCAGCTAGTTAATAATATGTTTTTTAAACGGATAGTAATATTAAAGTAAGTCAGTAAGTAAAAATACTTTATTACATGAAACATTATGGACAGAAACATTGTGATTGTGTTTAAATAATATTTTGGTGAAACAAAACTTAAACGATTGCTATTTGAAAATTTAATAGTCACTGTTAGTGATGTGCCGTTCCCGAAATTTTCATAGAACAGCGGAAAGTTTTTTGGAAATTTCACGGAAATTTTCGAGAACAGGAAATTTCTCGGCGACAATCGTTAGTCACCATCACATTCACCTACTCAAATTCCTTATAAATTAGCTCTTAACCACCGCATGGCCTGGCATAGCGATCCATAAAGCAATCGGATGTAGGCAGTTAACTATAAAAAGCTAACTTAAAAAATGCCAATAATGCCTTATTGAAATGAAGTGTTAAGAGTAACAATAAGTCTAATGCCGTAGAGTGCTCAAGCTGAACCCTCCGACTGACTGACTCACTCGCTCACCCACTTAGTAATGGCGTAACTGAACGATTGCCTATGGGGGTTTTTGTCAAATGATTCGGGATGCCCCTCGTATTAAATGGAAATGAGAAATGGTTACTTGTCATCTTTATGATTCTCGCAAGTAATATGCATATAATCAGTTAGTATATTATATTCTTGTTCTCAAATTTCTGTGTGCTAAGTTCCCATTTCCCTTGTGTTTCCTTTAACTTGATCCTTTTCTTTGATCCTTTGATCTTTTGTTACGAATATATTATATATATAGTATACTAGCTTTTGCCCGCGGCTTCGCCCGCGTGAATTTCCCACGGGAACAGTGCTTTTTCCCGGGATAAAAAGTAGCCTATGTGCTATTCCAGGTCATTATCTACCTCTGTACCAAATTTCATCGAAATCCGTCCAGTAGATTTTGCGTGATTGAGTAACAAACATCCTCACAAACTCACAAATTCACAAACTCACAAACTCACATCCAAACTTTCGCATTTATAATATTAGTATGGATATATATATATACGATATTTATGAAAGATTTTTAGCAATGTGTTTAAATTTTGATTCATGAATAGCATCTATATCTAAACTTTCTTACATGAAAATACATTTATCTTATTTTATCGACAAACTGCAATCCTTTCTCTATAAAATAATCAATACTCACATCGGTTCTTTAGATTAAATTAAGATAAATCTGCGTCGAACACAGAATCAAAATGAAATGGGAGAGGGCTAGGCAAAAGAGAGAGAGAGAGAAAACACAGAATCAAAATAGATTTCGCCTATGATTTCCATTCTAAGGACAGGCATTTGACTGATGACTTTGCGCAGGTTCCTTGATTAATTCCCATTTCATGGAGCATCGGATGGAGGAGCTATTTAGAATTTTTTTAAATATTATATCAAATATATAAAAGGAGGATTTTTTTATTAATAAGGCCAATTAGAACGAACTTAAAGATCATGCAGCAAATTATTTTTTCATAATTTTTTATTTTTTTAGTTTACTGCAACATTACACGGATTAAATTGTGCGTGACTATATAAAATAAGTTTGTCTTCCCCTTGCAATTCGCTGATTGACCTGAAGATCCGTCGATTGCTCTCCGAACTTGCGTCATTAAAAGATTGAAAGATTACTTGTTCACTTGCTTGGGGTAAAAATTCCTCCCCTACAGGGGTATTACCTCGTTAGTTAAATGATGCGACCGTTACGGGGTTTGTAATTTTCTAATGTTTTTTTTTAGACAAATGGCGATGAAAATACAGCGAGATAGAACAATAATAAAAAAATATATTTATTGTGATTACTAAATTTACTAGCTTCGGGAAACAGTCTATGAAAATAGGAAAAACGACTTGCAACCGCAAATGTCGATAGATATCACTATCTACCCACACTATCAATCTTACACAGGATTAAAGATAACCAAGTTTTGCAGTGCAAAACTTGATTATTGCACGCCGAGCGCCAGTCTCGCTATGCATTAGGTATACTCGACTCGTACAAATCGCGCCAGTTTTGGAACATAAATTGTCTATATCTTAAGTTTTAACTATGCAATGCAATGGTTGTTTTTTATCTTTGAAATATTAGATAATTTTAGATGTAAATCTTTTTCAACATAACACAAAACCTACAATCTATATCCCAAAATTCCCCAAACAAGTAGGGATAATTTGGATCTCATATCATTTAGTAAATATACGAATCAACGCATCATCGCCCAATTATTGCAAATTACCAGCGACATGTCTCGAAGATTTTACGATGTACAGGCTGCATCACATCAACTCATGCCAGGGGGAGGCATATTGGGAAAGTTTTAACTGGATTAGATTTGCTTAGAGCCAACTTTGTACGGTGCTGCTTTATTGCCCGACTAACTTGGATGTGTTAATCTAGAGTTTTGATTACACGTTTTTATTAGGGATGGAGCTATAAAAAGTTATGATTTATTATTTAGATTTTTTTGTAATGAGATTTTCCGGACTGATGGGCTGATGCAAGAGGGATATTTGATCACTATAAAAAATGCTGTTTTTTTTAAATTATTTCCGTCTAATAATCTGTTTTTGTAATTAGTGTTGGGATTTTTATTGGCAAATTTAAATTAAATCAAATCTAGAGACAAGAATCATTTAAGTACTAATTATATTTACTAAAAATAATTTTAAAATATTCTTTGACAAAATTAATACATATTCGTAAGTATATAAATTTATTAAAATCTGCAAATAGTTATGCAGTATATTTGAATTGCGATAAAATATTTATTTCTCAACATCCCATGGATAATAATACTGACCGTTCAGTGACCAAAATAAACAATCTAACATATAAAAATAACATTCCCAAGAAAATATCCGGCGACTTAAAATTTCGAGTACCTGGTAAATAAGGAATGGAACGAAAATGTGCTGGTAATTCATGTTTCTTAGCAGTGGCTGCGACTGCAAACATTTCTAGTACAAATAACAATAACAGTAAAAGTGCTTAAGTCCGCCTCTGCTTCACCGCCAAAAGAGGTGCAAGTTTTGAGCGAAAGCGTAAAATTTATTGCCGTAAAGTTTAGCAATAACTAGGCACAACTTACAGTAACATTCGACGTGTTTAAGTTTTTAATGGTTTTCGTGTCTGTAAAATTTTTAATTACCTGAAGTTTTCTTTAATATTACGAAATAAAAAAAGATGATTGTCAGTAAATAAAACTGGTCAGATGCTGTAGATGATTAGGAAATTCTAGCAAACCCCTGGAAGCTGACAGAGTCACCTTAACTTAATGGACTGTCATGTAAGTCAATGAAGGGGAATAAATAAGTTTGACAAGCAGTAATACAAATGAATATCTGGAGGATCCTTGCACTTAATGATCAATAAATAGTATAAAAATAAAGTCTATTCTTACGACTGCTCTTGTATTTTAAACTACGCAGGTGATTTTGATGCGATTTTCACTATCATTTAGATAATTTCATCCAGATAGTGTAGAGGTATTATTTATTAATACCCGTGCAAAGCAGAAACAGGTCACTAGTGAATAATAAATTGCAATAATGCAGCTGGGCCAAATACACCACAGATGCTATTTGCACTCAATAATAAATAAGTACCTAAGCTTTAAATCGCGAACGCTGCCGCCTTGAAATTTGTAAGAATTGGGTAGATGGTGACGTGTTTCACTTCCACTTAGACCACACTTCAGCAGTATCCTACAAAGCAAAGTAAACATCGGGAAGGTTTGTGTTCGCACCGTATCCCACTTCGCTTAAAGACTCCTGAGTATACTCTAACACTGGAATCTGTATTGAATACAAACTACTTCAGATCGTCAATAGAGAAAATCTTTTTACTAATAAGTACAAATTAGAAACTGCTGTAAAAGATTATCCTACACTGACTATTTACAGCATCTCTTTCTCTCTCTCTCAGCCAAAAGACGTCCACTGCTGGACAAAGGCCTTTCCCAAGGATTTCCAAAACGACCGGTCCTGCGCTGCCCGCATCCATGCGCAACCCGCGACCTTCACCAGGTCGTCGGTCCACCGAGTGGGTGGATTCACAGCATAACATAGATTATTGTCATTAATCTAAATCGTTTAGGCATTCTGGAGTTCAGTTAGTACTTATATTAATTATGTGGTAACGGAGAACGACCTTCATCTTCGTACCATCCGATTTTATACCATCTTGAGGATACTAAGTCTCCAGGTGGTACGTTTAGGAGGATTTATATACCTAAGCCTCTGCTCCCGTGCAAATTTCGGGTCAAAAAAATTTCTTTTAAGACATGACATGAGAATATATTTGACACAATACGAAGATAAGGCTTCAGTAAGAAGATCCCATCTCATCCTCGTGAATAACAACAATGGATAAATAATTTCAATGATAATACATAAAGGTCATGATCCATTTCAACATCCGAGTAAATGTAAGATGAGAATCAGTGCGGTTAGCATTCAATACAGGTCATCTTTGTACTTATTGTAACTAATATGATTCAAACGTATATTTATTCCACGATTAAGGTATGTAACATAATGTGGAAACATTGTGTTACAAACCTGGATACACCGTCAGGTATAATAGGAAATTCATACCAGAAACCATTCAGAATTCATACCATTCAGAACTTTTACGCCCAGGACTGAGGGCGTAAAAGTTCTGAGAACAAAGAATGACAGAATATCTATATTGTACTGAAGGTCGACCTCCCACATAATATACGATACAATCCGATTTTAATAAAATGGTTTTTGTTATAACTTTAATAATAATTTAACAAAGGCACCTGGCATGTCTACTTATGTGATTTTTATTAAAAATCTTTCCACAAACTTATGACAATAATGATATTGCTTTGAAAGTAGATTGTGCCGATATTAAATCTAACGAAGTTGTTGTCTCTTCGCAATTTTATTTGTACTTTCTAATTCGTGATTGGTTTTGATTGTTCATTAATAATATTGTGCGTGAGAAGCAGATCGATTGTTATTTACTATATAAAAAAATAATATATGATGATGAAATTGATTATATAAATTGTGTTATATGGTGGATATTTATTTATAGGAACTTATCTAAGTACTCTTATGAGTAACTAATGATAGTACTTTTTATAGAAATCTACATCAATGCAACATGCTCAGGTACCGTTATTGCCAGGAGTATTGTATGAACTTGCGAAGTTTTGCTATAAAATCATTACCTACTTAGATATCTGTATTTTACATGTTCTAGAAAGTAAATCACAATAATATCTAGAAGCATAGTATGTAGTTGGCTATATCCTAGTGTCAAGGGTTGCAATTAATATCCACAAAATCCTGCCTGAGTGATTTTAATTAAAGGATCATTTTAATAAATTGATTCTGATGACTTTGATTGGTCAGTAAGTATTTTATAAACGACAAGTTAACATCATTTTTAACGGCCGTTTATGATTAGGAAGTCTTGTCTATGAAAACTTTTATAAAGTATCAAATATGTATGTTCCAATATTATTTCTTCATATTCAATTTTATGGCAAAATGAAAACATTTTACGTGTAAAGTAATAACGCGGGAACGTAACTAAATATTAAAGTGCGGTATATCATGGAGTCCCTTCTTATTGCAGGCATTTCGTCTCATCTCTGGACCATATTTTAGGCAAATATTACGCGCAGGTGCGGAGGTTATCATTAATGGCGGATTACGTTACCCCTCCTCTCTGTCTCTCTTTAACATTACTAATATTATTATACAGCTTTCTCGCTCTCATGAAAAAAAATTCAGTTGTGAAAATCTTAAAACTTGGCGAGAGCGATACCCTGACTAAAGAAAACCAAAGTCTAAACCAAAGTAAAACCAAACTATCTAGTAATCTAAACCAAAGTCTAAATAATTAGGGTTATCGAATTTTCGCTCACTAGTTGTCATGTCAATGGTACTATACTGTCATTTGAATTTGACACATTGACATTGATAGCGTTGTAACACATGACAGGTGTCAGTCCTTACTCGTAAGTGCTGACATCTGGTGGAATATTTGAACGCGATAGCCTTCATTCCAAACCCTTTTGAAAGAAACGAATAATACAACAAATAAAAAAAAAGGCTACTATTGCCGAAGTCCATCAAAAAATTAGCTGTTGCATTGTATTTATATACACAGGACAAAAATGTTTACCGAACCATGTCACGTCCTAACTTTATCTTTTCGCCGACGACGCCGCGACGGCTGAAAACGCAGGCAAGCGTTTTTTTTTAATTTAGGGAGGTAAAATTTGACAGAGATAATACCGTCCTACTGCTTAATTAAGTTTATTAGAATTTATTTGGCGGAACGTGCTCTCTTAATACAGCTTTTTACCCTTTTCACCGCCGGCAACCGGACAAATCTGGTTTCAGCCGGTTTAGTGCAGTAATGGGCTTAAACAATTTTGTGTAGCGTTTGTCTACGTAATAATTCGTAAATGGAATTTTGGTTAGAGAGCGCCTTTTGTGTTTTCAACTTGTGAAGATCCTTTTATATCCTTACCTTTGCAAATTAATTTCTATTTAAAATAATTTAAATTCATAATCAAATTAGTAGTAAGTGGATATAAAAATGTGTTAAATAAATGAAAATCAGACAATCGTACTTTTAAAAGAAAATCTTATCAATTCTGTAGGTCGGTACATACTCAGGTATATTTCAAGAAAATTTAATTGGCAAAGAATAGGAAATGGCTAAACGGAATATTTAAATTGAAAGGGTTTGTTAGCTCTCTTTATTGCTAATGTTGCATATTGCTTTCTTGATTGTTTAAACACTTCCCCTCTGGTTTGGCCATAATAGGGATTTAAAACCCTTATTGCAATTCAGTCTTTGTCTTTGATGATTATCTCGCATTTAATTTTAGAAATATTGCTATACTAACATTTTATTCAATTTTTAGCTTGTATATAAATATATGATTTACTTTATTTGAATTAAAAACATATATTTTAACCCGAATATCGCGTAAGGAAAGAAGGATTAAGATTGTTTAATAATATCCATGATTATTCATATTATTATATTTATTTTCCTTTTGTGTAAGTGTAAACACTATTAGGTAAATAAAAATCTACAATGGACCCTTATTTCTCAAGTCAGGACATTAATAGTCTTCCATTCGTCAGTTTGGACTCAGGTTCAAATTAAAGATTCTAACAGATGATACAGCTGTACAAGTGTACAACTCCTTTATTGCCCCTGTTACTATCAAATTTACTCCCAGTACCTAGTACTACAGACTCTTATAAAAATATTATTATTTAAAATATACTCACAAGTAACAGCGCAAGATAATTATATACCTACTTGCCTCAATGTTGTACTAATTTGGTAGGAGATTAAACAAATTATTCTAAAACGAGTAATTTTCAAATGTACACGCGAATAAATATAATAATAACATTATCATTATTTCAAGCACAAGAATCAGTAGAATATTGATTATTGTCCATTTATATATGTGGCGATATTTGTTTAGTACTTACTATACCCTAAGTAGAGGACAGTCAAAGTAAGTATTTTTTTTACTCAAATAGACTTATGAATAGCTCTTTTAAATCGTCAGATAGACAAAACTCCAGTAAAATAGAACTCTACATAGATAAAAAAAATCTCTGTCATTTGGTTCCTTACATTTACCTCTAATCTTAGTTGCAATTTTAATAGTAAAATTTATAAAAGAGCTGATCTTCTGTACTCTGTGTATTTTGACCCAGGACCCAGGCGTTTGTTACCCAGACAGGAGAATTATTTGGCCATCATTACGCATTCAGCGCACACCGTAAGGAAGACGGTTGTTTTGTTTTGGTCTGTCTACACCCGGTGCAGTCTTTGGTAAAATAAATGAATCTCTTGAAAATAACTAATAATGTGATTATAGATTCCCCTGTATTAGTTCTGTGATTTGATGTTTGTAAGTCCATTTGTTCGTAGAATTTAATTTATATTTATACTTAGGTATAATTTGATAGCCTTTTCAATAGTGTAAGTTAATAAAATATGTAATATCATTATGAATTTTATTTTAAAGATAAGTTTGAATATTGCAATCGAAAATTACTTTTAGTTTCATTTATGTCGTTCTTAAACTTTAAAATAAAATAAATATATTTTACGTACACCATAGGTTTCGGTACTAAGTACTTTGTATAATAATACTCTCACGCGAAATTCAAAATTCCATTATTTCACGTATACTCAATGACATTATAATTTTGTTTCAGGTAATTGTACATCTACGCATACTGTGCTAATTCCGGAAGGGTACGTGACAACCATCAGTTTATCCCGATTATTCTCGAATTTCCCTGAATTAATCCCCATTGAAGCTCCCATGTTGAGGAGATTCTGCAGAATAAGACGGATTTGGAGCGCCCGATTTGTTGTTATAGACGTTTGTTTTAAGCTACAATATCCAAAATATACATACGTGTATATTGAGAACTGAGCATCCAAACATAATTGATATGTAAAATTAGTGGAATTACGTACACATTAAATTTACACATAAACAAATACATATAGAGTGTCCTGTTTACACAAAAGTTATCTTGTCTCAAAACATAAGATATTTTGCGGTATGTGTCATGTTTGTCAACGAGTATGGCGGTATGTGAATCCTCTCGAGGTTTCCGACGGGAAATGGCAAAAAATGGCGCGAAACGGCACCGGATTCTGACAGGTGGCAACTTGAGCAAAAAATGTCACGACCTGTATGTTGTCAGTCACATCTCTGTTTTGAATCAAGAATGATTTGGGTGAATTTTAAAATAGAATCATTATTTTTTTATTAGTAGAGGTGTCTTGCAAAATAGCTATAGTATTATGTAAACACAATTTCATAACGAAATTTCACTGTGTCCGCGACTTTTTGCCTATAATTCTATTTTTATTATCAAATCTCAAATCGAATTTTTCTTATCGTATGCTAAGCTCACTTTGAAATACAATTTGTTTCTAGTTTTCCTTTTGTTAAATCATATTTTATTATCCTCATTGTAAATAACCGTTGGTTTCTTGTCATATCTAGACGTTACCCTAACAGCGACGAAGTTAAATGCATTTGGAACCATACACGTAATCTCCACTAATGAATGGGTCGAGCAATGTGATGCATACGAGCCGTCAGTCCCCACGGCCCCATATGTCCCAGTCCCAGCTCAGGTGCCATGGTACATCGCCTAATTTGTCATTTGAGAACTCTCTACGAGTAGGGTTGAGGTACTTACTCTGTTTAGACAAAGACGATTGCGTTATATCGAAGTTTCTAAGGACATTTATAATCCGACCTAATTATTCTTGGCTGAAAAATTATCTATTTATTTGTTTACTAATTTTAAAATTGAAACATATCCATGAAACTAGCAAGAGATCATTTCAAATTATCTACGTGAAATTGACTATGTGACTGACCCTTCATCCACTAACCGTAGATAATTTTGTAACTTTTGATTGCCGAGAATGATATAACGACCAGATTTATAGGTGAACATGTACGTATAATACAAAACTAAAATAAAATCTACTTTAAAATTTTAATTCAATTTTATAAACTTCACTAAATGTTTGTTCAATTTAGTTTATTTACTCAATGCACAATTTCTATGCTCACTGTGTAGCATTTCGTGTGTATAAACATTTCAAAGGTAATTCTATTATAAAGAAATTGCCCTGTTCTCAACCGCATCTGGCTTTGTGTGTGGAATAATTAGGTTTGTTCAGCTTTGTTTCGTCGACGAACTCCTCAAGACAGCTCATCACTTGAATATATTTCTTGGATTTTATACATAAAATAAAAATTATTACGTCTAAAATTTTTGAGTGAATATTGACTCAAGATTGATTTTTTTTTATAGTTATGTATAGGCTAAAATGTCTTAACAGTCATAGTCACTTATGCTAATCAAAAAAGAATACAAAAGAGTCACACATGAAAACTTATCCGATAAATCGCTAGATGGGGATCTAGCAACGGACTGTTGATATACATCAAATGATATTGATAGTGGACTTGTGCTAATATATTCTGAAATATCGATTCCTCCTAAAATTTTGGGGTACTGGCTATAATTTTTATTACAAATGTTCTATTAATTCCTCGAAATCGCGTAGTTCTTTATCACCGCATCATTCTGTTATGAAAATACTAAATAACCGGCTATTTCCCGGGTTATTTCCCACTCGCTCAATTACGCCTCGGTTTAGTATGGGCCCGCCGCACTCGAGCGTTCGTTATTGTCTACGTGACGAGACGGCCCTTTGTGCCGATTCGTTATATCAAGATGTACGCAGACGTACTATCACTATACACTACATTGTACAATAGTATCTTTATTATCTTGTGTGTCAAAGCCTGACATAATATTACTTCGGTAGTGTAGAATCTACTTAAATAAGTACATTTTTCTTCTTAACCGTTCTTTGTCTTAAAATCCTTCCAAAATTGGAAAGCGTTAGCACCGCCAAATTACAATAATGTAATGGTATACAATTATATCTCTTTACCCTATTTTCTATTTGTGACTTGTATAACATTTTGTTCGGATGAACTTAGGGCATTCGACAGAAAGTGGATGGAAAAGACTAGAGATAGGGACACATGGAAAGAGAGTGGGGAGGCTTTTGCCCAGCAGTGGGACATGTTATAGCTACTAAAAAATAAATAAAAAAAATAACATTTTGATTAATATAAAAAAAGGGTTTATATTAAGAGAAAGAGAAACCCTATTTGTTATAATGAAAAGGGCAAAAAGATTCGAGTGCGACCCAGTTGGAAGCAATACTCTGGTACTTATTGGGATTATTCACAACAAAAACGGGGCGAATCGGGACTGCGATTAACTTTATTAGAATTCATTCGAGACGAGAGGGGAGTTCTAATGAGCTGTTTATCCGACCATCGATAGAACGCAATCGGGAAGTCGGATGCCATGGGCGTCTCTTGAAAAAGATTTTTTTAATTAATTATTGTATCGCCGAAATCAATTAGTATCTGTTTATCCCATGGGATAAAGGCATTATCAATATCATAACTGATAAATTATTACAAATGCAAAAATAAGCTTGTTTTGATTTCGAACATGAGCATATACTCTTCAACAAAAACATTTCATATTCTCTTTCCTAAGGGTTTGCTACGAATGAAAGCCTTCTATTTATAGTTTATGAATAACTAACTTTGGGAAAATATAGAGGTTATTTTAAAACGTAAATAGGTTCACTAAAAAGCTTTAATGCATGATTCACACGATCTTTACTTCTCTAAAGTATCTATATAACTACTATACCACTGAAAGTTGCCTAAAATCACTACTTTTAAGCCATAAAAGCCGCTGGTTCGCGCTTTGCCACTATATTATACTATCTCGAGATGGATACAAATGACAGTTATTAGAGTCCATCACCGCCATTGTGTTTATTTATCTGTGAAGTCTTTCCACTGAACCAATTAATTTCGATGACGTCTTAGAAATGACGGCAATTGGAGCATTCCAAACTTTCCGTAACTTCCGGAAAATTAATGAGAGTAATTTTTAGTCTGTTATCTTCATTTGAGTATTTTAATGATGGTACTTTTCAGGAAATATTGTTACATTCATATAAATCAGTCATATTTTACTCGCATAAATGAGAAAATTATTCCCATATTTGGACAACGTAGTTTATAGAATTCCATTCATTCTGGTATGGAGAAAATTATATGTGTGAAATCAGCAAGTTTCCTAATTTTATGGTTATTAACCATAAAATTTTCTAGTGAATGTTGATGACCGGATAAATAGGTACTTACATGTACATAATAACCTAAAGTTTAAGCAAGTGTATGTTACGACTACAATCAACCATCTACACGTAGGTGGTCCTTATCCTATAGGAAAATAATAGTAATACTAATTTTGCTTACAACTGGCACTTAATAAAAAAAGTTAAAAGTAGTATTTTTATTAACATGTAGGTACTTACAAGTAAAAAAGTTTTATAATACTGAAATCAAGACTTCAGACACATGGCATTGTTGACGAGGAATGTTCGTGCCTTATCACGGGGTCGCAGATCGGGTAGTGTGGTGTAGTGGACACTTGCACTTTTCAAGATTTTCTATTACACAGTAGGGTGGGGACATTGTTTTAAATATTCCCTTGCCTTTCTTCGATCAGATGTGTTATTTTTGTTAACTTTAGGCTAGGTTAGCTTGTAATGACCGCCACAACTCTTGTAGAATACTTTCAAGTTAAAATAAACGGGTCAGTCATGTACTGTACTTGTAGGATATAATTAAAAATCTCAGCTAAAAAATATACATAGATGTTGGTAGTTTAGTTGTTCGGTAGTTAAATTTAGTTCTGCTTTATTGATGGTTCGGATCAAAAATTAAATTAGCACAATTTTTCTTGTATGTTACATTTAGATACATAAAAATTGTAATATTCAAATATCCTAAGCCCGTGTTCATTCAACGAAAATGGTTTTAATATACATTTTGAATTTGTGGAGGGTTGCGCACCACTTCAGTGATATAAATTACAGAAGAGGAAGATATAGGTTTCCGAGATAAAACGGCGGAAAGTTGATATAAAGCTGAATTACATTACGGTGTTGCTATAAATTTATTTTGGCGTATGAGCATCTAGAGATGTTATTTTGTGGTGGATGGTAGACTTTTATTAACCTCCTAAGCAAAAATGGAGGTATTAAAATCTCTGTCAGATGACATTGTCTGCGTAATGGGAAAGCGATGGATAAGACTTGCACAGGACCGTAGTAAGTGGCGTGAAAAAAGGGAGGCCTATGTCCAGCAATGGGCTAATACAGGCTGAAAATAGATAGAATAGATCCCTGCGTGTGACCGACCGCGACATAGTGGTTTCTGAACAGATTTGAGTGCGTCTTTCTATCAAGTCTTGTCGGGTGAGTTGCTTTTTAGGTATGTTTGACCAGAATTGGTTCAGATGTAAAATAAACGTCTCTTCTTAGATAATATCGGGGGTTTGTGTATTTTTTAATTAGTTACTTGTTATTTATTGCCTTTTTCCGACTATAACTTCATTTCCGAAACATTGTAGACATCGGTCTTATCCGGTGTATCCAGATCATAGTAAAATAGGACTTTATGTTTTCTAGGCTAAACATTTGCTCTATGAGCCTAAAGGGAAAGAAAAAACATGTTGTCTTTATTTATTTTGAATATACATACATACATATTATCACGACTTTTTCCCGTGGGGGTAGGCAGACACAGCGATTTCCACTTGCTACGATCCTTATAGATCTCTCTTGCTTCCTCTACACTCATCAATCATCACTCTCTTCATACATGCTCTCCGGTTATGGGTGCTCCTAATGTTTCGAATATAATTCTCATAAAATCTCGAATGAACCACGGGAGTGAATCCCGGAGTGTAGCTAGTCTAAATACAACGGAAGTCAGACGCGAACTCCGTTTTATTATAAACTAGACTATTTGTAATGTAATAAAAAAAAACTATGAAATATATTTTTAGTTTTATTCTCATTAGCAAACTTTCTACGATTATTGTGAAAAAAAATCACTATTCTGTGAACGTTGGCAATATCCAATATTTTTTCCACTTTGCCGCTTATCTGTAACTAGCCAGAGACCGACCAACGGAAAACAGTTTTCGCCACGCAGCCGTGTGCGACGATGCGCAATAGTGCGCATGATTCCAATGTAACACTTCACAGAACTCATCAAATGGCTCTAGTCCAGCCAAAAGAGTAATTGTCAAGTCTTTAATCACCGTTATCGATAACTGTTGCCTTAAGCTCGGTAACCATGTTATTTTATTGCTAAAAGTATTGAGGTACTAATTGCTTAGTAAGTTACCAAACACGGACTATAGCCAGCTATATTACAATGAGTCCAGGTAGTTTAATATGCTGTTAACGGTACTTTACACGTAATTACTGAATAGTAAAATAACCTTAAAAATATTTATTGCTAAAATCACAATTAACGCAATCATAAATGTACAGTAGTAATGAATACTCAAAGTAAAAGTGATTAATCTGTTGCGCGTCGTATCCTTTGTCTAACATTTATTGTGTAGTCAAAATGGCAGAAAATTATTACTGCTAAAAAGCTTTTGAGTTGGCGAGTCTAGCTAGTAAAATCTTATACTTATTTTCATCTGAGGTATTTCATGATTATGAGATTAAGTTTAGTACTTAGGTACGCCAAAACAATAAAGGTATCACCGATATTGTTTGTTGTTGTTGACAGTTCATTGCCTTCTTTTCTTATTTATGATATGCTAATGTCCGTGATATTACGTGGAATGAAACACACACGACTTTCTTGATTACATATATTCATAACATTTAAATAAGCAAGGCTTAGCGGCAGGCAAAAGCTACAGTGCTAAATAATTTTCATTACCCTCTGTCTGTGTGTCCAGTCAACTTAAAATGTTTACTTTCGGGTATAAAGCCGTACAGTTCAACCCAAATTAGTACTGGAGCCACCCCTGTTTATTAAGCGTCCACGGCTGAATGATTGCCTCTCTGCTAGTTTGCGCATTTCTCATGAACATGACACATGGTGGTACGAAATTTTTTTGATTAGTTGGTAATGAAAACAGAGACGGTAAATTTTACTTTGACGATTAAGAAGTTCAATTTGAGGCTTTCAAAGTTGATAGAAATATTTCATATCGAAGCCGTAATTTTCCATTTGCACTATGTATAAAATTTTATCATGTGATTCGTCTTGATTTGTTTCGATGATTGATCATTCCACTCAACACAGTAGGTAGCTCATATTTTTATTAATTTTAGAGCTTTATCAATCATTTACTCATTTGGTACGAAATTAAAAAAATAAAGCGGGAAGGTAAGTAGATTTATGTTTTATTCATAAATGCATGCTTGTCATTTTTCCGAAACAATTTTTTGTCACGTTTCGTCGTGAAAACTATTGAAAACCAACAAAAAGCCGGTAATTGGTGTGCACCTGACTTCTGCAGCGGAATAACAAACGAGGGAGCCCTGGCTATTAAAACTACGTAGGGCTGCATTTGACGAGTGCCGCGAGCGACACCTTGGAAAATTGGATAGGAAATAATAATTGGAAAATTATAAGGGGTCGCCACTTTCCCGCCACATCATCTATTGGAGCCCTAAGCGTAGGAAAAATAAACCACGCGATAGAAAATTTGGATTAAAAATTATGTTCGCTAACTAAGTTTTAAAGTGAGTATGAATGCGAAAATGTGAGTGGTTCTTTTAAATTTTAATTACTTACCTATTGAAATAAAGTTCCTCTCCAATACTGATTGGTAGACCTGTAGTGATAAACGTGTTACAAACATAGCTATATCATCTTGGTTTTCTTATTCTGAAGCTCAATCTACACATTGATGTTTCAACTTAAAAAACTGGAACGTATTCAATCATTGTGATGTACTTAATAAATTAAACATAGTTAATGATAAATTGCGAAATTAATGTAAGAGTAAGTTTGTCGACGAAATTAATAGTTTTTTGTCCTAAATTGACAGCTAAAGAGAAATTATTGCAGGTGAACATAATATTTTAAAAACTACTGTACTATGTCGATGACCCTCTCTTACAAAGCTTTACAGACGAAGTGTTAGAAATGTCACATAATTTACACTAGAAACACTTTAAAGTGGAAATGATGGAGTGTTATATTTTAATGTTTATGAGGTAACATAAAAGCAGGGCATGGTACAGATTGTTCTCACGATAAAATAGCAAAGGGTATGTTCCGGCAATACTGACACGTAGCTTGAATTTAGTTGTCCGTTTTCTTGATTAGATCTTATCTCTTTCTCGGGAACAACGACTGATGATACCGTTTCATTTTGACTTAAAAGATGTGGTGAAGGCATAGTGAAAAGTACTTACTTTTTAAATTCTATGCTAAGAAGTCTGGTATACTTATATATATAGGTATATCTATTCATATGGATAAAAAAAATATAAAAAAAAAATATTTCAAGAATAAACCTCTTCGTTTAAGAAAAACTTATCTTTATCACATGAATGCTAAATTCATGTGAAGGAAGAATAAAGTTTGTCTTATTTGTACTGATATAAATAATTCAGATAGAAACACATTTCAATTCGTCGTTGACAATTTTACGATTTTCAATTCTTAGGACCCCTCACGCCCATCACCGTCAAATGCTGATTTTTCCACTTGTCACACTTTCCAATTTCTACTGAATGTGGTCCCTGGAGGTGCTTCAAGGATTTTTGAAGGGAATTTTGAAGTTTGAAATAAGTTCAGTAGCTCTGTAATAAGATGTTTCATTATAAAGTTACTTATTGATGAATGCCATTTTGATAAAATTCTATTTATAAATGAAACGTCTTCTGAAAATAAAGATATTTTTATTCAATCAGCAGATAAGTTGTGTATTTCCTTTATTACTTGGTATTTTACCCTTCCGCTGTTCGTTTCGACAGACGGTCATAACGTTTGTAAAATATCTTAATTGAATTGTGTAGCAAGCATCTCTTCATGGCTCGTTGGAACTGGTTTCATTATAAATTAGATATACGTGTATTGCGATTAAGCTGGGGTCTTAACTCGGATAAAGTTAGATCGTTTTTTGTCGATTCATACCTATTAATTTTAATGAAATACAAAAATAACCAAGAAATGATCAAAATGTTTAAGTAATAGTCCTACCTAACAGTTTGCTCTTAGTTCAGTTCCTAGACCAGTTAGTCTATTCAAAGATGTCAATTTGGTCTGGACAAATTCGGGGGTAAAAATCTTGAACAAAAACCTAGATCGATATTTTTTTACAAAAATGTAAAAACGAAATATGTATGTAGTTTTTTGATAGATTACTATGCCTTATAAAGCCATTCGGCATTTATTGTATTCTGCCATGAAAAGCACGTGCCCTCAGAGAACAAGCAAACAGTGCGTGATCGGAGGCGGCCCGATCAGATTTGTGTGTTTGCGTGTTTTGTTTGAGTTCAGATCCTGCGATACTTCGATAAGGGCGCTGAAACTTAGCATTTGGCGGGAATATGTATCTCTTTGCAAATATTTTGGAAAGCATGCAACTAAAAAGCTCATTTTGTCACGTGCCATTATACAATCAGACCAATATGGTATTTTTCATATATTTTTTTATTATTTCGTGTAATGTAATTTTGCTTCTGGTTGTGTCGGTTCTGGGTTAAAAGATGATGTTAAGGTTGAAGAAGGCCTCAAATCAACTAACTGTACCGTAATTATCCTTTAAAAATGTTCAAATCTACGTGCGGCCTATACGTTTATCTAGACGTTTTATGTCCAGGTATTGATTGACATCCAACTTCTCTCTTGTTATAATTTTTCTATGTGAACTCGAATTTTTAATATTCAAAATCAATAAGACCGAAAATGCGTGGTCTTCACAGAACAGATTGGTTTCAGGGGAATGTCGGAGATTTATACTGAAAAGTCACGGCTTACCTTATTGGCAAACATGGCGGGCGGGCGATAATTAAACTGGGCGACGGATGACGGCGGAATACAAAGCGGAACGCGATGAGATGTGGATGGGAATGAGATATGAGACAATTTGAATTAAGAATACTTTGTTTTTAATTTTGTTTTTCAGAAATGAGATGAGAAATTAATGTTTTCGCCAGAAATAGACAGAAAAATTAAAGTACCTAACTAAAATAGCTCAATAACAGAACTTGGATGAAAAAGTACGTGTTTTGCATTGATCAGGCATAAGGAAATTCAATTATTATACACTGATTCGTAATTGCTCCTCATTATCATCACGGGATTTCATCAATCTTGTTATCAATAGGTAAATTATGAAAGTAATACCTAATACAAAAACTAAAATTGCCAATTGATATTTTTTGGATCTCAACATTTTGCGATCTCAATCCCCAATGAATAGATAGATAAAATCATTTATTTGCATAAACCGAGACAGACAAAAGAAGCGTAGTAGTTAGAATAGCAATATGACGACGCCAGTAACCCAGGTCACCTACGCTCTTGTTAGTCAATTTAAGATTACAATCAGTTGCCGGTTCAACACCCTCGTCACATTATCCACTATTGCTAAACATAGGTTACTTTACTTTTATTAGATCGAGATGATCCACTGATCCCCTGATTTCAATGGGAGCATAACACCGACTAATTGTCAATAATTTGATAAACATTTTTGCTATTTATGCTGATAATTTTGTGGTATCAATGAAACAAATTTATTAGATTATAATGAATTTCATTGACTAAAAAATGGATTCCACATCTTCCCAAAATAATAGGGTTTTTTAAATTTTAGTACTTATTGTCGACGGAGTGTGAAATTTTGTCTTTTTTTTTTGTAGATACCTCGTTTGTTGACTTCACGTAATAAAACCTTTGAAATAAAACAAATGGCTTTTGATTTTTTTCGTTTAGCATTGGTAAATAAGGTACCTAGCATGTTAAAATTTCTTATTTCAAATTCTATTTCATTTTGCAACGTTCTCACAGATGTGTGCATAAATATTCACAAGATATATTTCAAGACTGCGAGGCGAGGATGTTCTCACGTCAAAGGCGTTATGAAAGCCAGTGTAATCAAACTTATCTCCGCAAAGCTAGCTAAAGAGATGGTTTTAAGTGGGCAATCTCAGACGTGGCTCAGCACAAAGCTAACCTCCTTGAAAGAATGCCAATTTCATCTAGGAACGAAGTCAAATCTTCAATTTTCCTAGTAACCTTTCCCAAGAATAACATTAAACGATTCGGAATGAAAATTAAATAAAGTTCCACAGCTATTTCTTCCTTCCGACGTTAAACACCCAATTAATTTTGCGTTGACCAAACACCGCCATCAAAGTTGTTAATTGGGTGGGAAAGACTTGAATTTTTTAATGTGAATATAAAAATATCAATAAAGTAATTAATTAAACCAACTGTTACGGCTTTTTAATTAGAGTTGTGATAGTATCATATTTTATTTATATTATGTTTTCATTTAAAGCGCAAGAAGCCTAATTAATGACATCCGATTGCATTTATTATAAAATGGATGATTTCTATTGACTATTTTTTGTATTTTTTGTGTAATTTTTGTATGTTTTGTTTTTTTGTAAAGTCTACAGACTTTATTATTTTCTTTCTTATGGAAGAGAAAAAAATAATAAATTAGTCCGCATCATATGTCGGATCGTGCTATATACTTATATATATACTCAGTGACCCCAAAGTGGATCTTGGCCTCCGATACGAGAGAGCGCCATAGACTCCTATTCTGCGCGGTGGCTTGCCAGTTGACCGCTCCCAGCCAGCACACGCAGATCAGCCTCCACAGTGTCTCTCCAAAATCCATACTAATATTATAAATGCGAAAGTTTGGATGTGAGTTTGTGAGTTTGTGAATTTGTGAATTTGTGAGTTTGTGAGTTTGTGAGTTTGTGAGGATGTTTGTTACTCAATCACGCAAAATCTACTGGATGGATTTCGATGAAATTTGGTACAGAGGTAGATAATGACCTGGAATAGCACATAGGCTACTTTTTATCCCGGGAAAAAGCACTGTTCCCGTGGGAAATTCACGCGGGCGAAGCCGCGGGCAAAAGCTAGTGTATAAATAAATTAAATATATAAATTACTAGCTTTTGCCCGCGGCTTCGCCCGCGTGAATTTCCCACGGAAACAGTGCTTTTTCCCGAGATAAAAAGTAGCCTATGTGCTATTCCAGGTCATTATCTACCTCTGTACCAAATTTCATCGAAATCCGTCCAGTAGATTTTGCGTGATTGAGTAACAAACATCCTCACAAACTCACAAACTCACAAACTCACAAATTCACAAACTCACAAACTCACATCCAAACTTTCGCATTTATAATATTAGTATGGACTAGCTTTTGCCCGCGGCTTCGCCCGCGTGAATTTCCCACGGGAACAGTGCTTTTTCCCGGGATAAAAAGTAGCCTATGTGCTATTCCAGGTCATTATCTACCTCTGTACCAAATTTCATCGAAATCCGTCCAGTAGATTTTGCGTGATTGAGTAACAAACATCCTCACAAACTCACAAACTCAGAAACTCACAAATTCACAAACTCACAAACTCACAAACTCACATTCAAACTTTCGCATTTATAATATTAGTATGGATATAAATAAATGCTATATAAATTTATCATTATTTTTCTGTTCGAAGATAAAGTTCTAAAATATCTGATTAGGCATGTCGTCTCAAGTTCATTGTGACATTTCCAAATGTAACTTGAAGTATTCACAACTTTCGCCGAAGTCAATTAAAGAGCAGAAAACTTTTCAGGGCGAGGTAATAAACAAACGCGGGGTGAAATGATGTCGGTCTCTTTGCGGGATATAAAGCGAGGAACAGACGAACATCGGGGTTCCTCGGTAGGCATCAACTGGTAATTAATGGTCCGCCAAGTCAGGGATGAAATCGGATCAATTTGCCAGCTATTCTTTACTTTAAAGCCCCAACAAACATTGATTACAAAATCCACAACATCTAAGAAAGAATTTCTTCTTATCCCCTTTCTCCCTTCAGCAAATTTAGGTAAGAAGCAATGTTTTGAATTTCAAAATTTATAGGTCCCGTAGGACGCCGTAAATATCCAGGGCAATAAAAGACTCCCTAAAAATTCTTCAAATTCAGCACATATTGAGTGATCTCGACTTTTAAGTATGGGAAGCGCGTTAAAGGTAGCTTCCGACCCTCGTATTTAGCTATTGTTTTAAGTGGGCTACACTTCGTTACGCCCCTGCACTCAGCGAATTTCAGACATCGCATTTTATGTTTTTTTAGAAGGGCCCTCGGACTAAACTGATAATGACGCCAGGCTCAAGGGGAATCGGATAGCCCGCTCCGGAGTTTAGCAAGGTTTTAACGCTGAAAATTTATTGGAACGGTTGTGCTTCTCCTTGCTGGTTATAGCACCATTAATGGTAATCCCAAGAACTCAAACACCTGGCCCAAGTCATTAAAGGAAAATACCTCACAATATAAGATGGTTTTCGGTAAATTTCATAGCGCCTTTTTATTTTTTCAGTTTGCCTCTCAACGGTTTTATTTGATTTTTGACACTTTCGTTATGTTATAAAAGTTATTTGTCTGCAATTCTACTGTGATTCTGTAGTATAGGCTTATAGGGTTCAAAATTTCAGTGCTTTCGCGTACTAACTTAATCCGTATGACTCACCTCCTCGTCTGTAGCCTTTAGTAAAATTTGTTTGCTGCAACATAAGTCAATGCTCGGGTTTGCAGCCCCTGGGGCTTCTGCCGACATCCCCTTTCACGGCCTGGACAAGCCACAAGAGTAATTTATCTCATTTCCCTCAATTATGGCCTTTTCACTACAGATAGAGCCACATGTCAAGTGGGGTCGGTTGATTCTATATAAATATTTTATGTGATGAAATGATAATGTGGTTACGATTGCTTATTGAACTTGATTGTTTATTTAATTTGAAGGATTTTAATTACCTATTCGTGTTACACCTAAATCACTTCTACTTTCTTCTGTTCGACTAAAAACATACGGAATAGCTCTTGTATTTCTCACGTTTCTGTCTCGTCGTAGTCGTCGTCTAAAATCATTTACTCTTTTACTTGTATTGGCATCGGAATATTGCCACAGCCAATAGCAAATTTTCATAAAAATATTTTTACAAAATCGAGGAAATCTCTTAATTTTTTTTCCTTTTGAAACATCGCCAAATTAGATAAAGGCAAGTGACGTGTTTCACCCACATGGTTCTGATTCAAACCGGGACTTTCGTTTTCCGTCTGAAGTAACTTTGTTTTTGTTTCGAGTTCTCTCGACCCCTCGGATGCCTCCGGCAACCATATCAAGGGGAAGGTGGGCTTAATTAGGAAATAATGCCTAAGCGATTAATCACAATACCTACCCTACAACGCTGAGGTTGTGTACACAGACAGATCTTTTGTTCCCTATTGAACCCGTGTGGTCTTGAGTCAAAACTGATTTCCAATGGGACGTGCGAGGGACTCCGCTAGACCTGAAACTGCCACGGTTCGTTTCACATCGTCGTATTTGCGTATTGTTGTAAAAATGTCAAAGGTTACCACTACGTATCGAATTTGGTTCGATTCCAATCTTTTTCGCTTTGTAAACATGAAATTTTAATTCGGTTTAAAAGGGTGAATGCGGATTACGTTTTCTTTGTGTTTTTTTCGTTTCTATCTAAGCAAAGATAATGTTTAACAAGAGGCAGGAATTGTATTTGATGGTTATATTTTGAACAGTGTCGGTTTGTAAGCTTGTTACGAATTAAAGGAACATAATTGGTAACACAAAACCGCGTGGGGACTAGAGCCGTTATGAGGCATACAAATTTTCCGCAAACCCTTTAATCCGCCGCTCGCTTATTTCACTTGTCCCCTCGTTGCCACATTCACCCCCTCACAATGCAGTTGATGAAATTTTGGTGATGCCTCGAAGGTACAGTCTGTTTGTAAAATTCATGTTAAGCTTTTGATGCGGTACCGTCTGCGTAATACTCTCTGTGCGTACTCTCTTTTACGAATGGGGCTCAGGGGATGGTGTACTAACATAGTATTATGGAAATACCTGTTCATAATTTATTGCTTTTGTTTTATACTTACATCGTATAAACCATTTCATCTTAACACTTTTACGAGCGTTTGCAAAATAAAGGTGGAATATTCGGGTATTTTATATTTATTTTATGTAAACCTTGTATATAACAACCTAAAATGATGTTATTAATTGGAAAATTCAATATTTTTACTAAAGATATTTTCGGTAATTATCGATATTTGCTTTGTGATATTTAAGCGGGTTTTTAAAAGAGTATTTGACATTTGTTATTCGATATTGTGTTTTACCACAAAAAATATGAGGGATTCTTCCACCCCAAGGGATTTTTAGATATGGATCCAACGAGATACTTAATTAAACGAAGCTCAGGATCACAATCTAATAATATCTTTTTAAATACAATTAAGTAGATTTCTAAAATTACATTGTACGTGAAGGTACAGATAACATACGTTTCCGTAAGGGAATTCAATACAAATTCCCCAGCCAATTTGCATGGAAGGTGGTCGGAAAACCTATTTTTTACTATATAAAAATTCTGTTCCATGGTATCCCCTTGGGCAACCCGCTCTCATCATAACATTATATTGTAGATAAAATATAAATCTCGACCACTGCGCGATGTTTTATAGTTGCTTTGTATTCATCTCACTGTAACAGTTTTTTCTTAGTAAAATTGTAGTGAATTGTATAACAAAGGTATAAATATTATAATGTGATAAAAAAAAGATAAACAACAAACCCTGAATTTATATTTTGCTTTGGAATAAAAATACTCTTACTGATATAGAACATCATAATATCAGCAGAAATTTTACAACATTAGAAGCAGTAAAAATAAATTATCACGTACTTATCGCACAAAACTGTCTATGACTTCAATAAAACTATACATGTAATAAACAACATACAATAGAAAAGCGTTTAAAATAGCTTAGACCATAGACTAGTTTTTACGCAATGCTATAAAGCAGCATCAGCGGTTGGAAAATCTCCAGAAAAAGGGAGCGGACGTGTCTTGCATTCTGTAGAACAAAAATGATAGCAATCCGACTTTTTTAAAACAGCCCATCGGTTCAAAGGGATACGGTTGGAAATGTCCAGTTTTGGTCACCCTCTGTGTATAAGCGTAGAAAAAACAGCTGACTGAGCTGGGCACACAAATATCTAGACATAATTATTATATATATAGAAGGGAATTGGGGACTGTAGTTTGCGTATTCTATGTGACTAATGACTATACAAAAAATTACATACTTTTTAAAGCCTATCCAATCATAGGTAGGTACGAAAAGATATATGTGTCAATGTACGGGAAAAGGTTCCTTATGGTCGTTGGCACTTACGACATTGTGCTTATTTTAAGCTAAGTTAACACGTATGATTTCTTTTTCTAAACGATTTAAGCGACAACGACCATAAGGTGCCTTTTCCCGTGGATTGACACATATTATATATTTAAGTCTACCTCAAGCAACATTCCAGTTGTAATGAGCGTGCCTACATGAATAGACGGCGACACTTGAGCCGTCGCGACGGAAGATCCATCTCATGTAGATAGGCTGAAAGCTTTCCGTCGCGTTTCTTTTAACAGACTTCTAAGATAAAGTGAAGAAAGTGCTGCTAATCTGTACTTGTAAAGCTTTTTTTATTTAATTATCTTGCTTATTTTAATATTAATAACTCTACCATGTCACATGTCACTATAAAGTCGCGAAACAATATGGCTATTGTCTATATTGAAGAAATCGAACTCATGAATTAAATAAGAGATCAATTGATGTAACTAAAACAATAGATTACAAAGATGCTGCAAATTTCTACAGTTTCATATAAACTATGCATTGACAAGTAGCAAGTTGATAGCATCAATATAATGAGATACACTGACTGGGCAGTAGTTACACGGTAGAGCAAGCACATTAATAAATACTGCTGTGTCACGTGCCGCTGAATAACTTGCGGTTAACTAATTAAAGACTTCGACTAGGAGGCCTTTATTTTGTACCCGTGTAGATATTTGATTAAAGTAGTTCTTATGAACTAGTAGATCTAATTTCTTATTGTTCACTTAAAAACAATATTTTTAAGGTTCAATAAAGGAGATAAAACTATAGTTACTTAACTTTATATGCCTCATATTTGATTGATATCAGATAATTTTACAACCTTATCCTCCTTTGATACAATTACTTGTGAAATGGTGAAGAAGAAGTAGATAATCATATAATACAAATTTAGCCAAATATATCCAATACATCCTACATCGTCACTTTTTTTTTTCAGGATGTTCAGCCCAGAATCTCCGGATATTCCCGATGCAGAAGGTACAGACGGTGGCTATCGGCAAGGCCGTGGTGCTGACCTGCCAGGTGGATGGGACAGACCCAGCATTGACCACGCAGCCTCAATGGAAGGACCCTAAGGGACTAGTCATCAATGAAGCATCGTAAGTGAAATTCTCAGTTTTATTTTCCCTGAAATTAGCCCAGGTGGATTAAGTTTACGGAGCGGTTTTAAATTTAGAAGTCTGTTAAATAACACGCAGCTATTCAGTTGTTTTCTTTATTCTTATCTTTGGGAGAAAGATTCTATGTATATGATAGCATAGCTGAAGATTCTAGTTTGAACTGATATTCGTTGTTTTTCCAGTTGAGACATTTTGGCAATGTTTATGAAGTGACTGTAACGTTTTCTTCGCATAGGCCCGGTACAAGACCAGAAATCTACACCGAGTCCATGCCAGCGCGACAGCAGCAGCTCTTGTACATCTCCTCCATCACGCCTGCTATGGCCGGGAACTACACTTGCGTCTCTAGCTACACCAACATCGGCCTCAGTGCGAGCGTCATCTTGGAGACTTACGGTAACTGACCATGTCTTCTAACAGTGACAAAAGTCCTAAAGAGATTTACTCCTTGTTACTCAATCACGCACGAATCGGATTTGGATGAAATTCGGTAGTGGGTAGAAAAATACCTGAAAAGCACACAGGGTACTTTTTATCCCGGAATCACTACGGGAGTAGAGCCCCGGGGCGCAGCTATAAATAAAAAGGCTTATATTTCAACTAATGCTATAAAGGATACTAATTTATTTTTACACAATTTAATTATACTAAATAGTCAAACACTTTTAAACGTAGTTTGAATGGAGCACCTGATAAATGTGGTCATGTTCCGAATCTCGACTCATAATAATTCATTTGCAGTGGCTATCACCTGGACCAATGCCAACGAGAACCAGTTTGCGACAAAGGGGAAAGATTTCAAAGTGATGTGCGAAGTGACCGCTGAACCGTCGCCTTCTATCGACTGGTTCAAGGAAGGAACTCCTGTAAGTCTTAATGTTAAAATTGTAGTATTTTTGCATTCATACTTACATGATATCGATGTTTTGCTATCGATTTCAAGTTGCATTTTAAAGGATTGGTGCTAAAGTAGTACTTCGTCAGGGCAAGTTTTCTAGACAGGTGGTCGCAGTGATTTGAATTATTGCTTGTATTTATTTCGTGCTGTTCTAGACAAATTTTAAGTTACAAATTATTTATTTATTTAACCTTTATTGTACAAACACAATGTATGGCACAATAGGTGGACTTAATGCAGAAGCATTATCTAACAGTCGACCTTTATTATTTTGAAGACATCTCATAATTTGTTATTTTGTTTCAGATTGCAACTGACGACAGATACGTGATTCACACAAATGGTTTGCAAATTAAAAATGTCCAGGAAAGTGATGATGGCACTTACACTTGTCGGGCTGTCGTCATCAAAACTGGTGAACTTGCTGAGAGACACATCAAACTCGAGGTAATATATGATGAGGATAACCAACCATAGCCTTTCTTTCGATGAGATGCATGTGCATATTGTGCATGTTTGAGAGATAAATTAGAAGTTTATATTATTGTGACGTGAGTTTATAATTGCCCTACAATTCCTCAAGTTTCCTCAATTTTATATCTTAATTATTTATTTACGAGCTTTAAGTGTTCATTTAATTATTCAGAATTGACAGATTTTATTATGTATAATTGAAAAAAAATAATCGATTACAATGCATTTGCTGCATAACAAGATAATGTGAATATTTCATATCATTTTAAATTAAAAAGAAACCGCAACATGCTTCGTCAAAATGTCCACAGAAAAATATCCGCAACAAGCTTCAAAAAAAAAAAAAAGCAAAAAAGCTAAAAAAAAGCAAAGCAAAGCTTTTAAATTAAAATACGAACATCGTTCTATACTGAGGTGTTGTTGTACTCCGAGATGTATTTGGACCTATAGACCAAGGATCAGATTCACCATTTCCCTCAGCCATTTCCAAAGAGTAATTGACTAACAAACGTGTAGTTTTAATACCTTCAGGCGCTATTGTTGGAATTCACTACAAGGCGCTTCATTCACTTTGAGGCACTATGTAATTTACGGGATCCTTTCATTTCTCATAAGGTTAATCATAATATGGTTTGTCATAAAGCCTTTCTCATATTTTTTTTATCATAATATTTTATTCAAATAATATTTATTGTAATAATATTTGTTTAGTCATAATCATAGATAGTCATACAGTTTTTTTTTTATAAAATTGTTTATTATAATGGATTTGTCATAATTGTTATGGTCATAAACATAGTTTATTTTTTAATTTGTTCATCTTTTATTTTGTTGATGACATTTGAAGACATTATGTAAAATTTGATATTTGATTATACTTCAAACACTAGTAGAGGTTAGGGTGCGGCGGGGGTGGCCCTTGGGCCACCCTAAGCCGCGAACATAAACAACAAAAAAACAAAAGATTAACAAATCTTACCTTTTCTCTGAGTGCAATCGTACATATTATGAGTTCTCTTTTCTCTGTACATTATGAGTATTACTATTATGATTAAATTATATTATGATTATTTATGTTTATGACAATTTGTATTTATTACAAAACAATTATGTTAAAAAAATTATTAAAAAAAAAATTAATTTTAATTTATATTAATTATGATTAAGTGAAAAAACATTATTTCGAACTATATTATTACAAATATTTTTATGGGAATCATTAGAGACCCGTAATTTACTAGTGTCTGATCGAATAGATAATAGAGAAAATTTTAATAAGAAGCTAGCTAGCAAACTATAAAGTAATAAATTTTTTTGAAAGTAACAAAGCCTTGATTTTTTTAGGTGTACACAGCACCAGAAATGGAGGAGCGAGAACCACGAGTGGTTCTAAAAGAAGGCGAGTCTGCTTCTATCACTTGCAAAGCCAGGGGAAACCGCCCCCTACTTACACTTGGATCAAAGCCAGCACTCGGGAGGTAATATATTTTAAACTAGCTGCTGCCCGCGGCTTCGCCCGCGTGAGTTTCCTTAGATGAAAAATCTTTTTGTGTTCCAAACTGTAGTAACCTAAACTCCAGTACTCAAAATTTCAGCTATTTGGTTATCCCGTGTCCCGCGGGAATATATTAGGTACTCGTAGTATAGTCGCGGTGTTAAAATGAATCAAAAGTGATATTTCATTCAATAAACGATCTTCGTCTGCTCGTTATCTACAATTTCCCGTGTACCACCACTCCCATCCCGAGTCCCTCTTTATCATATCCTGTGTCTTGTCTATTTATACGTCAGTAGAAAATGCTCATCAGGTTGAACGACTTTTGCTAAGGCCCCATTTCCATTTTTTATAGAGTAGCTGGTCTCTTGGTGTTCTTCATCAGATGTTCCATAAACTTAAATTTTTATACGTCAGCAGAAAATGCTCATCAGGTTAAACGACTTTTGCTAAGGCGCCATTTCCATATATGTAATAGTGTAGCTGGTCCCTTGGAATTCTTCATCAGATGATCCTGATCTTCGATTTTTATACGTCAACAGAAAATGCTCGTCAGATTGATAAACTTTTCCAAAGGTACCATTTCCATATTTCTTTAGTGTAGCTGTTCTTTTAAGGTTCTTCATTAGGTGATACAGTTTTCAAAATCAATAGGGAACCGGACAAGGTATGAGAATCGTTAAAAATATGTAATTTTATGATAGAATACATATAATTAAACACATTTTGCGACTTTTCAGCACGAGTTTATTCTCCAGAGCTAATTTATTCGAGTTCAAACTTTTAGGGGGAAAGTCCATTTTCTACGCGTGACGTCATATGAATGTACGTTTAGTTAGGGGCGTTTTAGTATCGTCCAAACATCGCTTAAAAATGTAAAATTGTTTTTTGCTATATCTTGGGAAATACTTTGGTTGTGGATGTGATTATTTTACGGATGATTCTATTAATAAAAACTTTTTTTTTAATGCTTCTTTCAAATATCTCAATATTTGAAAGAAGCATTAAAAAAAAAAGTTGTTGGGTCCCCTATTATAGCCTATATGTTGCCCAGGCTTAATAGCTACAACAAAAAAAGTTTCATTCAAATCCGTCCAGTAGTTATTGCGTGAAACGCGTACATACATAAAGACGGACGGACAGACAGATAATAGACAAAAAATTCCAAAAAAATGTTTTTGCTTTCTATTATTCTTTTTAAGTGTCCCTCTATCCCTAGTGCTCTATAGAGATGGGCGTTGAATGAACGAACGGTTTTATTCAACCGTTTATTTGGCATGGACTATTAGACCAGTTTACAGTCGAATGATAAACCAGTTTATTCGTGAACGCCTTTTTTTCTCGGGACTGGTCGCGTCGCGCGCTACGCGTCTCACGCGACTGTGCGCTCACGCGTTTACATAAATAGTCGACGACGTCGACTAGTTGACTCATGAACTAAGTACATTTCCTTGCGCATTCAATCAACGAGAACGTATTCGTTCGGGATACTTCGGGACTCGACTTCTTTCGTTCGCTACGCCCGCCACCCGAACTGACCCGAAGCAAGCAATCTGTTTGTTTCATTCATTCATACTTAGTTAATATAGGTGATCTCTATCGCTATAGGAATAGATTATATTTTCATTTGTTTAAAACAGGCTATTAGATTTTGTTTATTTACGTTATTTTTTTAGTCTCATTTGAATTTGAATTACGCGTGGGTTATTGTTTTGATCGCTAAAATTATGTACTTAATTGTATTATTTAAATACTGGCTGGACTATTATCGCAAAAAGTGGTTTATTAGTGTTGTGGCGATCCGTGGCATTCCCACGGGACCTAACGGCACCTAAGCTTCGAAGGCATCGTAAAGCAATTAACAAAATGCACAATGCCTTCGCAACAAAGGACCGACAACTTATACAACTTATTTACAACCGGCAACTTACTTTATGATTATTGCCGAAATATGGACCAAGAAAGATTTAATTTATAAATAATGTATAGCAATAGAAAATAGTAGTATGTATAAAAAACGAGCTGATTATGTACATAATATAAACAAATGTGTAAATATAAATAAGAGCTGATTATGTACATAAAATGAACTTTTAAATACGCCAGCCACACGGTAGTACAAACAAATTACGTTTATAAAATTTAAATTTTGTATTTGTTGCCTGCCCGTCCTAAGCCTGGAAAAGTATGAAGGGAAGTTCATTTAAATGTGCAAACTTCAAATATGTATCTACTAGTATTGTTAATAATTCATTAGGGTGGCAAGCGAACCGACATTTAGTTCAAAACAATAAAAACAAAAAAATAAGTTCCCTCCAGTTTATCAGTCGATAAAACACTGAAACTCGTTCTAGTTGTCTTGAATTGTGCAATAAAATATCAGTTTACGTTGTAATAGTTCATTGAATGTGGAACCGTCGACGACGTAAACTAGTCGAAAATTAGACTGTTTTATGAACTGGTTTAACGTTAACGGAAAACGGTCTCGTTTCGTCGACGACAAAACCGTCGACGACCCACCACTAGTGCTCTATCCATTTCAGTCAAAAATTCTAAATGTAGTGTACACTGTACAGACAAAATATCATTACTGTTTTATAATACTCACGACTCACGACCCCTTTATGCTGTTAAAAATCTTAATAGCGCGAAGTAGTATCACCAAAATGGTGCAGCGCCATCTATTGGAAACATTGAGAAATAATTTCAGCTTACATTTCTCATTTTATCAACGCCATCTATTGGATATTTTTCTTGATACAATCAGTAGATGACCGGAAATAAATTTGCAAATGAATTTATTCGTTTCTTTTCAAAATTAAAAAAAAAGTAAGAAAACAATTTTAGAAAACAAATAAAAAACGAAATCAGAACATTATTGTTTGTGGCAGGATTCGATCCATCTACTTCCAGTTACTTTTGTGAAATATTTATTTACTACTAAAATATTTAAAAATATATAGAATTCTAAAAAACTAATACAAAATAAAAAAAAAGCAAGTAAAAAGAAGTCTTGTCTGGCAGGATTCGAACCCTCTACTTAAAAAAAATATTCCGCGACCTCTACCGATAAGCCAACACGCATTGTTTGTAGGCGGCGAAATTTCAAATGGGATTTGTCTATAGGTACGCAATTTCACCCCTTTTTTTGGACTGTAAGGGTTGAAATTGTGAACAACCCTTTCTTATGTGGGCATTATATAGTATAATAAAGACACTAACCAAATTTCACGTTTATAGCTTTTATAGTTTCGGTTTTGTGATGATAAATTAGTTTACCTTCCCCTGTTTACCCCTTTAGAGGTTGAATTTCAAAAAACGCTGAAACACGCCATTGTTTATTTTTGTTGAGAAGCATTCTTGCCAAGTTTCAAGTAAATTAGTGAAGATTTTTTTTTTTTCATACAAACTTTGCCCTCAATTTGAACCCCCTTAGGGGTCTAATTTTGAAAAATCCTTTCTTATCTGAGCACTACGTATCAACATAAAACTTCGGTCCAAATTTCAAGTTTATAGCTTTTATGGTTTAGGCTGGGCGTTGATTTACCAATCACCCTTGTTCTTTTATATATATAGATATAATATATGTACTTATTATAATTTCAGAAGATATAATGACGAGAATAATATTAATCTTATTAAAACTGGTTGATTCTTAAAATCATATTATGGTTTTATGATATCCTTAAATTAAGGTTCATTCATAGATTTGTTAAGAAGGGATTTAGGTAAGCTCCGAACTCAAGTTGTATCTTAGATCACGGAAATGGTATCTTATGTTTTTTAGAATTTGGCGTCAACATCACGATTCAGCGTGAACGAAATTAAAGGACTCTTGACATTTGATCGCGTCGAAGCTGGAGACTATGGGAAGTATATCTGCAGTGCTGTCAACCAAGCTGGTCAGAACGAGACAGAAATAGAAGTGGAAGTCCTTGTCCGGCCTAAAATCTTCGAGTTCTTCAACATCACCGCTCCAGAAAGATCTGAAACAAGGTTGGAATGCAAGGCCACAGGAAGACCTGCTCCTCGATTGAGTTTCAGGAAACTTTCAAATCAAGATAGATTCCTAAATGGAGCTAACGATGATGGGAGGTAAGAAAAATATATGCAATATAGGTATTCTAGTAAACGATTTAATAAACCCAGAGTAATCCATAGAACTTATTGTACGATTAAATGTATTTGACTTAAATTTAATGGCAAAACCTAGGTAAGTAAGACCTTAATCTAGTTTTCTATTTAATTCATTTTGTACAAGATTTTCTTAATTATCATCTAGAAGCATAAGAATTCAATGTTTTGTAATTTCTTCGCAGAATCACTATTGAGACGAGCAGTCGACAAACAGGAGACCAAATGCAATCTAGCGCAGTTATCACCATCTCCAATCTAAATAGAACGGATGATGGCTTGTACGAGTGTCTAGCCGAAAATGACGGTATGTTCGTTTTATTATGTAAAAGTATAGTCATAAAATAAGATACAGTTATAGCTATAACAACTGTAGTACTTATAAAGCATATCACGATCATAATATGTACTACATGAAGAACATCAAAGGGCTTATTTTAGGCGATATGAAGGGATATGAGCGGCTTCCACTTGTCTGATCGATTCTATATTTAGTAACAATAACATTTTCATGCTTATTATAAATGATCCCTAAAATATTATTAATTTTTATAGGCGGGGAGGCAAGGAAGAATGGACATTTGACTGTGCAATTTGCACCGACGTTTGAAAACATGCCGAATACACCAATCTGGAGCTGGAACGGTCTACCAGTGAACATCAGCTGTGTAGCTGAAAGTATACCAAATGCCACCATCAAATGGAGGTACTGTTACACTTTTTTAGTTCTTTTTATTACTTATATGATAAAAAATAGGTACCTAACACCTTTCAAGTATTATTTGATGTTAGTTATCTATTAATTGCCATCTATCAATTTGATCCTCTTTACAATTTTAGTTTGTTTTTTTCTAACAATAGTGTCGTGTTGCACTTTCCATTTCATATTATTTTTATAAAGGAAGAAAGTTGTAAGACGCTATGGCTTTATAAATTAACTTATTATTCATTTTAGGTTCCTTGACAGAGATTTAATTGAGTCTCCTCAAGTTAAGATCTACGGTTCAGGTCCTTACAGCTATGTGACTATTCAGCCTACAGACCGGGCTCTCTATGGAGTATACAAATGTATTGCCACCAACACGCTTGGCGAAGCTGAACATATCATTCAACTTAGAGAAGCTTTCCCTCCAAGACAAATCGATCAGGTACACTTTTTTTTACAACTACTTTAATTGTATTATTAAATATGGAATAGAAATTCTGAACCATAGGTATAATTATCATGATAGAAAAAAATCATAAAAATAATGGATTGGTCATGCTCATACTTCAACATCATTATTGATTCTCCGAAAAATAAAATAATTTTAATTAAGTACGTACATTTTACCAATGTCTGATTAATCGATAGGTACGACAAGAAACAATAACAGCAACATCGGTGTCCTTCAATATAATTGGGCCAGCTGAAGATATGGGCCCGCCGATCCTAGCGTACACTGCTCAATACAAGGAAAATACGAATTTTGACTGGAATCTCGCATTGAACAGGACTTGGTCTGTGAACTCACCGTATATTGTCGAAAACTTGAGACCGATGTTCACGTATGACTTCAGATTCGCTGCAGTGAATCAGGTTGGCGCTGGTTCTTGGGGAGCTCCTTTAACCGTCATTATGCCTCGAAGGTAAGAAGTACAAATTAATTAGGTATGCAAAAATGTATAAAGTCAAATAGTGAGACTTATCGACTGATATTATGATGATGATATTTTTGTTGTTTTGAAATTAGACACATGTTATTCTTATTATTTTTAGATCTGCTCCTGAACAACCAAAATGGAGAGAAAATATCAGTTCTGAATCTCTTATTCGAGGAATGTACGCAGATAAATACGAATTGAAATGGAAAGTTCCTGCAAATAACGGTGAACCCATCGACATGTACGAAATTAGTTACTGCCCTGTAAGTTTTCAAATTACTACTTTACTCCTTGATTATCTATTATAGAAATGGAATATTATCGTGTTAATTCTTTTAAATTATTCCAACAGGTCCTGAAAGTGAGTGGAGAGTATAAGATTGCATCAGAATCTCAATGCATGGTGGAAAAGCTAAACTCTTTCGAAGATATTAGCTACGAAGTGAGAGGGCTCATCCCTGACACCCGATACCGTATGCATGTCAGGGCTCACAACATACTAGGATTCTCTGCGCCGGCCCAACTTTACGTCCACACCGCCCTTGGTGAGTACAATCAAGAAAGCAACGAAGTGCCGTTACGCGCTGGTTTCTATGACATTTATACTGCCCCGGATCCATTGGCTCCTTCCGCGGCAACCATTACCACTTACTGTTTGAGTTTGATCATCCTTGACGTACTATATTTGGTTTTGTAAGATGTTACACTTCATTTTATATTTATTGCTAGTAGATCTTCGAATTATCACTTCCGCAGTGCTGTGTACCTTAGATTATTTACGTCATCATCGTTTCTTTCATCTTTGCTTTTTTATGTAAGTACAATTAGTTTTAGATAGCCAGTTTAAGTTAACCATTTATTTCTCGTCTTTCTTTATTAACTTTTGTATTCTTTAACTTTTTCCTTTTGTCATCTTGCTTGCAGAAGAAATTCCATTGTCAAATCGCGTCATATGTAGTACAAATTCATAATGTGTGCAGCTGAATCAAATTATTTTATTTTGTAAAATTTGCATTTATTTTTAAAGTGATTTTGCTTCTCATTATATTTTTATAAGTTAGAATTTAATTGATATCATTATATTTTGTTGGTGTTAATTTATTATTGATGGTAAGTTAATTTAACTTTAGTTTCACTATCATTCTTTCTGACAGTAAAAATATCTTCATTACTTTGCTTTATCAGTATACTTTAATAAAATTATACGGACTATGCCTATTTATTGGTTGAAATATTTTCTAGGTAATCCAAATGGAAGTGCAAGCCATTTCACATGGAAACATATTATACTGGATATACTTTCAACAATATTTATAACATTTTTCTTAAAATAAGTACAAGAGTGAGAAGGAATATGAGTTTCGAACTAATATAATAAAACGACTGTTGTTACGTTAGGAGAAATAATTGTTGTGATAAAACAATTTGTTGGTGTAACTTAAATATTATTAAAACTTCTGTTTAGAAAAATATCATATAATGATTTTTATCAAATTTATACATATAGTACATATTTAAAATGAATTTGATTCAAAATACACGGAGTTTATTTAAAATTCACTGTTATTAAACGTTCTGATAGGTGTAATAATTTTATTTAGTAGATAATCATTAGATAGTTACGAGGCTAATAAATTAACACTGCCAAAATATAATATTTAGTGTTAATTCCCAAATTATGCCAAAACAATTGGCAAAAATAATGACATTAGTAATTTGTAAGAATTTTGAGAAAATATGTAAGGATTTTTGATGAGTATTTTGAATTTTTGATATAGAGTAAACTAGGATTAACTTCGAGGAGAATATCGTCCAGCTGTAAGATTGTGTAAAACAGATTCTGTAAGGTTATAAGAATTTGGAATAGATATAAATTACGGCAAGTCTTTTGCAATTTACGGTTTTGGATGTTTATTACGTTTTCCCAAAGAATGAAGCTCAATTTAAAAAAACTGAAATCGTGATTTGCAAATGATTTGTCAAATTGATTGTAAATAAATAGAAAAGTAATAAGCGAGAAACGGATTTCTAATGTGAGATCGAGGAAAATCGACCAATGTGAAAAGAAATAAATGTATAAAAAACTTTGATTTGTTTTAAGTTTTTCAATCAAAAAAAATGAATGAAATAGCGTTAAAAATATGTTTCCTTTTTCATTTATTTAAACCGTTTGTAAATACCCTATCCATGGTAGGATTATGAACCAACAGTATCATTGGTATTATATTAATGACCTGATAAATGAATCTTAAGATAGAAAAGAAAGCTGTCAAGATGCCAATCAAGACACCAATCATTTCCTAACCTTGTATGTTAGAAGTGTTTGTGTCTCCCTCACAGAGATTGGGTAAATATATTTTATATTAATAAATCTATTAATGAACTCGCTGCCTAGTTTCCTATAGAATGAACTAATTACCTATTGCATGACCTGACCGTTTATGTTCACCCTTTCAAACAGAGGTAACTTCACATTTCCCACTAAGCATGGTCGGTATTAACCAAATATGTTTAAAGATTCTTAATTCCTTTATATTCCAATTAAAATTAGGTACTTCTAGATATGGTCATAGACACTTTATTTATTTTATTTCATGTCCTTAGCTGTTACCTGATTTATTTCATCCAAGCATGGATAGTATCATTTAGGTACTTGAAATAAACTGCCATCGTTGATCAAATAATGATTGCTTATAAATATTTTATCTACTCGTGCTTCATTGTTATTCGGCAGTTTCATTGTACATTTATACGTAGTTGTTTAATTCATAAGTTATTTGAAATGTGGTATATTAATAATATCAACTTAATTTTTTGACTAATCTTTATAACTTTATTAATGATAAATAATGCAACAAATATCATCATTTCAAGTAACTGTATAAATTTATGTTCCAAAATTATAAACAGGGTATATTTATGTAATACAGGTGCTGGTTATTATAAATCTACAACAAATCCATTCCCAGTTAGTGAGAAGACGAAATTATCTAATAGACCTCTTACTGCTTAAATAGATTAAATATTTGTCATGGGGTTTGAACATTTATTTTGCGTTGGACGATGTTATTTGGAATGTTTGCATCTTGACAACTTTTCTTTTACTTTATTCTTTAAGGTTAGAATGTATGCATCACCATTCATTTCATAAGTGTCATTTCTTCATATCATTCAAACCCCATCTCATTCTAGAGGAGAGCTTTCTACGGAAATATTTATACTTAGATACATATGTTTGTGACTTTGTCTTAGACTTAGTTTATGAGTACTTTGGTGATTGGGTGCACGTTTTCTTGAACTGAAAGCACTCCCTATTTATCACCATCAAATTGATTGTAATGAATGTCAACAGTCGCTTTCAACGATCTCTGTTTATTTCCTAATCTAAAATCACTGCTACCATGCACAGACGCTGAAACATGCATTTGTTACAATCACTCTCATGTCATCTAACATCTTCAGCTTCCATGACATGATGCATATGATGCATAAAACTAACAAAATCAAGAGCAGTAGATGTTTTAGCATTTCATTATATTTAAATAGATTTAGGTAATTACTTTATGCAATAGTATTGCTTATTCTACTGCTCTTTTGTTTTTGTTTTCAGAAAATAAATCTAATTTATTATTATTTTTCACAGGAGTACAAACTTCCGGATTCGCTCCTCCTCAACTACTTTCAAGCGGAGCTATTATTGGGATTGCGTTAACTGGAGTATTCATCTGCTTGCTCATAGTAGACTTGCTCCTGTTCTGCTTCAGGCGACAGGGCGTCATAGCCACGATTTGTGGCAAACGCACTAAGAAACATCAAGAGGATGAGGCAAAACTTGGCAGGTAATTATTAAGTCAAATTTTCAATTTAAATACAATGTGACGTGAATAACAGTTAACCTATGTGTCACTTTAAAATTTAGCACATCATCGACACCATGATTTTTCATACAACTTTATGTTTAATCCTTGCATTTATGTCGATGCCTGGTCCTTCCCGTCCGTTCTCCCATATTTAAGTGTTAGTGTCGATGAGAGATGTTTCTGCCCGCTAGTCTGTACGGTTGGCGCTTCCCGCTCCCTTATTGCAGCACGAAGCCGCGCGCGCCGCCCTCCCCCGCGCCCCTGCCGCCACCCGTCAAGCTCGTGCCGACTCCAACGTAAGGCATACCCTCAGGTTGAGATTGCCTGCATGCTTGTTTGTCGGTTGCCACGCCTCAGCCTGTGAGAAGATCTGTAACAATCATGGAATTGTTCAAACTTTTCGCTTGGTCTGATCGACTTGTCATTGTAAATACACAGAATCCAACGGGCGCAAGCTTAGCAATTTTGCCTTTGTAAATATAGCTGGATGAATAGTTTGTTTTGATATTGGAAAAAAATATTCGCTTTTTTTTCATTTCGATAAAATACGAGTAACAGCCGTAGTTTTACAAGCGTGAATTTTTGGGTTTTGAATAGTAGCAGTTAAAATATATTTCTGTCAGGTAGTCAGTGACATATTGTTAACGCACGGGTGTTTTTGTTATCTATTTTTTTATTTAGTTTATTTTCAGTTCTTATCTGGAACATCTCTTACGACAGTGATTTAATTTCCAAAAAATTTCAACATTATTTTCATCCTTATTCCTGTTTCACGGTTTGTTCTTGAATCATGCATTTTGACTTTGAAAATCATTATCTTTGCACAAACAATACACATTCTAATTATTAATTGTCTTTCCCACGCTGCCACCCTCCGGTCATTGTAGTTACGTTCCAACTACACCTGTGTAAGAAAGTTTTTTAATCACGATTGCACTAACATACTTCTTTGATTACTCGTCTTTCATTCGCTTCTCATTAAATATTTAATTACTTACTTAAAGCTTTATGTTAATAAAGTGATTTTTTGCAGTGTTTGATTTTATTTGCACTTTTTTGGCCTTTATTCTGATTGTTAATATATTTTTATTATTTTGTTTGAATATAAGTTAGTTGTAGTTTAGTGAGTATGGTGTTTTGTTGTAAATATTTGCTGTAAATATGTTGCACTAAAACTAACAGTCAATAATTATGACAGTCAAAATAATACATGTTGTTAACTCAACAAAACTTCAAAATCTTTCAAGTTAAAATGAATACAAAGAAACTCATTATTGAAGTACGTGTAATACATATTTTGACTTTCATCTGTTGGCTGTAATTTGAAAAGCTTGTTATTAACTTTTTCTTATCTACTTCTAGGGATGAAAAGGAGCCTCTGAAGGATGGAGACGATGCCATCAAAAGGAATTCTTCAGTAGAATTCGACGGCCGTCGCGTCTACGCCACTAGTGGAGGAACAATCATAGGCAAAAACTCTGCTGTGTAAGATGGTTTAAATGGAAAAAGCTTAGGCAAGACACGCTCTCAATATAGATATTATTATAATCCAAGGAGACATGACAAATAATAATAAAAGCAGATTCATTTTAGTCCAGTAAAATGTATTTTTATATATGTCTGATTTAAATATACATGGCTGGTGATAATAGGTAGTAAATGGTACCACCGTAAACGAAGATTTTGATTATACATTTAAATGTACATCATATAAAATTACAGAATGCAATTACATTTAAAAAAAATAGCTGAAGTTAATTAATGTGAATTAAAAAATGGAGTCATTAAGGGACTAAAAGGATTGCTTGTACTATAAGACTTGTATCGAAATGTGTCTTTATAAAGCTTGTGTGTGTGTGGATGGCGCGACCAGTATTCTAAACTGCCAAAAGAGGATTGATGTTACTATGTAGTTCTTTATCAGCTTTACTTACTGTTGTTAGTTTTATTTAACTATGATATCTACTACTATTGATTGTTCTGATCAGGGGTCAAAAGAAAAATATTACTATTTTAAATTCCTGAATAATTTTGTTCTCTATTCCTTTTATTCTTTTAGCTACAGAGACAGTTGTTTTCTCAATGTAGTTAAGTAACGTTACTATTCTATGGTTATTTCAGTGTATTTAATAAAAAAATATATATATTTTATTATTTTTCTAGCTTTTGCCCACGGCATCGCCCGCGTGAATTTCCTACAGGAACTGTGCTTTTTCCCGGGATGAAAGGTAAACTATGTCCTTCTCCGTACTTCCAGCTATGTGTATGCGAAATTTCAGGAAGATTTGTTCAGTAGATAAAGCGTGAAGAGGTAACAAACAAACAAACAAACAAACAAACCAACAAACTCGCTTTCGCATTTATAATAATATTAGTTAGGATTTTTTATTTGTATAGAAATTTCCTATGGCCCCTGTTCAACAGTCAGTATTACGGAGCGCTTCTTGATATATGGGTATCGCATTAGTATTAGAATATGTAAGATACACTTAACTGTGTCAAGCCATTGGAAAAGGTACCTTATGGTTGTTGGCATTAACGACTTTGTTCTTATAAAAAGCTAAGAAAACTAGTACGATATATATTTCTGAACGAATTAAGCGCTAATGACCATATGGTACCTTTTCCCGTAGATTGGCACTCATGTGAAGCTTCAAGAGGTACAAAATGTGCCTTCTAGTGTATGTACTTCTAATGAGGGTAAGTAGCTTAAGGTTGATGTAAATAGATATTAGAGTTACGCTCACGTCACAATTTTATACTGATCTATTATATTATTTAAGAACTCTATCACATGAAATATTTTTTATTTATTTAGGCTATTGCAAATGTTGCACTTTCAAATCAGACCAAAAAACATCATAGAATCAGTTATTTATTATAGAATTTATCACTTAATTTTTTAATTTTCTTTTTGTACAGAAGGCGCAACATTTTTATATTTTTAACTGATTTAGATCTTTATTTCATAGCATCCATTTATTTTTAAGATTTGTAAATATAGAATAAGGCTTTGTAAATATAATTTTATTTGTTTATTTAGATTAAAATAAAAAAATATGTTGTATTTTGCCTTGGAACCTTTTGCTTTCACCGGGGCGAAATAAGATAATTTGTTATACAGGTGATTTATATACATACATGTCAGCATAAAATATGATAGCTGGAGCAGATAAAATAAGAAATTTTTTGATGGCATTTTTGTCAGCAAAACTTCTAATGACTATTATATTTAAGGATATATTATGTATTCTTTACATTTATTATCTCTTTTTATACGTACTTGTTGTATAAGAAAATCAAAATGTCTTGCTTTGTAAGTAAACCATATACTTCTAGTAATTTATATTAAATTGTTTAAAGTGGAATGTAATCGATAATATAATTTTCATATACTTAACTGCCTATTTGCTTATTATACTTATGTATATTAATCTGAAGTGAAAATGTAAGTATAAAACACAGTCGTTTCATTACGTTTAATAGTTAGTTCCTAGACATATTGAGATCAACAATCTCGCTACATTTTTCACTTAATTTTCATATCATTACTGACTTGAAAATAAAAAAAAAGTTTTATGGTCATTTATTTCTTTATTTTGAGTAAAATATTTTGGTTTCTCTAACGTAGTTGATAATAGTAAGTACTTAAATATTACTATCACAAATTGTAAAATGACCAAAAGTCAGTAATTATTAAATCAAACGTCTTTTGTTACTTAATTTTATCTGATCACAGTAAAAATCCATTAAGTAGTTACGAAATATTTTCCACTCTAAAAACAATATCTCATACTATTGTCACTGAAACTGAATGAATGAATGAATGAATGATTTATTGAATGAATGAATGAATGATTTGAATGATTTCAAATCATTCATTCATTCATACTATTGTCACTGAAACTACTTTTAAGAATAGGTAATATTCACCAATCTCACCCGCTATCAGATATAATTAATCGGACCAGTGTACTCAATAACTATTCAATGCACAAACTACGTGTATTTAGAAACAAGGCTTCTGATATTGATGTGATCGCTTGTATCGTGTCGGATGTTGGACGAATTCAGCGCATTTTTTACAAAATAAATGTCTCTATATATAAAACATGCATTTTAATTTAACTCACTTAATAATACGTAATAAATAAAATAATTGTAGGGTTTTCTACCTCAATCCTAAAAATTAATTCTAGATTAACGCGAACTAAAATAATTATAATAAGGGTAAAAAAAATTGAGTGAGTTCACTTACTCAATTTTTTTGATGCCTCAATAAAAAAAAATACATTAATTTTTATTACTAAAAATATTTAGAATTCACGCATCATCAATTACAATTTTGTTATTCCAAATGAATATAAATAGTGACGCCCAAAAAAATTGTCGACAAAGAGTTGATTTATTTCTATGAATTACAAAATACAAGCCACGCTTTTTAGCAGTCATTCTTGTTACAATGTAATCTTTTGTGAGGGATGCGCTAACAGACGGGGCCCGCAGTTTTGGGGACAATGCAACAAATGTTGTGCAACAACACTTACTAACTTATTAGGGCTAGTGATGTAAGTAATAAACTTGTAAGCATTTTATCGATATACAATTTTAAAATGGAAAATAATGCAAGTTAACAATATGCTCAATGTGGGTTGTTTTTAAATGAAATTGGTATCATTGATATTTTTCAATCCACTAATTGTTTCCCGTTCGGCCTTATATATCAAAAGAGTTCAAAGTGCCTAGGTATCAGTTAAAAAATTTAAACTTAAATACCCTACTAGTTATTAAAATGTATATAAATTGTAACTTACGAACGTTAGAAGTGGGGCTCTAAAAATACTTAAAACTTTAAACATTTGTGAAAAGAAACTAAATACTTTCATTATGTAAGAAATAAAAATATTTTTATTTATTCAGTCAAACAAACCGCCATCGATATACAAATCAGCAATCACTATTGCCAAAAGCTATGCGTCACGGCGGCAGTCAATCGCTGCGGTTTAATACATTTTGAGGTACAGACACACGGACACAGTGACACTCCCTGCAGTTGGTAATTTATGGACTGGCCTGCTGTAGGGTGACCTCGCGTGCGGTATCTGCGGGACGTGATAAATGAATTGAGCGTAAACATTGCAAAGCTTCAAGATATTGGAGTAGGTTTTTGTGATCGATGACAGCTCATAAAATCGCAGGGCGTGAAGCTACATTGAGGCAATGAAATAAATATATAAATTGAGTAGTTGCGTTAGCTTTTTATGTAAAGATGTTTTTGATTACAAATCAATTTTGGCATCCGTAGCTGTCTGGAATACAATCACTACTATTTCCTGATGTACATAAGTCAGCTAAAGGCAAAATATGCCAACACTCGGGCTTAATTATCAAAATAGCCTACAAAATTACTTGCGCTAAGTCGTCAGACACCCTTCAAAATTAATATCTTAGAGCAATATGGTCACCCCAAATAATCCCTTATTGGTTATCGGACGCAACAATTACTCCGCCACGCGTTTGGGCTTACGTGTGGTTCATTTTGCTCCCTTTAAATAATTACCCAGTTGCCCCAGTAGCAGATGATACGGATTATCCCGAATAGCATGGTCGCCCCATTCTAATACCTACGTGAAAACTAAAACGTGCGTCGAGTTTTTTGATAGCGATACTCTTTCATTATAGAAACCCACCCCATAAAAAAAGTTAATTAGTAGGACTATTTAGTCTACTGCAGCTCTTTTTATTAGTAAAATGTTCTGTCAATGTATTTTATTTTTGAGTTAATTATAGTAGTCTAAAAAAAAATTGACATATGTCATTGAAGGGTAGAGCGGAAGAGCTCTATATAATAATAAATCTCCGGGTCGTTGTAATAGTTTTTATTAGTAAAGAAATAGACCTATAACAAAAATATATAAAGATTAGAAAATATAACACACTTCACTATAAATTTAGAATCACTTCCGAAAGAACCAATAAAACTTAATAATACATACCCGATAAGGGTCTATAGTTTAATAATATTTAAAAACAGTATTATTTTAGCTTCACAATAAAAGTAACTTGTAATAATAGATATTGGTAGATGCTAGGCCAAGAATGACAATCAGAATGCAGAATCGAATATGAATGAATACAGTTTAAAATTTATGACAGGTGAAATAAGTATGTATGTGCCAGCGCACGTATAAAGATCCAAAGAGGATGAACGCGTAGAGCAGCGTTACCGTTACAAGGGGATTATTGCGCCTCCTATGATCGCTATATTAATAAGTAAGACATGTAGGCACTCAATAAGTTTATACAACTCAAATAATCTTTATAAGCATTTCTTTCGTTCTGGTTCCATTATCAGACCCTCAACCAGGCCAAATTCGAGAGACTATAATAGATATAGATGTCTTAAAAAAAAATAGTAGGTACCTATTAAAACCAAATCTGTAAGTATATATAAAATTGGAAACTTAGAGACGAACCACTGTAAATAGAAACTTTAAAATTTTGCAGAGAGAAATGAATTTTGGAAATGCCAACCCTAAAAGTATGAAATGGTGATAAACGAAATTCACGCAGGCGAAGTCTAGAGACAATTTATTAAACAGTTAACAAGTTATCTTACTATCCTACTAATATTATAAATGCGAAAGTTTGGATGTGAGTTTGTGAGGATGTTTGTTACTCAATCACGCAAAACCTACTAGACAGATTTCGATGAAATTTGAAATACGGGTAGAAAAATATCGAAAATTAGACACAGGGTACTTTTTATCCCGGAATTCCTACGGGAGCGAAGCCCCGCGACGCAGCTAGTATATTATAATAACAATGAAACAACAGTAGCAACCAAGCACTTATAATATCAATCAGAACCTATAACTATACAATCATGCTGTCAGTCGCAACTCATCAAATTTTGACTTGCAAGGCATGATAGCAGTAATTGCTTTACTGTCATCGGCAAGCAACTAGCTGTCTAGTCATTTAGTCCAATGACTAACAAGACAATATAATGCTTTATAATACAGGTCCAAATATTGAAATTCAAGTTACATGTATGTAAGTCAATAAAGGATCATTTCTTTACAACTTTCTTGGCAATCATAATGGAGTGGATTTGCCATCACCATTTCACATACAAGGTAGCTGAAAAATTATCATCTATTAAAGAATCTTTAAACTACAAATCAGCTCAGGTTTGTTGTTGCAATGTTTTTTTTCGATTAGAGGCAAGTGGTGGTCTATGAAAATTATAATATTATTTAGACATTGCCACATGGCAAATCTATCCCTTTATGGGAGTTGCCCGCGACTTGCCATGGGCAAAAAAATAATAATAATAGTATTACTATGAAATGGTGTTAAAATAATAACTTTACCTTGAGCTGCTGATGAGGGGTGATAAAGGTTGTAGATAAATAATATCCTGGTTGAGACACAATAAAAATAAGGTTTATTTTATAACTTACAACAAACTAGTACACACATATGCCCTCTTGTTAAAACTAGCCACAGTAGACCAAGCTGGGTCGCTATAGGTTCTATGTACTATACTAGATAAACCATAGGATACTGTTACCAAATTACATCAAATAAGGTTAATTTTTGTGTCACCATGGAAATGCTAGACTTAATTACATAAGAATTATCTTCGCTGAGACGATGCTAAGTTAAATATTTCTAATAAGATAAAGGCTACCTGGAGGTCTCTTATGCAGGATACCTGGGTGTTCCTTCTATATGAAATCCAATTCTTCGACTCGACGGCTTCGGGGAAGATCAATAAAAATTTGGTTCCATCACAAAAGGATGAAAACCTATCCCGTACAAATTAAATTGTACAGATCCAAAATAATATAATAATAATGACGAAGTAAGGTTATCAAAATTAAAACAACAAATTCAAAATAATCCCGTCCGCTGAAACAACAAAATTGGTTTGATTAAAACACATGGCATTAAATTTTCTAACCTATTCCAAACTTAGTCAGGAATGCTTACCGGCTCTGACCAGGACTTCGTCAGAAACTCGCAGTACATCCCTCCACCCATTTAGAATATATAAAAAAAATTAGGAACTGCTGACACGCGGTCCCTGAAAAGAACAAAGAAGTTTTTGTCACAATTTTGTTAGTGACGACGAAAGACCTCACGTCTTTCTGACTCACTTCGTGAGCTGAAGAATACTCACTCTGAAGATCATCAGTTTATCATCAGAGCCCGCCAGCCACGTGCTCCCAACCAGGGAATTTCCAAGAGCTTCCAAAATGCCATCGTACCGGACTACGACATTCCAGCTAATCATGTTTGACAGATGACAGAACACAACCTCGATTTGACGTTGACGTTTGGAAACGTTTTGTTACAACAAACATCGATGTCTTGCGTTCAGAAAAAAATAAAATTAATAAGGAAATTTTTACAACGTGACAATACCTCCCTCCTAAGTAAAAAGGCTTTGCTAAGCAACAGCTAAGTAAAGCCGTAGCTGCCCTCAGCGTTCTACAAAAAACTACTTAATTCTACTGTGTCTCACAAAAAACAAAACCACCAGTCCAAAAAAAAAATGAACCAACACCAAAAAAAAATAACACTCATTATGTGTTAAAACTAACCTAACTTCGTCAAAAGCTCTGCTAACGAACAGAGAGAAAAAATCCAATCTAATCCCCTTGAAATAATAAAACAAACAATAATGGAACTATGGTAATTACCATAAACCAATAAAAAAAATCCTCTGCATATTTTGGCGACCAAAACAAAATCGAAATAAAAAAAACAAAGATTCTACTGTCAGCAGTGAACCAAAAAAAATATTTTACCAAATATGGAACAAAACGAGCCAACTACTTGCTCAAAAAAAAACACCGTCTATCATACAGATATAACAGGTAAAATTGGATCAATGTCCAAAAATAATGCCACTGAAAAATGCAGCGAACCAAAATTCAGACCGAAGTCTTACAAAACACCGGACCGAAATCCTAAAAAGTTGTTCCTACATGTAAAACAAAACAATGACTAGCGCTAGTACAAAATAATTACAGTAGGCAGCAACAACAGTTCCATATTCGTCGTAATTGGGTAAATAAAATAATATCACTAACAGCCTGCGCTCCTCTTACCACTCCACTTTCACACATCACTTACATTTCTCGCAGAAACAAAACCATGGCCTCATCTTCCATAACTTCTTTTATTCGTTTTCACTCCCTCCTTTCATTCTTAGTAGTAAAACGGCCACTTCCGTTTACCACGTTCCTATCACTTGTGGGCGATAGTCGAGCTACAGAGACTCACTGGTAGTCGCAACTGTGGCGGCACGACGAGCCCGCGAAATACGGCGACGATACAGGTCGTGCGTCCACGGAACAAGGACACATACAGATGTGCCGCTGCAACAGACAACATCGGCTGCTGTGTTTTCAGTGGCGGTGCGGTGAGCACGGAATTTTCCGAACGGACCGCACGTCCACCGTTCACCCGAATTACAAAAAAATATTGTCCACACAAAATAGCAGGTAATAAAAAAATAAGGTAAAACCCTATTAAAAAAACTACAGACCTTTGAGGTCTTTAATATGCCAGGAACCAATAGGATGACCATCCAACCTTTCCAGTTCATAAACCAAATTGGACAAAACAGCTTTAACCCTGCACTTTTCGTACTTGGGAGCTAATTTTGCCATCTTAAATTTTGCAGCATCGCTCTGCGTATAACAACGTTTCCACACAATATCCCCTACAGAAAACTTTGCTGGCCTTCGCCTTAAATTGTAATATCTAGAATTTACTTCATGTGCTCCCAATAAGTGTAGCCTAACCTTGCCAAAAATATCCTTTAAACAACCTAACTCTCCAGCATATTCGTCGCGGGGCATAGCTACGTCATACTCCGCATCTGTGTCTTTGTAGAATGACCCATTGATAACTGGTTCCCTACCGTGGACTAAAAAGAAAGGAGAAAACCCTGTGGACTCGTTTACTGCACTATTAATAGCAAAACGAATACGATGTAATTGTTCGTCCCATGTTCTATGATTTTCTTCCACATACGAAGCCACAGCAGTCATAACCGTTTTATTATACCTTTCCACAAGGTTCACTTGCGGCGTATAGCGTGGAGTAAGGTGCACTATAGGTACGTTATATCGCTTTAAAAGGTTACGGAATTCCGATCCTGTGAATTGCACTCCATTATCTGCAATAACAGTTTCAGGCACTCCATGAGCCAAAATAACGTCATTTTCAAAATGTTTGGCAACTAAAGCACTAGTTGCTCGACGCAACGGAAATAATAGGGTGTACTTTGAGAAGCAACATGTTACAACTAATAAAAATGTAAATCCGGAACGAGAACGTGGTAACGGACCTACTAAATCTGTAGAAACTACCTGAAAAGGCCTATAGCAAACCTTAGGCTGCCCCATCAATCCTGGGGTAGCTTTTGTTGAGTGTTTATACGCGGCACAGACATTACACTTTTTAATAAACTCTACAATCTCCTTGTGCATACCCGGCCAAAAGTACGTTAAACACACTCGTCTGTGCGTTTTAAATACACCTAAATGTGCGGCTGTTGCCTCACAATGGTTTGCTTTAATAACTTCATTTCGGTCACTTTTCTTTACCACTTCTTTCCAGTCAAATTCACTCAGTAAATTGTACTTACTTTTGCAAAAACGATAAAGTTTCCTGTCTCTAACGCAAAAATTTGGATAATTTTTAGGAAAAGCCTTACAACCGTTTAGAGTTTTTACGTACCAATCATCTTGATCATCATTTGCAGAATCACCTACAGCTTCAATCCTCAACAATCTGGACAACGCATCAGGAACGACGTTGTCGGAGCCCTTTCTGTGCTCGATTTCAAAATCAAATCGAGACAGTCGGCAACCCCAACGAGCAAGTCGTCCGGACGGGTTCTCCAGATTCATGAACCACTTCAGCGAGGAATGATCTGTTATAACTTTAAATGGACGGGAACCTAGATAAGCTTGAAATTTTTCCACAGCAAAAATTACCGCCAGTGCCTCCCTCTCGGTAGCACTATAATTACGCTCTGCTTTATTTAAAGATCGGCTAACGTACGCAATTGGATGCTCATGACCATCTAAAGTCTGAGACAGCATACCTCCTAAACCATAAGCAGAAGCGTCACAGCGGACGGCAAAAGGTTTATCAAAATCAGGTACTGCCAAAATTGGTGCAGTAACTAAAGCATTTTTTAACGTTATAAAAGAATTTTCTGCCTCTTCCGACCACTGAAACGGAGGTGCTTTTTTACCTTTTGAAGTTAGCCTATTTAAAGGAGCAGCAATAGTTGAAAAATTTCTAATAAATCGACGGTACCACGAACAAGTACCGAGAAAAACTTTTACATCCCGTGCGTTATTCGGAGTAGGAAAATTTAATGGCCGCTACCTTTTCAGGGTCAGTACGCAATCCGAACTCGTCTACGACGTAACCTAGGTATTTAAGCGACTGCCTGAAGAACTTAGACTTAGTAAAATTTATTGTTAAATTAGCCATTTTCAATTTCTCCAAAACACGGTTTAAAAGAACCAAATGAGTGTTAAAATCTGAACTACAAATCACTATGTCATCGATAAAACAGAAGACCATGCCGTTTTCTATATCACTAGTTATGTTATGGTCGAATAGTCGATCCATAAGACGTTGTTGACGGGCTGGTGCGCCGCAAAGTCCGAAAGGCATGACTTTAAATTTGTATAGTCCGCGACCTGGAATTGTGAAACTAGTCTTCTCTTGCGAGTCTTTATTCAACGGTATTTGCCAATAGGAAGAACTTAAATCGATGGAAGACAGATATTTAGCTTCTTTTAAGCTATCAAGAATCTGGGGTATGTATGGAATCGAATATGAATCCCCCTTCGTTACTGTATTTAGCTTCCTACAATCTAAACAAAACCGCCAGTCACCGTTTGACTTCTTGACAAGCAAAGCTGGATTATTACAAGGACTTTCACTAGGCGCTACTACATCTAAAGCCAGCATCCTATCTAATTCAGTTTGCAAAAATGCTCTCTTTTCCGGTGAAAGTGGATACTGCTTTGTCTTAATAGGGGCCGCATCGCCCGTGTCAATGACATGTTCAATAAGTGTAGTCCTACCTAAACCTTTTTCCTCAAAAGAAATGTTCTTAAATTTTTCAACCACTGAATCAGCCAACTCCCTCTGAGCGACTGTTAAATGTTCATAAGACTGTATTGTATTGATGCTTTCTGAATTTACTGAGTTTCTAAAATAATTAACTGGGGATACTCTGTAGTCAATGTTGTCAAAAATCTCAGGTGCCAGACGAAAGGCCTGCCAAAATTCAACCCCTAAAATAACTGGCGAGACTATTTTAGGTATAACAAAAAACTTAATAATCTTTGTTACATTATTAAATGTAACAGGAATAAAAATATAACCAATCGTCTTTACCTCAATACCATTTGCAACGCGACAAATCGTGTTGCTTTCAACTTTTTGAAATGCAAAACCAAATTTCACAAAGTTTAAATGTGAATTGTTTCCCAGAATTGACATGGCTGCACCAGAATCCAATAAACCGAAAATCTCAAAATTATTTACATTAAATTTTAAATAAGGTCTAATATCGTTAGAATTTGGAGCAAAAAGAACCGTGGCGATCGAATCAAAACTATAAAATTTATTAACTTTATCTTTATTTTCACCACGATCCTGCACTACTAGTTTTTTGAACCATTGTGTTTTTTATTATTTTTACATTGTACACAATTCCTAAGCGTAACGCCCGTTTTCCCGCAACCAAAACACTTAATAGCGCCATCTGTTGGCGTGCCTTTACAACGTGCAAAGTTGTGATTGGTTTTTCCGCACTTGAAACAACGTGGTATCGGATCAACGGGTTTTTTAAAATTTTGTACATGCTCACGTTGAGAATTCTTCACATTTACACTAGCGCACACACAATTAACCGTTTTGTCACTCCGAACATTAACCGTAACCGTATTTGTCGGTTTTGACTTCGGCTTATACGCAAAATCCACACTGAGCACTTTGGAGCAAGGACGCGATGGCTCAACAAAACTATCAGCTTTTTGACGTGCTGCCTCCAATGTACGACACTTTTCCTTAAGCTGTGTAATGGAAGTGATGTCAATCAATGCTAACTGTTGTGTAAAATGTGGTCTTATGTTGTGTAACAATATCTCAAGTTTATCTTCCTCGCTCAAAGGTTTTTTGAGTCGAGCGAACATGCAGAACATAATAGAAAAGTAAATGTGTACTGGTTCATCAGCTCCCTGTGTACGTGACCTAATTTCACCTAATAATCTATAATCATAGTCCACTGGGTCAAACTCCTTCAACAAAATCTCCTTGAGTTCTGACCAAGACGAGACCAGATCCCTTATACCTCTATACCAAAGCAACGCTTGGTCTACAAATAAATGAGCAGCGGAATTAAAAAGTTTACTATCAGAAACACCATAAGATAGTTGAAGTTCATCGACCCTTTCCACAAACGAACGGGGATCAGTCAACCCGTTAAACTTTAAGTTCCATTTGGCAACATTTTTGTCACCAGCACATTCCACTGTAACCTCCTTACCCGCTGGAGTAACTGGAGATTGATCGACAGCAGGTACTGAAACACTGCCTGTTTCAACCTTAGACAACAAAGAATCCAACCGGTTTCCCAGTTCAGACTTAGTGGATAAAATAACGGGGTCATCAGACTGAACCCTCAACAGTCTATGATACAAATGACTACCTAAGGCACGGCTCCTATTTTGTGAGTACCTATCCTTGTATTTAATAAATTTATCAACACTAACATTTAATTCATCTAATTTATCTGAAATAGTTTTTATTTCCGATGTAGCAGTGAACTCAGTTTCTAAAATTGCTTCAGGTGGACCTTCAGACAAAAGATTTCGAAGCTGCTTGCGCAGGGCTTCGACAGTACTAGCAGGAGTTTCAGATCGAATAGAAACTTCATAAGATAGTTCATCCTTTTTCAGGGAATGAAACTGTATTGACCGCTCCATATTTGTTACCAAAAAAACTTAATTTTCAATTTAAAACAGTTTAAAATTCAAAATAATTTAGAAATGTTAATAAGGAAGCCTAATACACTTATTTCCATTGGTGACTCACAATGATTACCTTAGAAAAATTTAAAGTTTACAATTTTTTTTTTCCGCTAGGTATAAGTTAATTCTTAGCATAAAAACACAATAATTTCACAAAATATGCTAAATAATATGTAGTCCAGCATAAACAAACCAAATTCCCATAGGGAAACAGTCACAATTATGTAAAATATCAATTTTTCAAAAGCACATGTTTATAACCTAAGAACATATGACAAGTTATGTTAACTTATTTTTACCAAAATAACACAATAAATGCTTAGTGCAGCAACTAAACCCTACAATTAATGTATAATTGTATGCAAATACACAAAATAAAACAACTTTTATAGTGAATCTGTAAGTTAACAAACTAAGTTAAATTTCAGCAAGTATGGTGGCACAAAAAAATCCCCCCAAACAGCTCTAACACCATTTAAAAAAACTGAGTACCATGTACCCATAAAATACAACAAAATAATTAACCGTGGGCGCCATTTGCCACATGGCAAATCTATCCCTTTATGGGAGTTGCCCGCGACTTGCCATGGGCAAAAAAATAATAATAATAGTATTACTATGAAATGGTGTTAAAATAATAACTTTACCTTGAGCTGCTGATGAGGGGTGATAAAGGTTGTAGATAAATAATATCCTGGTTGAGACACAATAAAAATAAGGTTTATTTTATAACTTACAACAAACTAGTACACACATATGCCCTCTTGTTAAAACTAGCCACAGTAGACCAAGCTGGGTCGCTATAGGTTCTATGTACTATACTAGATAAACCATAGGATACTGTTACCAAATTACATCAAATAAGGTTAATTTTTGTGTCACCATGGAAATGCTAGACTTAAATTTACATAAGAATTATCTTCGCTGAGACGATGCTAAGTTAAATATTTCTAATAAGATAAAGGCTACCTAGAGGTCTCTTATGCAGGATACCTGGGTGTTCCTTCTATATGAAATCCAATTCTTCGACTCGACGGCTTCGGGGAAGATCAATAAAAATTTGGTTCCATCACAAAAGGATGAAAACCTATCCCGTACAAATTAAATTGTACAGATCCAAAATAATATAATAATAATGACGAAGTAAGGTTATCAAAATTAAAACAACAAATTCAAAATAATCCCGTCCGCTGAAACAACAAAATTGGTTTGATTAAAACACATGGCATTAAATTTTCTAACCTATTCCAAACTTAGTCAGGAATGCTTACCGGCTCTGACCAGGACTTCGTCAGAAACTCGCAGTACATCCCTCCACCCATTTAGAATATATAAAAAAAAATTAGGAACTGCTGACACGCGGTCCCTGAAAAGAACAAAGAAGTTTTTGTCACAATTTTGTTAGTGACGACGAAAGACCTCACGTCTTTCTGACTCACTTCGTGAGCTGAAGAATACTCACTCTGAAGATCATCAGTTTATCATCAGAGCCCGCCAGCCACGTGCTCCCAACCAGGGAATTTCCAAGAGCTTCCAAAATGCCATCGTACCGGACTACGACATTCCAGCTAATCATGTTTGACAGATGACAGAACACAACCTCGATTTGACGTTGACGTTTGGAAACGTTTTGTTACAACAAACATCGATGTCTTGCGTTCAGAAAAAAATAAAATTAATAAGGAAATTTTTACAACGTGACAACATCTGTGAAACTAAGTACCATATATTGATTTATTTAACTTCTTTACAAAAAACATGTAAATGGCGGACTTAAAGCCGGAGGCTTTATCTACCAGTCAACTAAGAGGTGATGTCGAGAGAAAAGATCATTTATGAGTCAGATATATACAATGTGTCCCGTCATCTGTGTCAGAGCCTTTAATGGTATGTTATATGGCATTTTTATGGACAAATAAAAAAAAATATTAAGAAAATGGATCATATTCTGATTTGTTAAAGTGGTCTTTTAGACCTCCTGTGCGGTGCAATGCGATGCTGTGCTGTAAAGCAAAATTACATGCGATAACACCAATAACATAGGCCACAATTATAAAGGTACATTTGATATACTGCTTTTGACGCTCACCTAGGGCAACGGGCAACGGGTCAGGCGAACGTTTACCACTCGACCACCGCCGCTTCGATAAATTGTAAATGGAACAAAAGAGGTTTTATCCTCGGCCCTAAGGACGACTGAATTCGAATACAAGATGGATGCAGGTAAGTAGAGAAAGTACAAAGTAAATGTAGTAGGTAAGTAGTCTGAAGCAAATTGGATTTACACGCAGACAGCGACTTTACAATAAACTATTTACTAGATACCGTAGAACTGTTAAATGATACATAATAGATGAATAATAAAAAATAAAAATCTTTTATTATCAGAAAACTAAGATCAAACCATGGACCTAATATGACGTACCTAACTCTGGATCAAACATACAAAACTAACATCAATCATACAAACAAGATAATATGAAATCGCAATCACATTCACAGTTATATAAATGCGAAAGTTTGAATGTATGTTTGTCACGCCAAAATCTACTGAACGTATTTCGATGAAAACACGGTCAGAAATATACCAGGGATATTACAAAGGTTTCTCTTCATCCCAAAATCCCCACTAGAGCAAAACCTAGGGTTGCACGTAGTAATATAGCTGATTTCTGTGGCTGGAAGTAAAATTCATATGTTGTATATCTAGAAAACATTAATTTATTAGCTAAAACTGCGTTGATGTGAACTCTCACTTTTGTCTGCGACTGTACGTAACTTCGCAGACCCCCTCTCGTACTCTATCATTAGCTCAGTATTGACAAGTACACTATCCATCAATATGACGTCATACCCCTTCCTACCATTTGAGCTCAAACCATTGCCATTAGCTAGTTAGATGGAATCTACCTTAGTTCTCATCGCGAAATGAAAATAATCCCTCGGGATCAGTACTGTAGAGGTTTGATGTTTCTATCTCTGGCCAGTTTGGCATTCGATCAATAATTGAATTATTTAAAATTTTTATGAAGAAGTTGGATAGATAGAGAATTGAAGGGTCTTCTACGGATGAAACATCAAGTCACGATATAATTTGTGATTTCTAAAAGAAGTATTAAATAAAAACGATTTCCCAAGTACCGAATACAGTTTAAATCAACGACGAACCCCCCCGTCGTCACAGTACCTATTTTGGCTACCTATTTAATTTGCATAATTTTCATGATGTATGCATGCTTAATTAAACATACTTAAAAGCGTAATGAACGATGAAAATCATTACCATTATTACATCAGTTAATCTGGTTTAAAACATTTATTAAGTCTGCAATGCATTTTTTTTTTTTTTTTTTTTTTTTTTATTTATTTAACAATAAAAAACAACATTACATATTTACAGTACACTATAAACTTAAATTAAGTTTTTCTCGGCACTGGGTATTCATCTTCTAACATTCAAATAATATACATATATCTATAACTATAAAAACACACATATATCTTTAAAAGTCGCAAGAATAATATATAGTAAGTGATATTAGCATAGTTCACTTAAATATGCAAGTACCTTCCATTGTACACTCAGCAGTGATGGAGTAGTGCATAATACAAAATGCAGGCGGGGCGTATAGAAATGGCTACCCATTTCTTTTGTAACACAAGTTGTTCCACTTACACTGAGCTTTACATAACTCTGTTTAGCTTTCATGCTGTTTTCGAGACAAACTTTGCGTATGTGGCTTCCGCAAAGCTGTGCTTTCAATTTGTGTGAGCATGTGTCCCTCTTTCTGCTTAAACTTTTGAGAAATTATCATACATTTTAACTTATTCCCTTTGATTATTTAATATTAAAAGCTTATTCAATGAAACAAAGAAGATAAATGGATTGAGTACATTAGCTATTTATGATGATTTTAAAAATCTAGTCGATTCGCTCACCTTCTAAGTATTTCTTTATTTAAATTTCATAATTATACATATTCATCATAGAGCAACACGGACTCCTTACGGAGGGAGAAGCCATAGCGACATGTTTAAATTCAAATCTTTCTGGCATTTTTTGCGGGGGGAGGGAAATTCACGCAAGCGCTGTTCGGTACACACATACATATTGAAAATCTGTAATTACGACAAATTACGACACCACATATGAAAAATAAAACAATACATTGACAAATCTGTCACCATCCGTCAGATTTTTGTGTACGAATATAAGACAGAACACACATTAACATATTTTTGACTTTGTTTTCAATAGTGAATGGCAAAAATGTAATTCTGCATTATCGATGAATTATAAATTATCGAATTTCTCGGGCCTTAAACTATATAATCAATAGAAATAGAAATATTTATTTGTTAAAATCAATAGCTTTAATAAAATCTGTGGAGTGGTTTACCCGTGAGTATAACAGTACTAGCTGTCGCCCGCGGCTTCGCCCGCGTGAGTTTCGCTTAGATGAAAAGTATTTTTGTGTTTCAAACAGTTTCAGATGTTTCGGATCTTCGATTTTTATATGTCTACAGAAAATGCTCATCAGATTAATCAAGTTTTGCTCAAGCGCCATTTCCATATATGTTATAGTGAAGCTGGTCTCTTGGAGTTATTCATCAGATGTTCCAGATCTTCAATTTTTATACGTCAGCAGAAAATGCTCATCAGGTTGAACGATTTTTGTTAAGGCGCCATTTCCATATATGTTATAGTGTAGCTGGTCTCTTGCAGTTCTTCATCAGATGTTCCAGATCTTCAATTTTTATACGTCAGCAGAAAATGCTCATCAGGTTGAACGACTTTTGTTAAGGCACCATTTCCATATTTCTTATGGTTTAGCTGTTCTGTAATGGTTCTTCATCAGGTGTTCCAGTTTTCAAAATGAATTATAGCCTATATGTTGCCCAGGCTTAATAGCTATACAACAAAAAAAGTTTCATTCAAATCCGTCCAGTAGTTTTTGCGTGAAACGCGTACATACATACAGACAGACAGACAGACAGACAGACAGACAGACAAGAAATTCCAAAAATTTTTTTTTGCTTTCTATTGTTCTTTTTAGGTGTCCCTCTATCCATTTTAGTCAAAAATACTAAATGTACAGACAAAATATTTTTACTGTTTTATTATGTATAGATTACTTCGCATTTATAATATTTATTGCTAAGGAGGTATGGAAATATGGATACGTTCTTATGAATGACATACCCGGGGCTCTTGCAGTAATTTGCATTTTTTATATACTAGTGATTCTACCTGTAAGTCTGACGTAGAATGTGCACTTCGCAAAACGTACACTCGAACAAAAGGTGGTTTTCGCAATTGGTGCACTTCGCAGAGTGTGCACCGCAGAATTAGCATAATCCTATATATATATTATAAATGCAAAAGTGAGTTTGTTTGTTTGTTCCTTTTGACACTTTATCTACTGAAACAATCTTCTTAAAATTTCGCATACACATAGCTGGAAATACGGTAAAGGACATAGGGTACCTTTCATCCCGGGAAAAAGCACTGTTCCCGTGGGAAATCCACGCAGGCGAAGCCGCGGGCGAAAGCTAGTAATAAATAAAATCACAGTTGCAAAGTTATCACGTTTATTAGTTAAGTACCACAAAGACAAGAAAGGAATACTTATAAAATTTAAATTATCTAAATATAACTTAACTATTTCTAATAATTTTCTCTTGGTCAATTTAGTCTTGTTCATCCGAGTTGACTAACACCATTCGTGGAAATCAGATGCCTTATAATGAGCTAAACGGGACTTGTCTTTTTGGCATCCCAGGTTTGCTAGTTGTTGCACTAGTTTTTCCATACACACATCTCTAAGTAGGTATTTTTAGGAAAGCTGTAAAAAAATAAGAAAATACACGTTACAACATACAACAATTTAAAACTACATCTATCGCAGTTTATCGATACAGGATTACAACACACAATGTAAGCAAAGTAACATCACTAAATCTAGATGTTGGACGGAATTATCACTCGACAAATCCGTGTTTCTATAGGCGACCGGACTGATGTTGGTAAACAAATCCAACAATGACATTATAATAAAATGTATGAATTTTTGTTTAATTTATAATCATATGATAAGAATTTACTTACTAGAGAAATGTAACACCATCTTTCTGTAAAATAGATGTCCCAGACCTCTTTTTGCAGCACATAATTGAACAATTCAGAATTTTTTGTATTGCGGCCTATGTGTCATTCACACTGACTGATGGATTCTGTCTAGCGAAAAGTCCGAATGCAAACAGTTTTTATAAACGCTCAAGTCCACCTGGGCCTAAGCTTTGCCAGAGGGGAAAGACATCTATGGCGCCTCCCTTCCGGGCCGCGCGCGGAAGTCCTTGTTGCTCGAAGATATTCATACTCGATTTCGGAAAATATGTGAAAATGTGCACCTTTTTATATAGAATATAGAGAATATAATGCTAAAATCTCGAAAATTGTCTATGAAAGTACCTATGCTAAGAGCGAAATTATCAATTTTCAAACCAACTGTGTTTATCAATAGGTGCTCTCCCACAGGCTGCATGTCAAAGAGGCACACTGCACTCATCACTCAGAAAAGATTATTTTCTATCGACGAGATTACAGAAAATTGGGGGTTGCCAGAGGAAAATTTATAGTTATTTGTCAAGTTTGTTTATCTATATAAATCCTACGATTTTCAAAAATGTGTTTAGATTCTTGTATGGTTTGACATTTTTATAGCAAATTTTAAATCCTGACACAGAATTTTAGGATACCTAACGGTAATCACCTCTCTGGACACCGATGGGCGCCAATAATGCATTTTCTATTATGTCTACCAAAGAGAACATAATCACTACGGTAATCGTTGTCATCGACTTAGCTGCAGGTCGCAAAATAGACCCAAGCAAACAACCAAACTTTATATTACCATGTTGACAGTTCCACCGCCAATAACAAATTCTTATTAATACATTTCGTATCCCGGGTATAATCTAATCGGACGGTGTTTATCCGGGCCGGCCCGGGGCAGGCAAACAAGGGGGATTATGTCGTTGTGCTAATTGACGACGGCCGCCAGGAACCGTGCTGATGCATGCTGATCAGAAGTTGGATAGGTAAGCCTGGATTACGAAGTGAGAGAAATGTTTGAGGTGACGTGATTATTAACATAATTTTGATACTTGTAGGTATGTAGGTATATGTCGCAGAAAACTGGTTAAATTAGCCGTTCAAATAACTGCCTAGCCATTTAACTAAATGACGCCGTTTAACTAGCGACTTGAATGAATATCGTTCTCAGCCAGTCAATTAAACAGCTAGGCGGATGTCTACATTTAATTACCTGCCTATTAAAGGTTCAATTTATTTTATTATTTTTCCTATAAAAGTTAAAAATCATTAAAGAATGGCTGGGTCACTCAGGTACGTTGTCATCAAATTTATACGTCACGCCAGATTACATATAATACTCTATTGCTATGATATTATTTGGGACATGAAAATTAGCGTGACCAAACATTTATCGGGTCTCGACCCTTGCTATTTCAAAATGTGAACCTTTTGGAGTCAATAGGTTAGACCCTTGTCCTTATACAAAATTATTTAAAACAAGTAGGTAGTACAATACATAAAAATATACCTGTATTTGTTTTTTTTTTCTCATTAATTACAACTTATTTTTCTAGTTCTAAGGAGATAAGCACATTACAAAAAAATATCCAGGCTATAGGAATTTTCAGGTTTTATAGAATAAGTAAGTCTGTCTCCCACAAAAGTTGTCTAATTACTTAAAACACCTATTTAGTTAAGTTTATGTAAATTATTATAACGTTTACATGCACAAGGTATAGCCTAATGGTTGTCCGAATCAAGTGGTGGTAACGGGAGTTATCTTCGTCATATTCGACACAGATGGTCAATCTATTGACCGGATCGGTTCTGTGAAATCTCACCTAATACAGAAATATGGCGGCCGACAGATGGCGGAGCTCTACGGTGAAGTTTGTTTGTTGTTTTAGAACTGTAATTTGGTTTAATATCAGTTATTGGATGTGTGTGGGAGTATAAAGGTTCAATTGCTCAATATCCAACTTATTTGGCAAGTCTACGCATATTTATTTATTTTGTTTTCTTTGGAAAACCATACAGTTTCATAACTAAATTACAAAATAACTTAAGTAACTACAAACACATTTAATATATTTTGTTAGTTGCGAACAGTATCATGTTACTGGATAAGTAACAACTTTGTTATTCAAACTTTACATCGATTATAATGATGCCTTGCAGGGCGTCACTTGTACCTATATTATTATGTAACAACTTTGAACTTGTGGCTTGCAATAAATCTGAATCTGATTTATTAGTAAACATCGATAGCAATTTTGAAGAATAAGTTTATGGGAGGATTTCTTAAATATTTATTATTAAGTAGCTCCATTTTTATTTATTAGTATTAAATTAGGGTTACTGTAAATATCACAGCTATTAGTTACTGCAGTCAGAGAAATTACGAAATTTCGGCAATTTATAGATCTGGCATTCGTTGCTCTTTTACTGGAACATAGCCAGTTACAATAGAAGTTTAATTGACCGAGCGAGCGAAGCGAGCGAAGCGAGCGAAGGTCTCTAAATCGAGTTGGGGGCGAAACACATTGTTTGTATGTATGTATGTATGTATGTTTGTACCGCGATAACTGCCGAACCGATGGTCCGATTTTGATGAAATTTGGTAGGCATGTAGAAAATATCAATAGAATTTTCAAGTTCGTTGGGCATCAAAATCGGTTCAGTAGTTTTTGAAATATTAATAAAAACGTCCGCGATTATCTAGCAAACGAAACCATAGCGTGTTCTAACTTTGGATAACGCCATCTAGATTTTATTTAGGGAACTGAATTATGTTAGAAAAGTCGAAATCAGAGTATATCAATAAAAACGCGAGTAATAATCGCGAGGTCTAAGTTCGCGGCGAACTACTAGTTTATAAAAAACAAGTGTTCTTTCAATTGAAATCTTGTTAATCTACCAATACATTCATGGGTTCATGTACAATTACCTTTAAAAACATTATACACCAACCAATGTAAACCTGTACATGTAAGCGAGAATAAATGAATTATGAATTATTATTACATTTGCGGTATGATATATTGTACTGTTTCGTAAAATTCATATAAAAAGGTTATAGAATTATTAGACAAATTCTATACTACATACAGCTACTTCTTATATCGACCATAGGATAATAAACTCAATTTGCTAAGGACTAATAAATTTTCAAAATGTTTTTCTTGAGGTCTATAAAACGTATTCTTTAAATAAAGGCCGTAATAAAACACGGACCACATATTTGGGATAAAAATGGGAAAAAGGACGCCGAGGTCCCCTGGGATGGTAGTTTGATGGGGTCACGTACCCAAACTTTTTCGGTATTTAGCGAGAGGGCTTTGCCCGAATTTTACTCAAATTGAATTATATCGGGCGAAAGTTAAGAGCCAGATGACAATAGGAAAAAAGTATTGGACAGTTAAGCAAATATTAGCTGAATAGGGAAAGAGCAAAACATGAAGTTTAAAAAAATAAATCTCAATAGATTTGTTTTAAATATGAAAAGAAAGAACCATTCGCTGACTTTTGATCGTTTATTTGAAGATTATTTTAAGTAGCAACTGAAAATAATTTTGTTATTTCCAAAAGTACGTTTTTAAATGTTTTGTACTTAGATATATTTTAATTTCTTCATGCTCAAGATTAGTAACGTTAAGGGAATTATATCGACGTATAACTAAAGTGGGTATAATGCACGCTGTGCACAGTACAAATTTATATGATCACTTTATAGTAATTGTTCGAGTTAGTTCACTTTATGGATATGTGCGTTGCGACGTAAAAATTTATGACCGTCTTATTTTATTAGGTGGAGATAATGGATGCTTTATGTATAAATAAATGTAATAGGTAGATAAGTACATTGTTTTTACAATAGGGGACCGGACAAGGTATGAGAATTGTTAAAAATATGTAATATTTTATGGTAGAATACATATAATTAAACACATTTTGCGACTTTTCAGCACGAGTTTATTCTCCAGAGCTAATTTATTCGAGTTCAAACTTTTAGGGAAAGTCAATTTTCTACGCGTGACGTAATATGAATGTACATTTAGTTAGGGGCGTTTTGATATCGTCCAAACATCGCTTAAAAATGTAAATTGTTTTTTGCTATATCTTGAGAAATACTTCGGTTATGGATGTGATTCATTTCGGAAGATTCTATTTCAAAGAAGCAAAAAAAAAGTTATCCGGTCCCCTATTTGAGTAGAGGCTGCGGTTAAGAGTTAGAGCAGTAAGTATATAGTCGTTTGTGTAGTTAAAATTCTATTCAACAAGTACTGAGCCATTACTTTTTGTCGTTTTACAGTTTATTAGTTCTTAATAAGTACATATTTGTACATATGCCGGCAACACTCTTGTGATACCCCTGGTGTTTTGCAGTAGTCCATGGGCAGCGGTGATCGCTTATCATCAGGTGACCCGCTTGCTCGTTTGCCGCCCTATGTTATTAAAAATTAAATATATAACATCGATTTGGTCTCACTTTTAAATGACTCCTTCTAAGCTTATTGTAAATAAAAAAATGTCTTATCAGATTTGCAATACGATTTATTATATATAAACAAAATTCGTACAGATAAGATAAAACCTCCCAATTAGAAATTCACCTCCGGTCAGACAATGACCCCGCGGGTATCTCTGGGGTAATTTGTATCAACATTACTTTTACAATCTTACCGCTACGAACGAATGTAAAACTTTACAACCCCTTTATTTGGCACGTAGTAAACTTTTACGATATGGCATTTACTTAACGCGCAAGTTGACCCTTTGCAGGGCTGCAAAAGTTTATAATTTAATTATAACACCCTGGGGAGACGTTATCTGCTGCGTTTCCGCGCGTTACAACCCTGAATGGGAATAATGGGAAAAGATGAATATCTCGCGTGAATCATTCGGAAGAGTAATGTTTGCACGACCTTACTAAAAGCGAGTTTAGGAATGTTCAAGTGAAGAAATCATAAAATTGGGACACGAAATATTCTTCTTATTAAAATTTCCTATTATGTTACTACTTTGGTGTGTGTTAATAGTTTTTTTTTGTAAAATAAACATCCACAAGTCAGTACCTGTTTCAACAAAAATGTCGCATTTCGATTCGATCATTTCGCAGCTTGTATTTGGAGTCCTAATTCAGGACGGTATCTTTAAACCTCGCAAAAATAAATCCACTTCTTTGTTATTGGAAAGCTCATAAATGACATTAAAAAAAAAAAATCGATGCGGGCATATTGCGGTCATGAATAAAAAGTAATCAAAAATACTGATTAAAAGCTATCAGGGTAACTGGCATTCACCATTCATTCAGTACATGTTCAATATTTTTTGGCAGTAATAACCACTGGCTGGGAGGGCACAGAACAGAACAGAACAGAACAGAACAGTAATAAAATGTTTGCGTGTGAAAAAAATTGACAGATTAAATGTCATGAATTTGGATAAAAAGTAAGGTACTTATTTAAATACTAGCTGTCGCCCGCGGCTTCGCCCGCGTGAGTTTCGCTAAGATGAAAAATCTCTCTTGGAGCTTTTCATAAGATGTTCCAGATCTTCAATTTTTATACGTCAGCAGAAAATGCTCATCAGGTTGAACGACTTTTAATAAGGCGCCATTTCCATATATGTTATAGTGTAGCTGGTCTCTTGCAGTTCTTCATCAGATATTCCAGATCTTCAATTTTTATACGTCATCAGAAATTGCTCATCAGGTTGAACAACTTTTGTTAAGGCACCATTTCCATATTTCTTATAGTTTAGCTGTTCTGTTATGGTTCTTCATCAGGTGTTCCAGTTTTCAAAATCAATTATAGCCTATATGTTGCCCAGGCTCAATAGCTATACAACAAAAAAAGTTTCATTCAAATCCGTCCAGTAGTTTTTGCGTGAAACGCGTACATACATACAGACAGACAGACAGACAGACAGACAGACAGACAGACAGACAAGAAATTCCAAAAAAATTGTTTTGCTTTCTATTATGCTTTTTAAGTGTCCCTCTATCCATTTCAGTCAAAAATACTCAATGTACAGACAAAATATTTTTACTGTTTTATTATATGTATAGATAAACGCATTTTTCGTGGAACATTTATGTGCTGGACTGGACATTTTGAATAATTAATGACATTTTGCAGACACCCACTTCCCATTCTTTATTACACTGAAATTATTAAGGCCACTTTACCCTATCATAAAGTGGTCCAGTATTTAAACATGCAGACAACTCTTAGAACAACTACCTAAATGAATAGAGCGCGGCGTTTATAAATTTTACATTTAAATTATATTAAAAATACAATTCAACCTGATCTCAACAGAGATTTTCCGCAAGAGTGCAATATGAAGTATCAAGAAGTTTATTAAACTTAGAAGTTAAGTTTATGAAACTTTTTCATGGATTTGTTTGAAAATAACAAATTAAGAAATGTTATGTGTATTAAACTCCATTACAATTATTTCATGGATGCTTGATAGATGCTTGGTAGGCAAATTGCTGAATTATCGCAGTGCAGTAACTTACACCATGGTATAGAATTTGATTCTTATCATATTTTTCATTTGCACTCGCCCATGCGTGCTGTCTACTTTCAGGTCAGCAGCCTGCAACGTCAAAGTACAACAAACCTGTGCTATCAGATCATAAGAAGGCAAGGTATGTGGGTTCTAGTGCTATCAGATCATAAGAAGGCAAGGTATGTGGGTTCTAAGAGTAAATAGCTAAATTCACTTGTGCTTGCCTTGCCTAGCTACATAGCCGTTACATAGTCGCGCGCTCCATCACAAGAAAACTACTACCTCTACACCCAGACCGTAAGGCTAGGTGCACACTAGATGTCTGTCGAGTGTTAAGGCCAGGAGTAAATAGCCGCATTCACTCTCATTCCGAACTTGCAGCTGGGGCACGAGGGGAGACTGGGTTTATTGCATCAGTTAGGGTGTTTTGACTGCACACGGTATACCTTTACCATTATGAGTGAAAAACTATCTTTATTAGAAAGTTTTCGATAGGAGATCACTGTTATTTATTAAGGTAGGGATATCAGTATTAAATTCTCTGAAGTTTTTATTCCTAATAGGTACCCTTTAGGGTAGGGTTATCTAAAACCAATTCAAATAAGGAAAAACGAAAAATTTCTTACTGATAAGTACTTTTACACTTTAAATGTGGATATGTATAGAAACATAGTTATCGCAAGATACCTATATAAATGTATTAAACCTAGGTACATTTTTTTTTCTATTAAGTCTGGAAATCTGTCCATAGTGTTTTATATACATACCTATAATACTATTTAATCAGGAGTTTACCCAAGTTGTCAATAGTAAACTTCAAACTGCGAAGAAAGGCATTTGTATAATACAAAGAAAAATGGACCGGCATGAATTTAGTGTTATACACTTACTAAAACTTCGTGGGTGTTGTTGTATAAATTCAGAAGAAACTGGTTCAAACTTGCGTATAAAGGACACATTGTGTTAGTGGTATGGAGGATATAAGCATACATAGGTACCTACTCGTAAGTAAAGCACCAATTTTAAAATAAAATCCGTTGTATTCAAGTTTGATGTGCATTAAATCTGTAGGTTTGTATTTATATACATATACTACGGCTATGTAGCTAGGCAAGGCAAGCACAAGTGAATTTAGCTATTTACTCTTAGAACCCACATACCTTGCCTTCTTATGATCTGATAGCACTAGAACCCACATACCTTGCCTTCTTATGATCTGATAGCACAGGTTTGTTGTACTTTGACGTTGCAGGCTGCTGACCTGAAAGTAGACAGCACGCATGGGCGAGTGCAAATATGACACCGACCACTGACTGGTTCGGTCAGACTTATAACTAGTGGTTCTGTGAGAACAGTAGACCTCGCGAGCCCTTCCACGAAATAACCGATATTTTACCTTGTCCCTGGCTTAGAAGAGTTCTGAAACCAACCTACCAATGCTGTAAAGAAAGTAAATCGAATCTATTATATACCTACATATACGTATATATCAGTGGCGTGGGGTGAAAATATACAAAGGTGAAGCCACAGTACAGTGCGAGTATGATAAAAGTGGCTTTAAAAAAGTCGTTTAAAGCACATGTCACTCACACTCGGATTATAAATATATAGAAAAAAAACCGGCCAAGTGCGAGTCAAACTCGCGCACCGAGAGTTCCGTACACGCAAAGCATCTCACATTATAGCTCTAACTAAAAGACCAACTAGTTTCAAAAACAAACTTAACTTTGCAGTTTGATCCCTAACAGATTCACACTGAATCCAGCGCAAAAATAAGTTTGTAACACTTTTTTTAGGCTTCCAAAAACATATTTACAATTTTCAGATTTATTCCTGTATAAGTACTGTTTGCGGCCTGTGGTGTGGCCCTAGAATAGCACCAACCCATCTCTTCCCGTGGGTGTCGTAAGAGGCGACTAAGGGTTTTAAAACACCGGAGGATGGGCAGCAGCATCTTTCCGCGTATTATGCCATCACACTGCGATCGCCAACCCGCCTGCCAAGCGTGGCGATTACGGCAAAACCCTCCATGGATGAAATCCGTGGGGGAGGCCTTTGTCCAACAGTGGACGTCTTTCGGCTGAGAGAAGAAGTACTGTTAGACCTTACTTTTTGCCAAATTTCATAATTTTAGGTCAACCTATGGGGTCATACCTAAATTATGAAATTTACAAAACCTATGGGGTACTTACCCCATAGATTTTGATTGCTGCCTGAAATCGCAAAATATTATCGCGTTGACGTATAATTTTGATTATTTTTTTGGTGATCTTTCACCAAAAAAATAATCAACCGTGGATCCGAGTTCAATAGTAATTTTAACTTGATACCTTTATGCGTTTCATATCGCGATGAGCCATGAGAGATGTTTAATGATATATTTTTTATTTTCGAACGATTGTTTTGAGAACGAGGTTAACTCATTTAATAGGTAATCTGTAAGACAACAACCTATTTGTTGTTGTTCGACAAGAAACAAAAATAAACGTTTACCTTTACAATGAAACAATCCAAAAACACTATACAATGTATACATAACACTTGGCACGTAAAATTTCACCACTTTCGATTCTTATAAACTATATAATATACCACAATCAAGTTAATCACATATCACAACAATAGATAATTAACGTTCGCCGTGAGTGCAAAATGCAAATGCGCGCAAATCAATCAAAATAACCTTAAAACGTGCAAGACTAGGTGTCATTAGACATTCGCGGAAAATCGCTGTGATTGGACGAAAATTTTTCAAATGAACCAATAAGGTTTCGTTGGAGGCGATGGGCTATCGGCTTAATCGCTGGTCTATATCGACGAGTGGTTGCATATGTAGTTGTAATGTCATGGTGTGTGTGTCACCATATATTTTAATTTTACAAATTCCCAATATTATTACCGAGTTACTTACTACCGCGCCACGCGACCTGCGCTGCGATTGAGGTCGTGTGTGTGGCGTTTGCGCTGTTTCGAATACATTGCGTACATTTTATCCAGCTATTGAAGAATATTTTTGCAAAGCGCGCAATATAATTATACGCGCGCAATGTAATTGTATTTCGCGCTCATATTAAAATATCTAAGTTAATGCCGTGGATCGTCGGCTTATGGTTTGTTATATGATTATAGATTTTTGTGCAAGTGTAGGCCGCAAGATTAAGCTATTATTGTTAGTCATAAAAATAATGTATATATTAGAATCTGCCAAGGGAAGCCGGTAGGAATCGTGTTGTAAGGACGCTTCGCCACTGGTATATATTACTTTTTAATAGGATTCTAATCATACAATGAAGTTTTTTGATATCAGATTTATTTCAAGTGTTCAAGATAATTCCACCAAGCAAAGCAATCCACAATACAATACCTTTAACCAAATAAATACTTGAGTTTTTTTTTTCAGTTTGCGTGTACCACCCTAGATCTCATCTATGCTTCTCATCAGGCAAGATAGAGGTCAAACGCACTCAGTTTAAAAAAAAAACACGCAATTCAACAATCTCATTTTAATCAATAAATCAAGTCACTCTTAAATGAATTTGCGAGTATTAAAAGCTTTGCTGCGCCATCTATTGATTTTTTTGTGAACTATCGTATAAGAATTTTATATATGGATTTATAGCGGTTTTATTGAATTTCACTATGTTGTTCATACAAAAAAGTTGCGTCTTAATAAGGATAACAAAAATGTCTAATGACATTTTGATTTTTTTTTTAAATAGCTGAGATATAAGGTTTTTTTTATATATTATCGCCATTTTATAAAATTTCGAAAAACTGGCTCGACTAAAAAATTCTATAAAATTACCGAACCTGCTCACAAAATTTCATAAGAATCGGTTCAGAAATGCGACCTGTAGGCGATAACATCCGGACAGACAAAAGAATTTTCGGCTAGTGGAAACTGAGTCGCTTCGCTCGCTGCGCTCGCTCGGTCGATTACGCCATTATAAGTTTATTTTTTAGTTTATTTTTTTTTAGTTTTTTTTAGTTTCATATAAATGTAGAGACAAAACTATCAACTAAGAAATTTGAAATTTTGCAGATAGGATTTTATATAGCACTACAACGGTAATTAATTAAGATTCATTTATTTTGTCAGACATATGTATTACATTGTGGCCATGTGGCCTGTGGTGTGGCCCTAGAATAGCACCAACCCATTTCTTCCCGTGGGTGTCGTAAGAGGCGACTAAGGGATTTAAAACACCGGAGGATGGGCAGCAGCATCCTTCCGCGTACTATGCCATCACACTGCGATCGCCAACCCGCCTGCCAAGCGTGGCGATTACGGCAAAACCCCCCATGGATAAAATCCTTGGGGGAGGCCTTTGTCCAGCAGTGGACGTCATTAGGCTGAGAGAGAGATGTATTACATAGTGTTACATGTTACATATTATATTAATTAGAGCACTGTACGCTCTATGTTGCGCCATAATAATTTAAGTCATAAAAAGAAATTTACATTTTCTTATAGAGATTAAAGGGATTTATGCAAATAATAAATAAGTATAGTACGAGATAGTCAATTCATGCGATGTCAGTTTACTTGGATAGTTATGTTTATGCTATTACGGTTTTACAATAGGCACCCAAAAATCATTTAAGACAACTCCTACACCTAATGACGATGCGTGAAATGTATCTGGTTACTATTGCTAGTTAAATCGACCAGGCGCATTTTGAAGGCAAAACTACAGAAATCAATATAGGCAAGAGAATAAAGTACTTCTTAAATAATTATTTAAATACCTCATAAAACTATTGATATAATTTTTCAATACGTATAAATTTAAAAAAAGATAACAGCCGCATTTGAATTTGATAAAATAGCAAAGAAAATCATCATAAATAACAGTTTTAATGAAATAAAAATAACATTTGGTACACGAACTCTTAAATGTAAATTTTCTTAGGATGATATCTTGCGTAACAAATCATACCATTGTCCTTCGAGACCCCTCGTTGAGAGTTTTCCACTCCATAAAATTAAATATTGCTTAAGAAAAGAATAATTTTATTGCAAGAGTTTTGTTTAGAATATAAACTGCTCTGCTCTTTTTTGGTATTTTTTTATTGAACTCAACTTCGTTTGGAAATAGATTGAGGAATGGTAGATAATGAAAAAAGTTACATTTTTACAAAAAGAAAAAAAAAAGGTAATCTATTACTGGTCTACAGAAAACAAAAACTTAAATAATAAATGTTCTTTTCATCAACAACGCCTCGTCTATCAAAATTGACTTGATATTAAGTAACTACTTTACTACTAAAATTACGCGTACCCAAGTACAGCTTCAGAGCTTTTTCTATATCAGCTTCAGATACAGAAGAAACTTTAAGTATTTACTTACATGACCTACATGGCTTTTATAGTGCCACCTGGTTATGCTCGAGCTAATTGATTGATTCTATAAAAATTTTATGCAGATTGGTTTAACTATGAAAGCGTGAAAGCAAAAACATCAAATATGTATGTGAACTTTCGTAAGTTAAGCAAGCAAAGCCGCAGACGAAGTACTAATAATAATAATGTTATTTGATTAACTATATATCATAAACAAACAGAAAGCCATAAATATCAACGCACATGTGCCGATTGGCCACGCAAACTAAACTAATATCGAAATGACCCCACCTCGACCCTACCCTTGCATTGTGTCAATTAATTAATTATCTACGCTGAATGGACAAACGGACGGACGGACAGATTTCCTGTACGAGCCCGAATTCATTACTGATATTAATGACTGACTTTGATATCGAGGTAACAATGACTTCCATATTATTTTCTACATGATTGCTTTCCACTACCGCTTTGACTGAAATGTCTGATCTAAAAAAAACGGCCAAGTGTGAGTTAAACCACCTCACACTACACCACCTCAGCTCGAACTAAAATACCAAGACTAAAAGACTAGACTAGACTAGACTTTTATAAACAAACTTAACTTTGAAGATCGATACTATTACTTCGTTTTGTCATATTTTATAGTTTTAGGTCAACGTTACTGTACGGGTCAATGCCTCGTACAATTCGCGAGCGTCAGCAAAATACATACATCGCGGCGCTCGCTTTACTAAAATCAGTTAGTTCACGTTTAACTATAAGCAATTTCACACAGTGGCGTGTTCTCTCTATCATTATCATCTTCTATCAGTTTTTCCTGTCATTTAATGTCATTAGTTTCCGGTCAAATTATCAGTTTATCGTTCCATCATTTTAGCAATAACTTTAGTGTGTTAATCTTCCTATCAATAAACATTTATATTTTTCAGTACAGACTTATCATTCAATATCATTCTATCAATCAATAGTGTATTTGGTAACAAACCATACATTATTTGTGGTCCTTCGAGTATCATTCATTTACCTCGCGAGTGAACATAGTGTTATCACGGAACATTGGGACTAAACAGTGACTGTGTTTTGCAAGTGAGGACTGAGCTATCAAAGAACTTTATCAAGAGCAATATCAGTATCAAAGCAGCAGCAGGGCAGTAAGTCAAAGCAGCAAATCAAGTAAGATCTGTCCAATTATATCATTCTATCATGGCTACCTTAGATGACTTACTGGCCACTCAACAGCAACTTCTCAATGCTATTGATCAACTTTATACCAACTTCAAGAAAGATGGGTCTGACCGGAAGACGCCTGACTACATCAGACGGAGGTTGGACACCCTTGACACGTATTGGCAGGAATATCAAACGAATCATTCGAGTTTACTGGACCTTGAGCATGCGAGGTCCCATTCTTATTTTACAACAAATCAATTTGAGCATTTTAAAGGGCGGTACGAAAGCATTCGTGCGTCAATTTCTAACTTTCTGTCGAAGGACGACCGGCCTTCGACACCTGTACTGAAACCAGCAACATTAGCAGCACCAAGTTTTTCACAACAGCCTAGACAGCAGGCTCTATCAACTCAGTCTCAGGGTATCAGTAGCAAAACAGATGAAATGTTGCGTAAGCAAAGCAGCAATTTCAAAGCATTAGAGCATACTTTCTCTACTATCAATTTAGATCTCATAACAGAAAAATGGGAATTTGATCATTTACTTCGTACTATACAAACGCGTTGGTCGGTAATTGATACTTTGCATTGGGAGTTAGACAGTGAGTTGGGGGGAAGGAATCAGGAATATGAAACAGCTTTCTTTAATTATGAGTCAAAATATAATGAAGTCATTAAGTCAGTTAATCGTAAATTATGGTCAGTGTCGCATAGGGAGAAGTCTACACCTAACATTGAAATTCCTACATTCAGTGGTAGTTATCATCAGTGGTCTTCTTTCAAAGACCTATTCACTGAAACAATTCATTCCAATCCTTCCATATCAAGTGCACAAAAAATGCAATTCCTCAAAACCAAGGTTAAAGGAGAGGCCGAAAGGCTTATACAGCATCTTCCTATCACATCAGATAATTATTCTATCAGCTGGGATATACTCAATCATAGATATAATAACAAGCGATTAATTCTTAACTCACATATAGAAATTTTACTCAACATCCCAGCTTCTAATCAGCCCACATATCAACATATCAAGCGCATCCATGACACAACTTTGGAAACGCTCAATGCTATCAAAAACCTAGGGGTCGATGTACGTTCCTGGGATCCATTACTCGTTTACCTACTTTCTCAAAAACTTGATACAGAAACCCATGCCGACTACTTAAGTTCCGTGAAAAAACCTCGAGAATTGCCCAATCTACAAGAATTTCTATCATTCCTTGAAAACAAGTTTACCACGCTAGAATCTTCTAGAAAGAAAGCAGATATGCCAAATAAATCCTTAACAAATAACAATAATTCTCAATCACGAAAATATCAAAATCACAATTTCATAAATAAGTCGTCATTTCCAACAAATAGCCGGGAAATGTCGCAACAATCAACAAGCAAAGTCAGCAATTCCTCGAAGTATTACAAATGCGCAGTATGTAAATCCAATGATCATGGAATATTTTATTGCCAAATATTTTTAAATATGTCTCCATATCAAAAACGCCAATATGATACCATCAACAAGTAATTCAAATCCCGAGTATTTTAGCGCACATCATGCCATTCGATATCAGACTTTAAATCCTAAGTTTAGAGTCGTTTTCAATACATCAGGTAAAACTTCATCAGGAAATAGTTTAAATGACGTTATGGAGTGCGGTCCAAATCTCCAACAGGACTTACAATCTTTAATTCTTAAATGGCGTATCTACAAATTCGCTTTTACTAGTGACATACAAAAAATGTTTCGTCAAATTTGGATGCACCCCGACGATCAAAAACTACAAAAAATTGTATGGCGAAGCTCTACGTCACAACCTATCAGAGAATATCAGCTTACTACAGTGGTATATGGTACCAAGGCGGCTCCATTCTTAGCAATGATGACGCTTAAACAGCTCGCTCAAGATGAGAGAAGCAACTACTCCAAACAAGCCATAGAAGCACTTGAATCATCAATGTATATGGACGATATGCTATACGGCACCCATTCAGAAGCGTCATGCAGACCTCTGAAGGAGGAACTTATCAATTTGTTGAAAGCAGGGGGCTTTCATCTTACAAAGTGGAAGGCCAACACACCAGTGATGTTAGATGACTCACTAGAAAATCAGGAAGAATTCAATTTTAAAAATGATCAGCAATGCAAAACTCTAGATCTACTTTGGAACCCTAAAGAAGACGTATTTACATTTCAATCGAGATTTGACACAGCATCCGACACATCAAGTATCACTAAAAGGAAATTATTATCAGAAATTTCAAAACAGTACGATCCAAATGGTTGGTTGTCACCATTAACAACAAAACTTAAGATTATCTTTCAACAAGTGTGGAAATGTGATTTACAATGGGACGATGAGATACCAAGCACTATTTACGACGAGTGGAAGAAAATTAGAGATGACATTCACAATATCAATTCAATACAGTTACCAAGATGGTTAAAAACAGCAGAAAATGACAATTTGGAATTACATGGCTTTTGCGACGCCTCAGAAAAGGCATACGCATGTGTAATTTATTCTCGCGTTACGAAAAACGGGAAATCATATATATCATTGTTGGTCGGGAAAACAAGACTCGTGCCAACAAACAAATCAGTATCATTACCAAGATTGGAGTTAAGCGGTGCTCTCCTACTATCAAGACTTATGAAGAAGGTTACACAATGTCTTAACAATCATAACATTCAAACATACGGTTGGGTCGACTCCATGGTGGTACTGGGCTGGCTGAAAGGCAATCCAACCAGGTGGAAAACATTTGTCGCCAACCGCGTCAGCGAGATTACTCAAATAATGCCTGCAGAATGTTGGCAATATATCAAATCGGAGGAAAATCCAGCTGACTGTGCTAGCCGTGGATTAACCGCCTCACAGTTAAAAAATCATATGCTGTGGTGGCAGGCACCAAGCTGGCTTCCATCATTTAACAAAAATCAGCAAGAAAGCAAGCAATATACAACCGATCTGGAGGTTAAGAGCATAAAGCAAGCTAATGTCGTAGCGCAACAAGCGAACGATAATATCATTTTTAGTCTGTTAACAAAAAGCAGTTCATTTAACAAAGCAGTGCGTATCGTAGCATGGATACTTAGGTTTAAAAATATCAATAACAAAAAGCATAACAAGTACTTATCACTATCAGAATTAAAGCAAGCAAAAATAGCAATTATCAAAAACATTCAGCAATTATCATTTTATCAAGAAATATCAGATTTACGTAACGGGAAAAGCATTCATTCAAAAAGCAAATTATGTGAATTACAACCGTTCCTAGACGAGGACGGACTTATCAGAGTCGGTGGTAGGCTTCGACATGCAAACCTTGACCCCGACATGCAGCATCCTATCATTATTCCAAATAACAGTCGCCTCTCTGAACTTTTAATCGATCAAGCACACCAATTAACATATCATGGGGGAGCGCGATTAACTTCAGCATATTTACGTAAGAAATATTGGATCATTAGTGGCAACAGGGCCACCAAAAAGAGACTTCGTCGTTGTGTCATATGTCGGAGACACAACCCTAGCAAGCATCATCAATTGATGGGGGATCTTCCAGGGGCTAGGACAAAACCTTCTAGGCCATTCTATCATACAGCAGTCGATTATACAGGTCATCTATTTATCAAAGCTAACGTAGGAAGAGGTATCAAAACTATCAAGGGGTATATTGCCGTGTTTACGTGCATGGCTACCAAAGCAGTACATTTAGAAGTTGTATCAGATCTAACTAGTTCCGCATTCTTAGCCGCATTGCGAAGAATGTCAGCACGCCGGGGAACACCACGTCACATTTACTGTGACAACGGCACAAATTTCATAGGAGCCGACAGGACACTACAACAAGAATATCAGGAGATAATGAGCATTTTTGGTGATGAGTTTCACTCTGAAATAGCCAACATGGGCATTACATTTCATTTCACAGCACCTTCGTGGCCATCATCAAATGGACTATGCGAGGCAGCAGTTAAAAGTCTCAAACACCACTTAAAAAGAGTAATCGGCGAACATCGATTAACATTTGAAGAATTGAGCACACTCTGTTCACAAATAGAAGCCTGTCTCAACTCACGGCCACTATGTCCAATGACTGAGGATGCAGATGACCTCAATTATCTAACACCTTCTCACTTTCTCGCTAGCGGTCCCGTCTTATCAGTATATGACACAGAAAAGGATTTGCGAACGAGATGGTATCATACACAGAAAATTTTCCGAGACATTTGGAAAAGATGGCAAAATGAATATTTAACAACATTATCAAAACGCAGCAAATGGAGAAACCCGCAACCTAATATTGCCTTAAACGATATAGTTATCATTCACGACGCGAACCTCCCTCCTGGGAAGTGGGCACTCGGGCGTGTCGTCGACTTGCATCCCGGAAACGACGGTTACGTCAGAGTTGTTACCTTAAAGACGAAAAATGGCTATCTGAAACGACCTATCGTCAAATTATCAATCTTACCTGTTCATCCCGAAGAGGACAGCAAATCATCAGCTCCATCCGTAGAAGAACAAACTAAAACGAAACCAAAATCAGCTACAAAACCGAAATACAATTTCGTTACTACCGCAACGGCAATTCTACTATTTTTCATGACTTTGATTTCTAGTTCGACTTGTTTATACAACGCCGTACCATTTCAAAACAATCAAAGTTTATTCTTCGATAAATTATCAAATATGGAACTTGTGAGGGATCACTGGAAGCTAGTAGTATACTACGATCTCTCTCCATACTGGCAAGGCACAGAAGCATCTACAAAATATCTTGATTATTTAGAAAACACCTGTTCGAAATTGATAATACAATCACAATGCAGCAATATCATGTTACAATTGAATCACAGCTACTCGGAGCTCATGCATCATAACGACATGTTGCGAGAACAGCACTTTTACTCTGGCACGCGACAACGACGAGGACTTATCAACTTCGTGGGAAATTTGGCAAACACATTATTTGGAGTACTTGACAGTAACTTTGCTGAAAAATACGAAAAAGACATTGAACTTATCAGAGAGAATCAAAATCATTTGGGCTTATTATGGAAAAATCAGACCTCAATCGTTGAAGCAGAGCTAAACCTTATCAAGAGAACAGAAACTATCATGAACAAGCAACATAAAGTAATACATAAGCAATTGTCTGATTTAGAATCATCTTTAGACACCCTAAAATCAGCGACGCAAAATTCTTCATATATCATAGACTTCACTTTATCAAGCATCGTAGCAAACAACCTATTGAACACTTTGAGAAACATACAAGACGATATCTTAGATACTATAACTGACGTTTATCACGGTAGACTCAACTTACATTTATTAACCCCCACTCAATTACAACAAGAACTTAATATTATTTCCTCTCAATTAGCAAAGGACTTATCATTACCGGCAGACAGCGCTAATCTATCAAACATATACAAACTATTATCAGTCAAAGCGAGAATATCAGAATCATACCTCATTTTTGAAATATCCATTCCCTTAATATCAAGAGATTTATATGAGATCTTTCACATAATTCCTATTCCTATACAATCGAGCGACAGCATGCTCAGCATTTTACCTATCAGCGAGTATATAGCAATCAACATACATAAAGAGGCATTTATATCATTAACAGATCAAGAACTGAGTCTTTGTTTACAACAATCTTCTGAAACTATTTTATGCTATCTACAAAAACCTATTTATCGAGTGAAGGACGATCACGATCTCTGTCTCAAGGACAACAGTTCCTCATGCTTATCTACTTCAAAACATTGCGAAGATAATTTTAAAGCTACAAATAAACCTAACATTTATTTTTATTTCTGCTGCAATACATGCAACATAAAGTTGATATGTGCGGATCACATTACCGCTATTCAATTGACTCATGCCGGGCTAATGACACTCGGTCAAGGTTGTCTTATCAGATCAGCTGACTTCTCTTTTTACTCTCATCGCAAAATAGAGAGTACTGCTAATATTAAATCCCATCTCGATATTCCTGAGATGGCTCCTATCAATCATATCATCAATTTAACAATATCGCATCCTCATATCACAGACCTGGATGAAAGCAATGACAAGCAATTGAATGATATAAGAGACAGAATAGAGATCATGAAACAGAATGAACCACTTATTGAAAAAGTATCCTATCACGACGTTCATCATTACGTCGCTATCTACGGGATAGTGGGCGTTGCGCTGGTGGTCGGCGCTGCGCTCGCTTGGCGCCGGGGGAGACGCGCGAGGCCAGCTCGCAGCGGCCCCTGCGCCGAGGCTACAGAGCACGAGCAACAGACTGAAGTGCAGCAATGTACCGAATCAATTGAACTTAGAGATGTGAAGTGTCAGTGGGGTGAATCTAGCAAAATTAGTGAAAGTGTTAAAGTCAATAACAGTGCGTGTAAAAAAGATCGTGGCACTTCGCCTATTCTTGATTCAGTGTTTACTAACAGCAGACTTTAACTTAAATCTATATTTTAACTTTTTTATGTTTTTAATAATACTGTATTCTTGCAATCATATGTTTATAAATTTTAAGTCGATTTTGTCATCATCTTGTACTTAGATTTAATTCACCTCATCTTTCGCATCTTTCGGCCCGGGAGCATGTACGGGTCAATGCCTCGTACAATTCGCGAGCGTCAGCAAAATACATACATCGCGGCGCTCGCTTTACTAAAATCAGTTAGTTCACGTTTAACTATAAGCAATTTCACACAGTGGCGTGTTCTCTCTATCATTATCATCTTCTATCAGTTTTTCCTGTCATTTAATGTCATTAGTTTCCGGTCAAATTATCAGTTTATCGTTCCATCATTTTAGCAATAACTTTAGTGTGTTAATCTTCCTATCAATAAACATTTATATTTTTCAGTACAGACTTATCATTTAATATCATTCTATCAATCAATAGTGTATTTGGTAACAAACCATACAGTTACCTCAGGTTTCCTGTCTGAAATCGCAAAATATACAAAGGTCGCGTTGACGTGTAATTTTGATTATGTTACTGCTGAAAGAGACCGTGGTTTCGAGTATTCGATATAAATTTCAACTAGATACCTTTAAGCGTTCTTGAGAAAAAAATGTTTGACAGACAGACGGACAACGAATCATCTTATACCAAAGGGTTCCGTTTTTGCCCTTTGAGGTACGGATCTCTAAAAATGAGTGAGTCGTTGCTTGTAATGTGTACCTAATATCTGATATCTGACTCTATTATCAATAGGCTACACGGCTTCCTGTTACACACATCCGTCTCTTGTCTTAAAATCACCCCAACAGACAGATAGAAGAAAAGCGTGAGGAAAGATGTTACACATGAATATAAATATTTCACAGACATATTTATCTAATTTTAACTATGACATTGTGAAAATTTACGAAAACATTTCATCCATAACAAATTTCAGTGCGAGAAAAGATAAAATAAGATGAATGGTATGACGAGAATTTCATAAACCACGAAACATTTTGCAGGAAGGAGATATTTTCATTAAATAGAGTTTGTATTTCATAATGTAGTGTTTATATTAGTGAAAGTTACTTTTCTTTAAAATAACTTTGATTTTACGTTCTTAACATACTCGTACTACCAAAATTCAATGATCATAGACTACGTACCGTCAGTTATTTGAAAATATAATAACGTATTAAAAATGCATAATTTGCTAAAATAATGATGATATAAGTGATTATAATTAAGTGATCATATATAAATTAAACCAAATATTACTTAATAAGATTAGATTTTAAGGATATTCTTATGGATACTTTTAGTTAAATGGCAAAAGAAAGAAAAGTCTTATAAATTTTGTCTCTTTTTGTTTCATAATTAGTATAATACGGAGGTACATAGTTTTATTCTTGTTCTACATCAAACAAATACGTCATAAAAATAATCTCATAGTGAATAAAAACTGCAAAATGCGGAAAGTTTAACAATGAATTCAAAACTGACAACGGCACACTATAAAGCCATGCTTTTTTTTATTCCAGCGCTACGCTTTTCAACAGTTGTTTCGTAATATGTTCTAAACAATTTTTATTTGTAAAAAATCCGTGTTTTTGAAATTCACATGAGTTTTATTTGAATCCAATATTTGTTAAAAATAATGTAATAGTTTAAAAATAGCTTGTTAATAAATCCAGATTTCTTACTATTGTATAGGTACGCAACGTATATTTTTAATATCTCAGGTTTTAGTTAGATTTCAGTAATACAATTTATGATAAACCATTCATCGTATTTTTTTTCTTAAGTAATATCTTCTATGTACTACATTCATATTATTGTAAGTTTCCTATATCAATTCAATCTGTCTTTAAATATGTTCGGGAAATATAATATAGCTGACTGTATTGCATATGTATAAATAATGAGGTCACAGCAATAAAGACTGCGTAGCATCTCTACAGACATGCTACGCGAAAGTGTAGCCTGGCGTAGCAATTGCGTAGCATGCTACGATATAACGACGATGCTCTACAGAGCACTAGGCTTATTTAAATTTTATAGCGAAGAACTGTCAGCGACACGACAGTAGTAATTTTATACTGAAGAATTGTATTTTTTTTAGTCTGTATTGTCCCCCTGCTGGGCAAAGGCCTGCCCTCTGGTTCGCCATTCCTTTCTATTCAGTGCATGAACCCTCTATAGAATATATACTTAATAATATTTATTTGACAATGAGTAATGTATCATGAGATGTTATGGGAATGGTGAAATAAACCCGAGGTTCCTGGCCCAATATTTAAAAATTTTAAAGGAATTATTATCATATCCTTACAATTACCATATCCCATAATCTGAGGTTAGCGCAATACGTCTCATCTTTTCTGGCCCATGGATATTTTAAAACTAATTTTTTATCAGGGTTATTTTTAAAACCATTGTCCGAATTTTCGCAGTAGATTTGGTTGATGAAATTGAGTAGGTTTCCAAAAAAATCTATGTAAAGAAATGAAAAATTTTTTTTGCTCCCCATACAAATTGGTTAATCAGCTGATGGGACTTAGTATGGAAAGTTGAAATTTTATGTTATTCTGTTACTATAAATTTCTTTTGGACGTAGTTGCATTCCAAGTACTGAGCTTATTGTAAAAATTTGGCTAGTATTAGTTAAAAATTTCCCTGTATGTATAATACTATCACGCCCAATATTCGATTCAGTAACATTAAAACTAATCTACAAAGATGACTGTAATCTTTTTCACTTTACTGCGTCCTAAAGAGAGTATAAAAGAAACGTATCCGTGCGAAGGAAATAAAGAATTTGGGGGACATCGGTCATCCCCCCTGGGGAATCGTATTTTGTAGATTTTGTTTTAGTTACAAGATTCTTTTATTTATCTGGATTACATCGCAAAGGTTTACATGAATTAGTTAAAAAATATATAGTAAAACATGAATAATTTTCTCAAACAAGCTTATTATTATTATTTTATTTATTTAACCTATCTCGTCCCACTGCTGGGCAAAGGTTTCCCCCATTTCCTTCCAAATCTGTCTATCCCTTGCGAATTTCATCTACTTCTCTTCTTCTCATTAAAAAATAAAAATACGACTGACAACTCGCATAGCCTACGAGTATATCTATAAGAGGAATGCAAAGAATCTTAAAATATCTCTTACATCAAAATCGGTTTAGCCGTTAAGGACTAAGGAATAAAGAAACTCCTTTTTGGTCAGTCGTGTTAAAAGTCATTTCTATTTCCAAGTACCTACTAATTATAAAACTTAAGAGCTAGATAGAGTAGAGTGCGATGTTGAACCTCTAAATACATATCATAATAACTAATTAGTATTACTAGCTGTTGCCCGCGGCTTCGCCCGTTACAAATATAAGCAAGCGCGTCAAGTCACACGATACCTATCCTATATGATTACAAGTGAAACCGCCCCTTCCTTAGTGTTACTTACAACCTAAAAATCACATAGCAAATGAAGACCGCAAGTCGGAACATCCCATAACTTACAGTTAACCCCTAACCAGTGGTCTAATAAACCCGGGAGGTGAATGACCCTATCCCTCAGGACACCTGCTGATGTTATTGACAAGTCTTGTTTTCTTTATTTCGTAGGGATGAGCGAAAATGTAACTTTTGTCATGCTACTTACACCTGACAAATACAGTCGGTCACATTTGTATTTTTGTTTCATTTGTAATATGCAACGCGTGTGCATATCATCGGTTTTCAAAGATCTTTTATTTCAAACAAGGTGGCTTGTTTCTTTTATTTCAAACAAGGTGGCTTGTTTGAAATAAAAGAGTGTGGACTCAGGGCTTCGCTCCCATAGGAATTTCGGGATAAAATGTACTTATGCTATTCCCGATATTTTTCTACCATTCATATACATTTAAACATTAAATTAACTAAGAAAACTAAAATCTAATATTAAAACTAAACATAATAACTAACTGTATACCAAATTTTATCAGCCATCCAGTAGTTTTTGTGTTATTGTGTCACAAACATCCTCATAAACTCACACACTCACATCCAAACTTTCGCCTTTATAATATTAGTAGGATTTAATGAAATTTATTAATTACATGATTTACATACGGCAGTGAAGTCACGGGCAAAAGCGTATCCTAACACTAATAATATAAATGCGAAAGTGAGTATGTTTGTTTGTTTGTTGGTTTGTTTGTTACCTCTTCACGCTTCATCTACTGAACCAATCTTCCTGAAATTTCGCATACACATAGCTGAAAGTACGGAGAAGGACAAAGGGTACCTTTCATCCCGGGAAAAAGTACTGTTCCCGTGGGAAATTCACGCGGGCGAAGCCGCGGGCGAAAGCTAGTCTTAAATAAAGGGCATGTTGCAAAGCAGGCTATATCATGAGCAGTTCCCCAAAAATCAGAAATAATATCAAAAACCGATTAAGACCATCATATAGGTATTTGTTTTTTCATGATCTTGTTATGGTACAAATATACATTTAATATCGCTTAATATCGTATACCTAATGGCGATACTGACATGGCGCCCATACGCATGTTCAGAAATTATGATACAGAAAATCAGTAAAATAAAAGATAGTAGAAAATTGTGTAAAATAAATTAGTATTTTTGTACTTATTATGTTTATGTGATAATACACGCTTGACGATGAAAAAATATTTAAATAAAAGCCTAAATACTAAGTGATAGTAGTAAGTCAAATATTGTAATGTAAATCCAAATATATTAAGAGCAAAATGGATTTTGTCAAAATTGAGCACATATTTCTTTACATTTTATGTTACAAAAATACAGATAAGCACTTTTTCTTACGTAAGTCATTTCGAGCGTTCATCAATCATTCACTCATTCAATCCATCCTTTATCCAATACGTCTTTCACGACAAGTAATATTCGTTTTCCTTTTACAAAATAATCCGTTAGTTTATGTACGTATTGAAATAAATGGCCCGGGAAAATGTTTTCTTTTTCTGCTGTTCCATATTTAATCTCATCTTTCCATATTAAATTTATAATAGGAAATTAAGTCTCTATTCAAACAACATTTGCGTAACTTGTTTAAAAATGGAACCAGAACACTAATCAATAAATCTTTTAATTATTTTATGTGAGTAAGATTAAATCCTAATAAATTTAAATCCTTTATATAGATTTTGCATACACGGAAAAACTTTTTCGTTTACAATACTACAAAACGTCTAGGTTATGAGAAATACTGTTAAATTGACTATAATTTTGTACACGGAAACAGAAATAGTGTTAACATAAGTTGACATTTTGTAAGAAATACAATGTCACTTCTGTTATTTCTGAAATTGTAATCAGCTCAGAAAGTATATTAATAATTACAAGAAAATTTGTATAATTTACGAATCTACAACACGTAGTTATGATGAGCACTGAACATACGTTTGTTATTACAATACAATTAGTAAAGAGTACAATCAGTGATGTTGCATTTTAAAAACTTCGCGCACGGCGCAGTGTTGGCGGCCGAGATGCGGGGGGTGAAGGGCAGTGAACTTATTGCATTAGTGTTGCAGCAAAAGTGTTGGCTATCGATAGTATTGTCAATAGTATTGTACCCTTGAAAAATTGTCACACTATCGATAGGCCTATCGATAGTATCAATAGTATTGACACTTATATTTCAACAAACAATCGATATTATTGCACTATCGATAGCTTGTAAAAATTTAATAGTATTGATTGATTATCGATAGTTTTGGTTATCATCAATAGTATTGCAAACTATTGGCTATCAATACTATCGATAATATTGTCACGTGTCAATACCAAGTGTATAGGCTTATCGATAGTATGACTATTTTTCAAGGCTATCGATACTCAAACTATCGATAGTCCTGCAAAGCTATATTGCATCACCTTTTCCTTATTTGGTCGCGCGGGCTTCTTTTGACAAGTGACAAGATAATCGTCAATCACCGCCAGCCATTACGCTTCCTAAGTCGGGCCGAAACCTAAACTCTCATATGATGACAGGTGTCATAAGGGTCAGGCCCATGAATCGCATCCGGCTACAATAAATCGATAGTGAAAATGTAAAAAATCACGATACATCGTTTAATCTATCGATTTATTCAATAAGGTTTAGTTTTTGATTTTTAAATGTTAAACATAAAAATAATTGCGTTTTAAGATTAAAAAATAATATTAAAGAGCAACAAAAAACAAGAAAGAGGGACAAGAATTTACGCAATCGTATCGAATCGTGACATCGGAGTAGATATTATTAGGTAGGGGAGATGGTACAATGATTGGCACTTTAAGCAAACTTCCTGTTTTAAATGTTTGTAGAAAATAATTCAATTATAATATTGACGTAAATAAATTTATTTGCGGTTCTCAAACCCTTAAACAACATTCTGAGCTTAATGTAGATTATTCAAATGTAAAAATAAAGCGAGAATTTAATTAAAACATAGAAAATACATAAAAGTACTATTATTGGCCCCTTCAAGCACAACTCTTGGCACCCGTAAAAGTATAATGATTGGCAGTGTCAATCTTTGTAATAGTGGAGTGCCAATGAGTATTACCGTACCGTACCATAAATCAGTCACCAGTACACTAATTGGCCCCTATCCTAGTACAAAAATTGGCAGTGCCAAGGACTTCAAAAGTACAATGATTAGCACTGCCAACTTTTGCATAGCATTAGGTTATTACAATAGTAATGTAAAAAAACAAATGTGTTCTATATTCTCATTTGATTTAAAGGCTAAAATAGCATAGTTTTCTGTAATGTGTTAAATTAATGATTGGCACCAATGCCAATGAACTAGACCTTCATACATGCGTTAGGTATAGTGATAGGTCCTTTGAAAAAAATATATCCATGAGGTTTTATGACTGTTTCTAGTAATTAACTTAAAGGAACCGATCTGTCTCACAATAAAACACAATAATATTAACACTTATCATCATAAAACAAGAAGTTTTAAGTGAAAAAACTTACCTGGTCTTAGTGAATTTTCATAAAAATATCAACAAATTAGGATGCGCGCCGAAATCTTGACAAAAAAGATTTTTTTTGGTGTTGCCCTTTTTGAAATAAAAATAACTTTCTATTAGTGTTTCTAGTATATTAAATTTGGCATCAAATTAAATATTTTTTTGCTGTGTAAATTGCTTGGAATTCTTAATATTTGCATAATTAGGTCTGAGTGCCAATCACTGGAGGGGGGCCAACGATAGTACCATCTCCCCTACCTACTCACAATTATCCATATTAGTAACGATGGCAGCGACTCTGATGGTTTAGACTTCTGATTTATATAAATAATTATTTTATTTGGATTTGTTTTTTTACCTATAAACAACTATCCAAAAAGTAGCATCAAATAATCGTATCGATTCGTGTTTAGGTACAACACTATTATTGTCAAACTGACATACGCACGGGAGGTCGAGACTTCGAGAGTTTAGGTTTTGTTTGTTTCGGCCGCTAACTATTCTATTCATTAACGGATCGCATCACATGAATAATTTTTGCATTTGTCGTTAAGACAGAGATATAATGTATCCTGTCCATCAAGAAGTATTTTACTTTTGTTTAATAACAATTTAAGTAATCAGGTATAAAAACAAAATGGACGAAGATGTTAAAAACTTGCTTGGATGTATAAGGTAAGTTAATTTTACACTCATCAGATGTAATATACGCTTGACTTTTTAGATTACATGTATACATATTTTAATCACACCTATATATTGGGGCGAGGCGGGGCGACCCTACGGTACACACAAGCGGCCAGTCTGACAAAGAGTGGGCTAGATGTTTTTATTGTGTTAGGTACTGAGTAGTGACATGACAAGTGCTCATCAGCCCGTCGTCGCCTCAATAGAGTAAAAATGCCCTTTCCCTTCAGTCTGATACTCTGATTTTCTCCCAGAGCAGCGTAGGAGTACCTACATAACTTGTTGTAGATTTAACTATACAAAATGTTATGAGATGTAGGTGGGACTGGGATATAAAAGTGGGTCCTTACTTGTTTTTTTAGATAATTAGATAAAGTAAGTACCGGACTGACTGATCTCTTATTTTTTTTAATATAAGGTTTTTTTAATTTCAGAAAACCACATTACAAATGGACTGCATAATGCTGTTGAACATGCATATGATTAAGGAGCTCATACCACCAATTGGACATAGAGTAAATTAAAAATATCAATAATTGGAAGACCTTGAAGGAACTTGATGAACCATACCTACTTATATTTGGATTAATAGAAAATATATTACTGATAAAAATATGATTATTTTTGAAGTAAGTTCTTTTGAAACCTTATAAAATATCAATTATTAAATTTATCAATAATAACAATATCTACTTATGACCCTATTCCTGCCTCTCTCCTGCTTGTATTACTTACATATTATTTAGACCCTCTTCTGTATTGTATTTATCTTTACCTACCATACAATATTCAACTGTACATTTGTAAATAGTTTACTAACATTGGCTAGGTACTTACTAACCCTTATTTGTTGTGTTGTTTTAGGTTGCTCCTGCAGTTCAGAAATTGATAAATAGTTGACTATTATAGTCAATTACTATTTGTTCATATTAATGCCATTGTCTTCTTCAACCTTGACATCGGCAGAATCATCTTTTGGCTGAACGATGGAGCCATAACATTAAAAAGTGCAGTGAAGTGAATTAATAAAACGATGGAGCCATAAAATTAAAAAGTGAAGTAAAGTGAATTAATAAAAGTTTGATTCTTATTATTGTTTGTTTCTCTTTTGTTGGCATTTTCTATGGGAATTGTCATGTAGCGATGTGATTGCTTAAAGTTCAGAGCTTTCATTTCTCAGGAAACTTAATGAATCTTGAGAAATAAAAGCACATTTTTAAGCAATCACGTCTCTACCGACAGTTCCCATGGAATAAGCCAACCACTTTTTCCTGGTCCAATTTACAAAATAAGAAGTTACCTACACAATACTCCAATGTAGTCATTACAAATCATTTTGTAATGTGAACATATCATTCTGTTCCATTTATAATAAAACACTATCTTTCTTGTTGGTAGGACAAAACAGTATTGTAGATCTAGAAAAATAAATAGTAGAATTAACAATAACAATGTGACAGCTACAATTCATATTCAACTAGAATCATTGTGTAACGTTTACGATACGAGTAGTCGTCACATATAGAGCAATAAATATTGTAATGGTAACCAGAATATCGTTACACATACGAGAATAATTTTTCCGTGTAGTTGAATGACCTAGAATGTAATTTGTATTGAAGTAGAGGAGAGCAAAGTATAAACGATTGGCATAATATTCATTGATTTGACACTGACAATATTTTATGCAAACATTTTCTTAACACCCTAGTAATTGTTTGATAAACAAACTCAAAGTGCGCGCTGCGATAGTTAAAATAATGTACTAAATATGTGTTTATATTATCATAAATAGTAGATAGGAAATATTACAGTGTTAAACTTTCCATTTGTATTCCAAAGGGAACATCTATCGACACGAAAAATCAGTCCCTGTCTTATTTTGTTCTTCAAATTTATTTTATGCTGATCCTGGCACTCGCAACGACTGCTGAGGGAAAATAAAGCTGAGGCTTACACCAAAACATGTTTCACTAACCTGCCTTGGAACATAAAGAATTCATATCAAAGGGAATATTCGGGCAAAACACCATTTGTCTGATGTTTGCGTGTTTTTTCTCTTCAAAAGGCTATGTTACGTTTAAATTGTGTCTTTCACTGTGCGGGTTTTGAGCTGTGGTATCGATGTTTATTATTGTCATGCTTTTGTGTTACTATAGCTATAAGATTACTTATTTTTTATTTTATTAATTATATAGATTGTCATCTATTCTGTTTTGATGTAGATCATACAGTTATAATATACAAGTTATAGTGACTTTAGTTATAGTGACTTGACAATAGTGACTTTTGTTAGTTACTTTTTGTAATTTATATAGGTAAAGTCAGCGTCAAAAAAACCTGACCCCCCCTTTCTCACCAAATCCAATCAAAATCAAAAATTCTTTATTGAATCTTGGCCTTCAAAGAAGGCTTTTTTCACGTCAAAAACTAATTATATAATCATAGTATATTATGTCTTAAAGCTACAAACTACTAGCATTTCGGAACGACCACTGCTGGGAAGTAATGCCGAAAGAATCTCTTGAAACAGTCTTGGTCGCCTAACATGCCAGAGGGGCTATTATTTATCTTTATACGTATACACTAGATTATGTACTAGTCAAAAGTAAAATAAAATATAAAAAACAAATATAATATAATAAAACATGTTATTTATCTCAGGTTTCTTTGCAGCTGATAGTACATGTAAATATAGTATGTAAATGCTTATGATCTCTTTTTCTGTATGTATATTTAGCAAAATTAAATGATTTTTAGATGTATCAATTGCTAATGCAAGATTTCGTTGTCGTCCCAACTTAATATAAATACAACGACTAGGATGAGGAAAATATAAAATGTTTCCTATTTTCGGAATCAGCCTGGAACATTATTCCCTCATCAAATAAAAGTCAAAATGAGGTCGAAAACCCACAGGGCATATTAATATAAACATGTTCCAATAGTGAATACTATAAAGGCTGGTTCAATGTTTTATCGAGTAAGTTATATAGGTTTACCAAAAAAAATTGCCTTTTTCACAGACAGATTTTGCCAACGGCTTCGCTGCCAGACCAAATACATACATACATATTATCACGCCTTTTCCCGTGGGGGTAGGCAGAGACAAGCGATTTCCACTTACTTCGATCCTTACAGATCTCTCTCGCTTCCTCTACACTCATCACTTCCTCTACTCTTCATACGTCCGGTTGTGGATGCTCTAAATGTCGGGTGGAATTTACAAAATTCCTTATTTAGTACTTATTTATGCTAGGTGTATACCTAGCATAAATAAGTAGTAAGTTCTCTATATGTATATATATAGAGAACCTGTCTGCAAAATTTCAATATTCTACGTTCAGTAGTTATGAATGTGCGTTGATAAATCAGCGTCCTCTTTTATACACGTAGAAAAAATGTCCATGTAATGTTATTCGTAAAAAGTATATTCAGAGAAAAACAAAACAAACTGTAAAATCATCCCTTCCGGCAAACAAACATGGCGGATTCTTTCCGACAATTTAATTTAATCTCGTCCTACATTACAATGCTCGTGGCGGTTTCAAAAATCAACACTAAATTAGTATTCTCGTCATGTATCATCGGAACCCTTTTTTTCAGTTCATTTCTTTTTAAGAGACGTGATTTTCGTTCCCTCACAGCTAACGTAGTGAAAAGATATGTTTGTAATATATTGGGTAAAACTAAACGCAGGCGTTTCGCATTGCTGCCGCCAGAGGGCGTTCGGGGTTTTCACACTGCTAGCGTGAATGGCGTCGCCATTGCATTGTCCAGGGCGATATCGGTTTGATTTTAATACGCGGAGCGGTCTCGCGTCTTTTGCTTGTTGTTTAGTTTGAGTGATAATTGTGAATCTCCTGTTTGTTAAATAACTATTGAATTTGTGTTTGTGAAAAACTCTGTTATTGTGACTTTTTCTTGTGAGAGGTGAAACGTGGCTGGCTGTTCACATCTGACTGTTCCCGAGTGAAACTACGGGAAGAAATCTATTTAGTTGTCCTGGGGAATTGAGATCTCAAGGGTTAGGTAGGGTGATTAGGAATTCCCCCTTCCCGAAGACACTCAAGTTTGGATCCGAAGAGAAAGAAGATTTAATTTGGTAAGTGTTCAATTGTAGTTAATTTATAGGTTAGGTTATCATATAGGGCCCTGTAGCTCCCTTCATAAGCTACGGTGGTAGCAGACTGCGTTAAGTTAGTTAGGTTTTAGTCGGGCAAACGTGGTGCCGCGTGGAGATTTTTTCCCGGTACTTAATTTTACCGGTGGTTTTTTCCCGGTGAAGTTCCGGTACAGAATTCTTCCCGCCGCTTCGTTTGTCCGGATTCTCTCTGCCACATTTTCTGGCAGCAGAGCGTAGTTGCTCTGCACATTTTCTGGTAGCAGAGCGTAGTTTATCTACCCTCTATTTGTTCGTTTGTAAAAAATAATTAATTGTTTGTAAAAATTATTAGATTTTTCTTAGTTTGTTTGTATAAGAATATTTGTAACCTTTTTTGTATTTGTTTGCGGTTTGTACCGTGCGTTCCGGGTTTGTGCCATTCTCATACCTACCGCGGTTCTTCGTGTAGTTGCTTGATTTTGTTGTTTTTTATTTACCTTTTGTTATTTTTTGTTTGTGACTTGACGCGATGGCGAAGGCCTCCAATGCTAGGGCGACACTCGCCAACGAATTGAGATGGTTTGTGACGGCCGGAGGACTCCTGTCCCGGAAGGACAGGGAGGGCGCCATACTGCTAAGAGCGGATCACCTCCACTCACGATTGATTAGCGCGGAAGCGGCCATGGCGGCGCTTACCGAAGCCGATCTTACCCCGGAGGCCTACGCAGGTCACATGGCGGACATGGACCAGATCCTGAGTCTGCACGATGATATCGCGGAGGCGGTGACCGCAATAAGGGCGAGACAGGCTGGCGGACCAGCCCCTCGCACACTTGTTAGACAGGAAGGACCAGCGGTTACTGGTCGGCTCCCCACCCTTCAGCTGTCCCACTTTGGGGGTAGGATGGAGGAGTGGGTAGCATATAAAAATATGTTTGAGTCCCTGGTCGTAGCACGACAGGATTTGTCGAAGGCCCAGAAGATGGCCTACCTCCTCTCCACTCTTGAGGATGAAGCGCGGTCGCTCATCCAGCACCTCCGGGTGGAGGACGACCAGTACGATACGGCCTGGGAGTTATTGAACTCCCGCTACCAAAACTTACGTTTGTTAGCGGATGCGCACGCCGCACAGTTGATGGCCCTGCCCAAGGTGGCCAACAGGGCACAGTTGCGCCTGCAGTTGCTCACGCCCGTTACAGTGGCCTGTAACGCGCTCCGCACACTGGGGCTGCCGGTGGACCAATGGTCTTTTTGTTGGTGCACATTGTATTGGGCAAATTGCCCAATGACATCCGCTCGCGATTTGAGCGCGAGAATGCGGAACGGGATAGCACCACCCTACCAACATTCACTGACTTGGTGAAGTTTTTGGAGTTTGAGGCACGGGCTGCTGAGAATACCATGACGGACTCAGCGCCATCCAGAGCGCCTGAACGTAGGCCCTTGGAACCCTCATGGCGAGGGAAGCCCCCACAGGGACGGCAACCGCCACCGCGTGGAGCTGGTGTGCGGGTTGCACACACGGCAGCAGTCGCGGGGGACGCGGACTGCCTGCAATGTGGCCGGATGGGCCACAGCCTGCTGCAATGCAGGGACTGGCAGAGACTGCCAGTACAAGATCGGCGCCGCATGGCAAGGCGGCATGAACTATGCTTTTACTGTTTGGGCAGTCACTATGCACGTGACTGTCCCAGGGCCATACCATGCAGTGCATGCCGTGGGCTGCACCACGTGATGCTCTGCATGAACCGGAACGGGGATGGCCCCCGGTTGTTGAGGCAGGGGTCCCCTATGGGCGGGGGCGCTCCTGCGCGAAGCCCTCCACCACCGGACGGAGGACGCGGCTTCGCTCGTCGCACCCCCTCGGGAGGGGGTCGCGTACCTGCGCGGGTCTTGGCGGACCGGGACCACGCGCCCCAAGGTCATGGCCAGTATGTAGCTGGCCAGGCCCCGGATGGGGCCCCCATGGGCGGGGGCCCTAGATCGGACGTGAGAGTGGGGACACCCCCCTCCACGCGGGTTACCAATACCCAACACATGCAGCCGCAGCGGTTTTCTCCGCCGCTGCACGAGTACCCACGGCTGGAGTACCACCCGCCGTACCATATGTATGGCCGGGCCGCGGGTTATGCCCCCCTCAGATGGGGATGTGCACTCGCCCGCCATATTATCCGGGTCAGTGGCGCGCCCCTGGTTTGGAGAGAGTGGGGAGCCCGTAACTAGCTTGCTCCTTGCTGGGACAGAGCCGCGGACGGTTCTGCTCCCTACCGCGGTGGTCCGCGTATGGGGTCGTAGGGGGAAGCCATTAATTTGAGAGCTCTGTTGGACTCAGGGGCTCAAAGCAGTTTGGTTACCACTCGAGTGGCACGCCAGTTAGGTTTAGTCGTGGAAGACTCGCCTGTGCCACTTCTTGGAGTTGGTGGCATACAAGTGAAGTGTCTGACGGGCCAGACACTTGTCACCTTTTCTTCGCTGAAGTCCTCCACAATGAGGATCACGACTTCGGCTATGGTAATGGATACCATTGCGGGTTGGCACCCCTCGACAGACATACCGCCGGGTGTGTTGTCTTTGGTTTCGGGTCTGGATTTGGCCGACCCCTTTGTCTTTCATCCCGGCCCAGTGGACTTGCTCCTGGGCTCGGACGTATTGGGTTGGATTTTGTTGGGTACACAGAAGGCTCTGGGTTCGTCTTCACTGATGGCAGTGTCTACGATTTTTGGTTTTGCCCTGATGGGCCCTGTGTTTGATAATGGCACCGCGGAGGAGCCACCGGTTGTCGCATCTGCGTCCTTGGCCAAGACCATGCAAAGGTTTTGGGAGGTGGAGGAGCCACCTATGAGTTCCAGGATGGATCCGGAACACGCTGAGTGCGAAGCCCTTTTTCGATCAACCACGGAGAGGTTGCCCTCCGGTCGGTTTGTAACTAGGTTACCCTTTGTTGCCTCTCGTCCTAGCCTAGGGCAAAGTAGGGCGCTTGCGGAGAAACGACTGCTGTCCATGGAGCGACGCATGCAGCGTGACCACGTACTTCGCGATAAATATATTGAATTTATGCGCGAGTACGAGGATTTGGGTCACATGTCTCCGGCTCGAGTTGATTGGAGCTCAACTGAGCATTATTTTTTGCCCCACCACGCGGTGGTGAAGGCCTCAACGGGCAAGTTGCGGACTGTCTTTGATGGGTCCGCACCCACTTCGAACGGGGTTTCGTTGAATCTGTGTTTGCATTCGGGTCCCAAATTGCATAGGGACATAATTGACATCATCTTGAACTTTAGAAGACATCAAGTGGTTTTTGGTGCGGACATCCGGATGATGTTCCGCCAGACAGTCATACATCCTGAGGACAGGCGATTCCAGTTGATACTCTGGCGTGAGCGCCCTGAGGATCCTGTGACGGTGTATGAACTCAATACAAACACGTATGGTTTGAAATCTAGTCCCTATATCGCCATCAGATCATTGCTTGAATTGGCAGAGCGGGAACGGATCCGCTTTCCCCGTGGGGCTTCCGTGCTGTCACGTGACTTGTATGTTGATGACGTGTGCACCGGAGCCCAAAGTATTGAGGAGGCCCTCCTACTGCGGGATGAATTGATTGAAATATTGAAGACAGGTGGCTACGAGCTACGTAAGTGGTTGTCTAATGAGCCTAAAGTTCTAGAAGGGATCCCGGAGGATCACCAACAGAACCCTCACCTGTTTGAGGATGTGGATGATCCCAACAGGATAGCGGTGCTGGGCATGCAGTACCAGCCGCTAACCGATATTTTCACATTCCAAGTGGACTTGGAAATACCAAAGGTCTGGACTAAGAGAACGGTGTTGTCCGTAATAGCCCGTATGTTTGATCCAAGCGGTTGGATCAGTCCAGTGATATTCTCTGCAAAGTGTCTTCTTCAGAGACTTTGGACTTTGGGCGTCTCGTGGGACGAGCCGCTGTTTGGTCCTCCATTGGATGATTGGCTCGAGTTGTTTTCATCGATTAAGGAAGTCAATCGGATTGCCTTGCCTCGTCGAATATTGCCCCCGGGAAATATCGAGCCAGCCTGCATGGCTTTTGTGACGCGTCGGAGCGAGGCTACGCCGCGTCAGTCTATATGCGGACAGTTGACGCCGATGGCCGGGTCAATGTCTCGCTTTTGTTAGGGAAGAGCAAGGTCGCCCCCATCAGGACTAGGCTGACTATTCCCAAGCTTGAGTTGAGTGGAGCTCACCTTCTCTCTAAATTGTTGCATCACGTTGCCAGTGAACTGGCGGCCACGGTCGAAATACGGGACATCTTCGCCTGGTCGGATAGCCAGGTCGCGCTTGCATGGTTGCGCGCGGCCCCACATACCTTGGAGGTTTTTGTGGGAAATCGGGTTTCCCAAATCCAGAATATCGGAATTGATATAACATGGAGACATGTGCCGGGAGAGCTTAACCCAGCGGACTGTGCCTCCCGAGGTTGTACGGCACCAGAATTGGTGTCACACCCGCTCTGGTGGGGTCCAGAGTGGCTGATGGGATCAGAAACATCTTGGCCTGTCTGTCAGACAGATGTTACTTCTTTGAGTTTGACTGGGCTCCGTGTACATGCTGTAGTCGCTGAGACGACGTCGGAGCCGGATTGGCTACTTGCTCGGTATAGCAGTTTGGATAAGCTTCTGGGTGTCACCAGTTGGATTAAGCGTTTCATACATAATTGTAGAAACCCACAGGCAAAGCGGTTGGAGCCGATTGCAGGTGCAGAAGAGCGCCGGAGCGCATTGTTGCATTGGGTCCGTGTCGTGCAGACCGGACGGCTTGAGTCAGAGCTTCAGATTTTGCGCGACGGACGCGCTAAGTTGAAGGGCGCGGTCGCTCGTTTGAACCCGTACATCGACTCGGATGGGCTTCTTCGGGTTGGAGGCAGGCTCCGGAAGGCGGATCTTCCATATGAGACTCGCCATCCTCTGTTGTTGCCCAAGGGCGGACCCTTGGTGCAGCTTTTGGTGTCTGATCGACACATTCGTAACGCCCATGCTGGGTGCAATGCTTTGTTGGCTATTTTGCAACGCGAGTTTTGGATTTTGTCTGCCCGAAGAGCAATCCGTAGCGTTCTGTTTCGATGTATTGCATGTTATAGGTTGAAGGCATCCACGATGCAACCACAGATGGGTGATTTGCCCGCTGATCGAATCCGACCTTCGAGACCGTTTGACGGCGTTGGAACCGATTTTGCCGGTCCCTTTTCGATCAAGGCTTCTCCCTTTCGTAATGCCCGTATTGTGAAGGGCTATTTGTGTGTATTTGTTTGTTTGGCCACCAAGGCTGTCCATTTGGAGGTGGTATCGGCTCTGACTACGGAGGCCTTCGTCGCCGCGTTGGATCGCTTTGTTTCGCGTCGAGGTCTACCTTCCCTTATTAGGTCTGACAATGGCACAAACTATAAAGGAACTGTAAATTATCTTAAGGATGTTTCTGTGTTTATTGATAAAAATTGTACTAGTTTAAGTCAAATTGCTGCCCAAAGGGGAATAACCTGGAAGTTTAGTCCCCCAAGTTGCCCCCATTGGGGAGGGATTTTTGAAGCGGCTGTGAAATCCGCAAAGACCCACCTCCGCCGCATTATCGGAGAAACGGCTCTAACTTTTGAAGAGCTGGCCACAGTGTTTTGTAAAGTTGAGGCGGTCCTCAACTCTCGTCCTCTCTGTCCGCTATCTCCAGATCCAAATGACTTGGAAGCTCTCACCCCTGGTCATTTTTTGGTGGGAGGGCCGTTGAATGCCCTGCCCGAATACCCGTGGAAGGATGAACGCGTATATCGGTTGTCGCGTTTTCAAATGTTGCAGCAAATGAGCCAGGACTTTTGGCGTCGCTGGTCGCTTGAATATTTGCATTTGCTGCAGCAAAGAGTGAAGTGGACAGACAGGACTGAGCCTCCCAGGGAGGGTGATTTAGTATTGTTAAAAGAGGCAAATTTGCCCTCATTGCTTTGGCGACGAGCTCGCATATTACGTTTGATTCTTGGCGGAGATGGCACTCCGCGTGTGGCTGAGGTGTTGGTCGACGGTTCGATTTTAAGGAGAGGTGTGACCTCTCTCGCCCGCCTTCCCGTAGAGTAAGCTAGCGGTCTGCTTCTCAGACCGGGACGGGGGATGTTTGTAATATATTGGGTAAAACTAAACGCAGGCGTTTCGCATTGCTGCCGCCAGAGGGCGTTCGGGGTTTTCACACTGCTAGCGTGAATGGCGTCGCCATTGCATTGTCCAGGGCGATATCGGTTTGATTTTAATACGCGGAGCGGTCTCGCGTCTTTTGCTTGTTGTTTAGTTTGAGTGATAATTGTGAATCTCCTGTTTGTTAAATAACTATTGAATTTGTGTTTGTGAAAAACTCTGTTATTGTGACTTTTTCTTGTGAGAGGTGAAACGTGGCTGGCTGTTCACATCTGACTGTTCCCGAGTGAAACTACGGGAAGAAATCTATTTAGTTGTCCTGGGGAATTGAGATCTCAAGGGTTAGGTAGGGTGATTAGGAATTCCCCCTTCCCGAAGACACTCAAGTTTGGATCCGAAGAGAAAGAAGATTTAATTTGGTAAGTGTTCAATTGTAGTTAATTTATAGGTTAGGTTATCATATAGGGCCCTGTAGCTCCCTTCATAAGCTACGGTGGTAGCAGACTGCGTTAAGTTAGTTAGGTTTTAGTCGGGCAAACGTGGTGCCGCGTGGAGATTTTTTCCCGGTACTTAATTTTACCGGTGGTTTTTTCCCGGTGAAGTTCCGGTACAGAATTCTTCCCGCCGCTTCGTTTGTCCGGATTCTCTCTGCCACATTTTCTGGCAGCAGAGCGTAGTTGCTCTGCACAAGATACATTACTCGTATATTGATGGAATTTGGCGAATTTCACCGAACTTTACCGAGACGAGCTCTACTCCGTAAAGGTTACATTTTTACTTTTGCATTAGAGATTGACAGCAACTTTCACGGTCTGCATAATCAATACTTAAAGTTTAATCATATGAAATTAAGTGTGAGGAAGTTTTTCGAATGGGAAATTAACAATATCGCTCTTCATTGTCTGAAGTTCTCTGTGATTTATTAATTAGTCTATGCTGTAAATTGATCTTGAAGTTTGCTAAACTTGAGATACTTACAGACTTGAGATATGAAACACTTCATTCTCTTATTTGGGAATGGTTTAGCGGTTTAATTAGGTGAGTATCTGTCTGTTTTCTGATTATAATATAAATAACACGAATGGTTAATTCGTCATAAAAGATACCAAAAGTTGCTCATTTATCACCGATGCAAAATTAAACAATGGTTCTGGTCTTCAATGTCTTTGCAAATATATGTATATGTTATGCCACTAGGGTCCTGTAAAACAGCACGGACTCAACAGAACATCCTTGTCCAGCCGTGTTCAGCCTTTGAAATTAATTGCGTACGGAACCCTCGCGTCAGCTGCAGCCGCCATGCTTGATTGTTGTGTGTATTGTGTTGTGGGTCTGTCCTGTCATGTTCGTTTGTAGATATTTGCATCAAGCTGTTTGAAATATGAAATACTAATAAAGTCAATATTTCTATAAACTACTCATATTGTGTAAAGGAATTGAAGTTACAGTAGTTAAATATTAATTAGGTAAACTAATACCTGTGGCTGTTACCTACACTTCCTGCAAATATAAATTCTTAGAAAAATCTTAACACATCTATATTCACTAGTTTACGTGTAAGGGATGTTTGCAACGGAAGGAAATTCTCGCAGAAGTAGAAAATCCGCCAAGATCTAGTTATTTCTATTCTTATGAGAAAACCTAGCTTCTAGCGAGATTAAACGTTAAACATTCAGAATATACATTTATATCCAGTTATCCGCAAGACGACGGATCCGTACGTGTTAGTCGCATTAAATATCCATCGGGACTTACACGCTCCGCTTCGCGTTTTAAGGAATTGCAAATTCTGAAATTAACATAATGCTAATGTCTCATTTCTGTTTTCCACTGACGGCAGCAAAAGTAGGTCGCACCGAAAAATTACGTGTCACAAATTTTTCCTTGATGTTATTTTTTGCATATATAAAATATTTTTTTTCTTTGTCAACTGTGTTAGATTTGAGTAGATAAAACAAGAAATTCTCATTAAAAAGCTCATACAAAGCTCGCTCGTTTTATTAATTTCATTCATAAAAATAAGGAGGACAATTTCGTCCAATTTTAGCATGCGCCACCTGAAGTAATATTAAGGCTCAATATGAAAGGAATACGTGATTCCCATCCCAGTTCTTTTTCATCATATTCAAAGAACTCTTCCTTTTGTGCTCAGATTTCTTCATATAGGTATTATATCTCTATTTTATTAAATTGCCTGACAGAACTGAAAATTTACTTATTTATTGATGTAATAGCTAAAATTTAATTTCTCATAGTAGTATTTCTTTTTCTTGTCGAGTCGTAATAACTATCAAATTAGTTTAGACCATTATTTGGCCCCGTTGATCGCTCTGTAAACAAGCTAATTATTAAAAATAAAAAACACGACTGACAACTCACATAGCTTATGTCATTCGGGCTAATGCAAGGAATCTAAAAATACCTCTCACATCAAAATGTGTTAAGTCGTTCAGGACTTATGGTGGAATAAAGAAATTACATACATACATACATACATGAACCCTGAAAACATAACACTCCTTTTTTGGTCAGTCGTGTAAAAATAGTAGTAATTGAAACGAATTATCCTATATCTATGCATCGAGATATCATAGTTGTATTTCGATGTATCTATGTCTTTTTTGTTAGCTCTTTTGTAGACACCAAAAAAGGGAAAAGTATTTGCATTAACATCATCATCTGCCTTACCTTTTCCCATCATCTGGGATCGACACAAAATGTCTTCTCTCTCCGTAATCCTCTGTCTCCGGACATCACCATGTTAAATCAAATAAAGTTATTCTTAATGAGTTTCGACTTCATACGGAAGTCATTTTCAAGGCGAAACTAGTCGGCAAATCCGGCTAACAAGACACGTGAGTATCTGTAGCAAAATCATTATGACTATTTCTCACGTAAGTTTTAATCAAATTAAAGTTATTCTTATTGTACTTATTGCTGCAAATAAAGTTTATTAGTTAAATTTTAGACTTATTGAATTCTGTTATTTTGAAAGTATATATTTTCGTAGCCAGAATAGAAATACCCACTGATAGAAAAGTAAATGAAATTCAATCGCAGTCCGGCCCCGTATGATTGAGAGTCAGCCCTCAAATCTCGATACCTCTGCCCTCCACTCGCTACCCTCGTAAACACAGATTGGGTGGATGACCAAATTTACTTAGACACGAGCACTGCACAAATTTCGCACTTCTGTACAGATGAGAAGAAAAGTTTTTGAACAAAATGCATTTTCCGAAAAAAAATTTACAAAGGAGAATGTATTGGTTATACTGTAATTAGGTAATACTAGTTATATTTATTTTTAAAAGAAATGATTATTGATGACATTTTGACACACGTAGTTAAACCGATGTAATGAAAAGTCTCGTCTATAAACTCGATCGTAATGGCGTTTATTTTGCAAGAACATTTTTTTTTTATTTAATCATAACTTCAATTATGTAATATTAATCCTGGCATATTAATTTCTATTAATGTAATCATGTAATAAATAAAAGGCGTGATAATATGTACCTATGTATGTTATAAATGACGCATGCTATGCGAATTAACTTAATGCGTTCTGTGCTTATCTGTATCTCCCAATACTCCTGAGGGTTTCAGCAAACATCCGAGATGAATCATAAAAGCGCACAATAGTTTACGAGTACTGAGACTTTTATGACTGCAACGCACTACAAATTCCAATTACGAACCTGCAACCTTATAACAATGATTATAAAGTTCAAAATGAGACGAAATTTGGCCTCTACTATAAGAAATGGACCGTTCGCGTGACGAATTCTTGGCAAATTGTGCTCCATGAATATCAACCCTCGTTGCTTATTTTTCTTCAGTTGGGACTCGAGAATGTATTAGAAATTCAAATTCTACGTACATTTGTATTTGGTCGTCATCATGTTAAAAAGTTGCTGAGATAAAGTACGCAAATGAGAATAATAGACACTCGACAGCTGTGTTAACTTTGCCATAGATATTTATTAAAATTTTATGAACATTCAACTTTTTTCGAAGATAAAGATCTGTTTAATAAAATACGCTGGTTATGAACATATTTCTTTTATTTAGCTATATAATTAAAAGCAAACTTAAAACCAAATAGTAGATCCTTTTATATATTTGAGTGCTCTGCCTGTGGCCCTATTAAAAAATATGACAAGAAAACAAACAACTGCAAGGTCTGCTTAATTTCGTTTCAACTTAGGATAACTACCTATACTATTTACTGAGTACATCATCAAAATAAACGAATGGTTTGTTAATCCTAATTATAATAACAAATGTATTCACAACAAACTCGAAAAGCGTAGGGATTTTATATTCTAAACGATTGTTAAGCTGTAATACATTCAACAATTACTCGCATACAAATATGAATATTTCGTGAATATTTTAAACGGATGACACCGCTACGCATTTCATTATTTTCAGACTGATATATGTTTCCAAAATGGCCGTTAACGCAAGTTATAACAGGCATTTATTTCATATCGTTTTAGGTTGTTTTATATATTTTGCAGTGCCATATATTTTTACTTTTGTAAAAGACATTAATAAACCGAAAAAAAATTGTAGCATCATTTTTAAATACGCTTTCCTGCTTCAGGTAATCAATATTTCCTACTAAACCTATGAAAATAGCAGAAAAAAAAACAATTAATCGATGCAGTGAGTCCTACAGTGGTCTTATTTTAGATCATCATCACAATAGAAATACGTCGTCATGAAATGTCATTGAAAGCTAAAACTACTTCTGAGATGCAACAATCATGATAATGAGCCATAATATTGGATACCTACATTATGGCTCATTATTATGGGCTTCTGGGGCACTAGCCTTCTTTATGAAAGAATACGGAGGATGGGCCATGACCCACCACATGGCCCAACAACGTATATAAGTAGGTAATAAATTAGGTACATATAAGTAGGTAAAAAATTCTTCAATAATAAAATGAGTGATTCGCGACAAGACGAATCCCTTAATGCGGCCTGTTTTACAGTCAGCTCATTTCCATGGCACACTTCCCTCCTGAAGAGTAATCCTCGGTAACACCAACAAAAAGCCTGCGATAAAGGGTTCCGTATAGCTTAATTCCAATAAAACTCAGGACGTGCAGCGAATAAGGATCGCTAAACTCAATGAATCCATTCTTTCGAGGGCTGAATTTTAGTCCATTGTCTGTCGACTTATTGGAATTAACTGCTATAGTTTTATTTATATCTCTTTGTAGTCAGTTTAGTTTTGAACCGACCTGACTAAAATTACAACAACGACATACTTACTTAATTAAAAAAATTCTCAATTTAAGTCCATTGTCTGTCGGATTTATTGGAATTAACTGCTAACGATTTATTTTTATACGTCTTTGTTGTAATTTTGGTAACGAAGTAATTTAAGTACGAAAACTAGACTTAGATCCTCTTGGGTCGCGGCGCCTTCATGGTAACAAATAAAGATGTCGAAATTTCAACGGCAATGAAGCTAATTATCAGGAATAAAAAATACTCGTATACTATACCTACTAATGTTTATATTTAAATCAATTAAGTCTTCTGACCCAGTGTGTCAATCGTCATTTGCCCTGTGTGTGTCCCACACAATTGTCATGTGCAAGAATAGCATTATTGAACCGCTCGTTTGTTTAAGTTCTATTTATAAACCAAGCTAAATAAATACGAGTACCTTACACGAAATTAAATTAATAAAGAGAAATCTACATACCTGTATGTATAAAGCTGGACCCTGACTGACTGATTGGTATAGGTACTGTACTTATCAATGCAGAGACAAAACCGATAAACGTCAAATCTTGAAGTTTGCCTTCGTAAAAAGATTGGTTTGCTCTTGACCACAATCTTGTCTGAGGACAGAGATGAGTGACATCGTAGACGATGTAGCGAGCTTACCCAGAAGCAGCCTATTCACTTTGGTTATGAAGAGAGTCAGGTTGAATGTGCTCGGGAACACAGACGCAGGCAGGGAGTTCCACTGCTTCGCTGTGCGCATAAAAATGATGACATAAAACGCTTGGTGCGTGCGGGGGGAATATTAACCAAGAACGGATGATAGCCCACAGTGCGTCTGGTTGTCCGATTGAAGAAAGGGGCAGGTGGTATGAGCTCATGCAGCTCGTGAGCACACTCGCCGAAGTACAATCGGTAGAAAACCGACAAGCAGGCAACTTTTCGACGATAAGCTAGGCTGTGGAGCTTAGATTTCGTTAATTTTTCATCGCCGATTATTCTCCTGGCTCTACGTTCCACCGAATCCAAAGTGGCCAGTTGGTACTTCGCCGAGCCGTACCAAAGGTGACTGCAGTACTATATAGTGGTAGTGGTAGTATAGGTAAAATAACTACCAGAACCTATCTACTACTACCCACTATTAGACTTCCTTTAAAAAACTAAGAACAATATCCAATAGCATAATATTCGAGAGAAATAAAAAGAGATGAGAGAGGAACTGCCCCTATCTATAAAAAAACTGAAACGCGGTGAATCCTAATACATAAAGATCAATTAATAATCCAAATAACTGTGGGAAGTAACAACAAGCAACTTTCTTCGGGTTTCTCCGAAATCGCGTCAGATATTTCCCAACTGATGCGTCATCTGTTTACGAGATATTTATCTACTAGTCCCTGAGGGAAAACCCTGGTTCATCCGCCTATAACTCACTCCACTCACTAATTATTACGTATTGGGTTTAATTTAAACTTGAATGAAATACTGTTGATGCGTAAACTTAGAGTAATCCCACTTCGGAATGTTAATCAAAACTTTAATTAGGTTATTGAGAATATTTGAATTCTTCAGTAAAGACGCAAAAAGTCAAATAAGTATCTGACATATCATATCAACCATAGTATTTATATCCATATATTGATAGTATGCCATGGATAAATGTGAAATTGTGTTTGTTTGTCCTTCTTTCACGTGAAAACGGAGTCGGATGGACGACTACTTTTTGCCGCGGGCAGAGCTGCTATTTATTGCAGTACCACCACGAAATTTCTCTATGATGTGTAACATCTGGTATCTTAGTACAACAAGAATGCCAACTCTACCGCGCGCACTCAAGTAAATATTTTTTTTTATCTTAATAAGAACCATATATAGGTAATTAATTTTTAATTCGTTCTGAGTTAACTTATTATTTTCTTATACCAAACATATGCAGTAAATTTTTGTAAAATTAGCTTTGGTAGGTATTTTTAGATTTCACTTCCCGAACCGATACGACATTGGAACCTTCAAAAACGAGCCTACGTCTTTTTAAAAGGCCGGCAACACTCCTGCGATACCCCTGGTGTTGTGGTTGTCCATGGGCAGCGGTGATTACTTACCATCAGGTGACCCGCTTGCTCGTATGCCGCCCTATGTTATAAAAACTTGTAACTTTTCAGACTTTTCGCAATTTCTTTCGTAATCAAAAAAGCAAGTCACTTTCGTTTAAAAGAAACAAAATAAAAACGAGACGACATCAACATGACAGACGTGACATGTAATAATACCGGAACATATTTTTTACGTAAACAGTAAAACTGCTGCATTTTGAACCTTATATCGGTTAGCATAAGTAAAAATGAAAGTTGACATGAAATAGAAGCCACTTCTGCACTACATAGGGTAGGTAATGAAATGCTGGCGACATGCCGCCCCCCATAGCACGGGGATGGAATACTGATGCAAGCTGCAAATTTGGAAATTCTACTATAGGATGCTAGCTTTGCTGTCAACGAAAAAACGTGTGCATTTTCCAAATTGACAAATATGTATCTCGTCGCAATCTACAGTGTTGTATACGTGACGTGACGCGGTGGAAATAATAAATAGTGTTAGCACCGAGCGAGTAGTCAAGCTTTCCTTGGCTCTTTTTAAAATTTTAATACTGACGACATATTTTAAGTAGGTATCAATAATGTGGTAGTCAAATCATTAGGGACACCAGTCGGTTTTTATACAAACGAGGTTACTTTAAAGCCTTGCTTCAACGCCAGGATTGATTTGAGCTGTGATCTGATGATGGCCATCCAGGGACAGAATCGCATCCAAATCGCTATACACACCCAACTGATCAGATCAGCATCGTAAGAGCTGTTTTGATATGTTTAAAAAAAACCGCGAAAATAGCGTTAAAATGTATGGAATGTACTCAGAAAGCTGAGCTGAGTAGCTCTAAGAATTCTGATCTGATCAGTTGGGTGTGTATTGCGATCTGGATGTCCTCCATTGTATCCCGCCTTGGTAGTAACCTTAGCTTTAAGTAATTTTATGACGTCAACAACTAAAAAAGCAAGTACCTATACGACGATTTAAAAGTGCTATTTTTTAGCCCATTCAAATAAAATAATTTTCATTTCATTTCAATTGATTGTCAATTTTGATTCGATTGCGTTTTCAATTCATTACTATGGAAGTAAGGAGTTATTTTTCCAACGGTAACGGCATTAAAACTTTCGTATAACTACTAGCAAAAAAGGTAGGCTTACACGGGTCAAAACTCGGAAACGTGTAGTGGAAACAAATTGAGATTATTTTGTCTATCTCGGTAACAAAGGGTTATCCGACTATTTCGTTACAAATCATATTATTTGCAAATTCGGGTGTTTACATGTCACCCAAGGAATTGTTGTAACACCCTGTCATAATAAAACACTGGGTAAGTTTGATATGGGTAGACGTAGTGGTATTTTGGTGTGGGATGGGACGAAATTTCCTTGGTAATATATGGGGATATATGCATTTAAATAAATGTGTTCATTGATGTTACTGTTGAAACAATAATGTTTGTTACTCAATTAGTTCGATGTCCACTTGTCTGTGTCTGACTGTCCACACACAAAAAACATATTTTACAATTCTTTTTTGTTTGGAATTATAGGAATTATTTATTTTACAATTTTATCTTATTATCAGAAATATAAAACGAGTTGGAAAAACTTTTGCGCGCATCCAAGATTTATCCAAATGTTATCAAAATGGATTTAATAATTTGCAAGATGAATTAGGGAGAAAACTCCGCAAGTCCAATTAGGCATATCAGATAAGAGAATTAATTAGAGCAAGGGATTGGTCGTAAATTTTGAATATCCAGATGTTTTAATCGGAATCAGCTATAAATTATGTTCACTTTTTAGTTACTTATATTACAAAAGTAAAACATCAATTTCTGTACCTACCTAATTAGGTACTAAACTTAAAATAATAAGTAGAAAAATGGATATGGCTGCTTTTTTTTGGTATCTTTGTACATAAAAGTATTTCTCTCTTCTTTGCCCTTAGCACCTTGTATTGTCCAGTTTTTATTAAAATATTATCTGATATAGAAAAATAAAATGACATTTTATTTTACTTTTCTAACTTTATAAGCTGACCAAATTAGTTATAGGAGAGAATCAATATGAGTCTTTCCCGCCCATACATGAGATAGAGTATCTTCAACCTGCAATTCGAAAACGATTATAAAAAATAAAAAAATAAAATAAATCAAGCTTGAAAAAACACTGGCAGGATACTAAGGTAAAATACTTCTTAAAAAAAAAATAGCTGCATTGCAAAGAGTTTCCTTAACACCTTTAACAACTTTGCTAGCAATACATAATTAGTAGGTACTACTTTCCCGAGCGCCAAGTTTAAACTTTTAGAATGTTGTGAGGTGATTCAGTGTAAACTTGCAGCTGGCAACTTGTAACTTGGAACTAGCGCTCAGTAAAAATAAAACTGCAGCCCGTTTGGTAATTATACTTCAGTTTTTAGTTAATTTAACAATATTTGAAAATGGAATACTTAATTACTGCTTGAGTAACGGGGTTCCACTTTTAAATTTGTTAATTAGAAAGTGTTTTTAAATTTATGAATGAATGGAATGAAATGAAATGAAATTAAATAGGTGGTACTAAATTAAAAAAGGGTACCTATTCCATTTTTAAATATTTTCCTTATTTATTATATATGTATATGTAGGTATTTTATTTTTTAATTTAATCATGTCATTTATTAAATTAACACGCAAAAATTGACTCCTTCATGCGAAATTTACCGGACGGATTTTTATTAAATTTAGTACATCTAGAGTAAAACCCACAGACATAGTCAGAATGATGCATTCGGTTTAATAAAATCTTGCATTTCTAGTTTACACTAAGTAAAACAATAAACCGTTTCAAATGCTGTGAACATTTCGATAAGCCGAAAATGTTATCCGTCCGATTTGCCGCAATTCCCAAACACGCGGGATTCGTGTCACAAGATTTGTGAATATTGCAAACGCATAAATGCATAGAGAATATTTATTATTTCACCGTGAATCGGAGTTTTATTGTACTTCTGATTTAGTGCCAAACGTTTTGGGGGCCTCGGGACGATTTCCGATTTTATGCTCCGTCGCATTTGACTTTCTGATTCTTGTTGTGCTTACGCCTTAAAATTTATCGAGTTTAGTGTTTTTTTGAAGATCTCCGATTGTGGAGTGACTTCCAACGGCCCCGGCGGGCCTGCCCCGGTGACGGGGCCGTTGGAAAAAAAATTTCCAACGGGCCCGGCGGGCCCGGATTTTGCATTGACGGGGCCGTTGGAAAAAAAAAATACCAACGGCCCCGGCGTGTTTTTTAAATGGGACGGATAGCATAAAAAATTTAAAGCATACGCTCCGGTAGAGTTTAAAGGGGGGGAAATTGTGTATAATTTTGTAGACCTTAAATATGAAATGAAATTTAAAAAAGAGTTTGTATGTAACAATCAGTTTTTATTGTTGATAAAAAATAAATATCAACTAGGTATCAACAATCATATATATAAGAAAATAAAATACATGATGTTTGTTTTATATCATGACACAGAATACATAATAGTACAAGTATTAAGATAACAATAATATTTATTTTATTTATTTATTTATTTAACCTTTATTGTACAAACACAATGTATGGCACAATAGGTGGACTTAATGCAGAAGCATTATCTAACAATCGACCTTAATAATACATACAAACTCTTTTTTTAATTTCATTTCATATTTAAAGTCTACAAAATAATTCACAATTTCCTCCCCTTTATACACTACCGGAGCGTATGCTATAATTTTTTTATGCTATCGGTCCCATTTAAAATACACACCGGGGCCGTTGGTATTTTTTTTTTCCAACGGGCCCGTCAACGCAAAATCCGGGCCCGCCGGGCCCGTTGGAAATTTTTTTTCCAACGGCCCCGTCACCGGGGCAGGCCCGCCGGGGCCGTTGGAAGTCACTCCGATTGTGCATAGTGTTCGGTAAAATATGAATAAAAATAAGGTGATTGGGCTTATATTATGTGATGTAGAAGATGTAGGTAGGTACAACAGACTATGTAGAAGCAATGTAGAGTAATAGGTGCTGTAGTGCATTGAAACAGAATATTTATATGAAGCACAACATAATATCACAGTTTTTTTTTATTTTTATTTTATTAAAGAAACCAACAGCGTTTACAGTTTGCAGTAATACAGTTCTTAATCTATAATAAGGCCAATAAAAGGTTTCTCTTTCTATAACAATAATATTGTCGATTAAATGGTAATGAAAATGTAATGAAGGTGCACTAAATAATACACATGTATGTTAAAAGTGTAACTAGGTATGTATGTTGTAATGATTTAATGAATGTGACCTGTGGAATGAGTTTACATTAAATTTTGAATACGAATAAGTATATAAAATATATAAATAAATTAGGATTTGAATAACGAACAGAAGAAAAAAAAATTGTTAAATTACATTGGCAAGCAATTGTAGTTTATCTATTTAATTCACAAAAATAAATAAACACAAAATAAGGAATGTTTAAGTACCTCGATTATTTGGTGCTTAAATTTTGTCTTGGAGCTTGAAAAAGGGTCAATATTAGCAAATGTAGTATTGTACGTATAGAAAATTCTCGCAGTTATCATATTTTGGGCGTACCTTGTTTTGAACAGTGGAGTATAGAACAAGGGGGTATGACGCGTGTGAGTCGAAGGTGTACAAAAGCGCATCTTGGAGATCAAATCGGGGCAGTCTAAGCGGCTATTTGCAATATCATACAGAAGACTCATATCAGAAAGAGTACGCCGCTGAGCCATTTGTAGGCGAGTGTAAAGAAATTCTATGAATGTCCGCGATTGTCTTACCATGTTAAGATCATGTGAATGAATTCCTTTGAAGAAATAGAATGCAAAAATATTAATATAACGAATACCTTTAAGTATTAGTACGATCATCATAAAGTATGTAAAAATTTTCACACAAAATCCATTTTTGAGTTTAAAAATACTTAAATAAAGATGCTTATGAGCTGACAGTATGTACATAATATCATTATCACGGTGATAATGAAAGGTGTCGATGCGATCATTACAAAGATAAAGCCCGAGCTTACATGATGGGCTTTAAAAAAAATAAACTTTACAAATAACATTCTTAAGTTAATTTTTGCAGATTTTCTACGCATATAGAGTTAATAAATAAATTCCTTTTATTCTGAAAGTATTACTTTATGATGGGCATGCTAATACATTGCAGCTTATCCGGATTAACCCAATGTATTTTGAGTTGTTCAAACTGAATATTTTAGCCATCATTACAGCCACATGTGATATTCATTAGAGAATAATTTGCACTGGATTTTGATTGTATTACTTTGATTTTAGCGTTTACTCACAGAATCACACAGAATGACGAATAAATTATTCGGTTTCTGTGGTTACACTCGTCATTTCAAAATCCTAATGCTAATGAATTTGAATCAAATTTATTAGCATTAGGATTAAATTGTTTGAGCTGCTTGATTTTCAATTGCAGGTTGGTGCTTATGCAACGTTGATGTTTGGAAACGCATTATCTACTGAACAGATTTCGATGAAATTTGATACACATGTAGATTAAATTAGTATTTAATTTCAAAATTTCTACGGAACGGGAACATCTAATAGCGAATGAGATATCATAGTTTTAGGTAAGAGAAAATGTGGTACTGTTCACAACAATAAATCTACTGATCATTAATACATTTTGAAAAAGGTTGCCATAAATAGAAATATTTGATATCTCAGCATGATTTGCAATAACTTCGTACGTCATCATATCTCAAAAATGTAACTTCGATACTGATCACTAATTGATATTTAATTATGAGATTTACCACAATATAATAAAGTTTCAATTTGTTTGCTTTATTGCGTTCGGATACGCGCAATTAGGGAGGTATAGAAGTCATTTGTCAGCGGGAGTGAGAGTGGTGGACAATCAGAAAATGCTTTTATTTTTCACTATTTCGTTGCTTTTATTGGTGCTTTGGAGGTTATGGCCTGTGGAACATCGGCCTCCACACGTGACCAGGGGACCAGGGGATGGTTATTTATTTATGTTGGGTTGGGTAGCTAAGTATGACGACGTTTTTTATATAAATTAATGCAAGGTTGTTGTCATGATTTGATTGTAAAAAAATCTAGAGAGATATTTTTCAAAGAATGTTATCACACTCACACTTTCGATGTATATTTATTATGATAAAATTTGGTACATGGGTAAAAAAAATACCGGGAATAGCACATAAGGTATTTATATCCTCGAATATCGACAAAGCAGTACGTAATGACTCTGCCAAAGAAAAAGATTTTAAATATAAAGTACAGCAATTACCTAATTTCCCAATGCGCAATGGTAGATCAATGCATACACGAGTACACTAATAACTCAGTGACCACAACCCTACCAGCCCTGCCGAACAACCAATTAGTCCAGTAAAGCTTGGCTGTTTTTCAACGCGTCGCAGGTAGGGCTGGCACCGTGCCAGCTGTCGGCGCCGACCGCTTGCAGCCATTGCGTGGAAATTATGGGAAGGAATTAGTAAAAAAAAAATTGGCTGTGACAGACGGACGAACAGACAGACTCACGAGTATAAGGCTTCCATTTTTTCAATTTTTGTACGGAACCCTAAAAGGCGAAAATTTAAATTTAAATGCGTTGATATTTATACTTTAAAGGCATGACATAGCTACTGTTAAAAACAAAAATAAATAATTCATGGTAACCGTAATCTGATATGTGTATTGTGTAATTATTAATTTACTTTAATTAATTACATTTCACATATTATGTAGAACTGAAGAGATTGTTTGTATATATTTTTGTATGACATTAACAGAATACCTTATTTCCCACGGGAGCGAGTTCGCGGGCACAGATATTATTTTTTATAGATATTTTTTTTTTTTTATAGAATAGTAGGCAAACGAGCATGCGGGTCGCCTGATGGTAAGCAATCACCGCAGTCCATAGACACCAACGACCTTAAAAAGGTCACTGATGCGTTGCCGATGCTATTGATTATGCTATTGTGAATGTATTTAACATTTCTAAGTCAACTCCAGAAGAACCTGAGTGCAGTCTTCAGCACCGGAAGTAAATTTGGCAAGTCTTTTGTACAAATAACATCTCTGAGAGACCGGAAGTACCCTCGGAAACGGGGCGTTAAGCACAGTGATTACGGGAGGCTACTTTGCATGCCGGTACAGATAGCGACGGAAGAAATCCGCCATTTTGTTTTGTCCTTTTTGTGACATTGAACCCTTTTTATCCGAATATGGCAAATCAATGGAAATGTTTGTTTACGCGGCTGCCTAAACCCATAAAAAGCGTTAAATGACATACGCTACCATATAACACACTAGATAGATGCATATAAACCAACAATCTCTACTAATATATACTCTCTTTAATCGTATTTCCTCATGACTGAGGGTCGTGGTCATTAAATGGAATTAAACACACACAACGACTCTCTTGGCAATTTTAATGGAGTGGTTTGCCATTGCCTTCTCCATTTCACACACTAACTGATAATTATCAACCAGAGTGCAAGTTTCCTCACGATGTTTTCACTCACCGGAAGCAAGTGATGGTCGATGAAAACTAACATGAGTTAGATTGGTATACAAACTCATGTAGCCCGGGCAGGATTCGAACCTGGGATTTTGCATCCACAGGCGGGCGCCCTACCACTCGGCCACCACCGCTCCCACCACTCGCGCACCACTAATATATTATTTAACATAGATGAATTGACTTTAGATTCAAATATAGTGAATACTTTCATTGATGTAGTTGATTCTGATGAGTCCAATAAGTTGCAAAAGCACAAATTTTTATTACCATGCCACCCAAGAAGAGAATTTCTGTGAACATGCTAAGTACCTACTTGTCATTATAACGCTAGCTAGATGTTTAAACTAAATACATAGGACGTTAAACTAAGTAAATACATAGTTGCTATTCAAAAAGTTTTATCCGAATATCTAATTCCGAAACTTTAAACAACTTCATTGCTACAATTGAGCGGAAAAGTTCTACATTTAACAGACATTTTCAGCGTATGCAATAAAATGCTTTTAAATTGTTATTTCGTATAATGCCTCTTTTTGCAAGTACTTTTGTACGCGATTGTATGAAGATAGTTCGCCTCATGGCTATCTCAGTGGAAGTTAATGTCATTGTTTTTCTTAGAAATGAACTCGGGTACTTGAATAATACGATACTTTGTAAAAGGATAAAAAAGAAATGTCGGTAGCTGGTTTTCGGATTAAAGTGACAACACTATAATATTAGGTAATTACTTTTATAACATATTTGCTCGTAAAGTGTCATTTATTTCACCAATTTCAATATTGTATTGTATCTCATTACGCACTTGTGCGTTATTGTAAAGTAAAACGCACGCTCCGTCTAAAAATGAACGATACTTTTTTAAATCTTAGCATAGAGTTTTTATGTCAGAAAAGTGGTCAACTTTTTATGAATAAGATTAACTTTAGGAATAAAATAAATAAAAATTTAATTCTTCCATTTATCTGTAACAAAACACAAAAATATTAATTTACTTTATTAGTAATACTGGCTGTTTTTTGTGCATTTGCCTTTAAAAAAAGCGCTGATGCGCGCGCATCGCTAATTTGTGAACAAGTAAAATTATACCGCGCGCTTTTTCTTTGGTATTGTCGTTTTCCGAGTTTTATTTAAATATTTCCTCGCAAATATGTTATAAAACGTCGTATGACATACGTGCGCTTTGAAAATTACAGCCTCTGCCTTTCTTGTAGCCCTCGCCTACGGCTCGGGCTAGCAATATCGCCTCGGCTGTAATTTTCAACTTACCGCACTTATATCACAATGTACTATTACTTTATACTGGCTGTTTTTTGTGCATTTGCCTTTAAAAAAAATCGCTGATGCGCGCGCATCGCTAATTTGTGAACAAGTAAAATTATACCGCGCGCTTTTTCTTTGGTATTGTCGTTTTTCGAGTTTTATTTAAATATTTCCTCGCAAATATGTTATAAAACGTCGTATGACATACGTGCGCTTTGAAAATTACAGCCTCTGCCTTTCTTGTAGCCCTCGCCAACGGCTCGGGCTAGCAATATCGCCTCGGCTGTATAATTTTCAACTTACCGCACTTATATCACAATGTACTATACTATGTTTATCTACAGAACTCTAGACTACTTACTTATTAGATGGCTTTAAACTGGGGATTCTTCCACTCATAGGCGATGGGCTAGCAACCTGTCACTATATCTGAATCTCCATTCCATCAGAAAGCCCACTATTCAGCTAAGCGTGGCCTTCGAGTTTCACGACTCTTGGCTCTGTTTACTCCGTAAGGAATAAAGACGTGATTCTATGTATACATTTAATCACGTCTTTATCCATATTATGTATCTACAGAATTTTCGTTTAAAAAATATTTTTTTTATAATTCTTGAAAATATTTTTTAGAGGGGTTTTAAAATAATTGTACTTAAACATAATTAAAATTGAAAGCTAATGTTATATGGATATAGATATTTCGAGATAAGTCAGTGGGAATAAAATGACCTCGAGCTTTATATTCTGGTTTGGTCGGTTTTTATGTGATCGACTGATAAAAAATCTATTATTTGTAGAAAATAATACGCTTCATAATACTCTGTTTAATAACTAGTTACGTAGGTATAATACACATATAGAATGACGATGAATATTAATTGGGCGTCAAATGAAGCCACATGCGTTCAGGTTACATGGTCCATTAGAGTAAATAGTCTAGTATATACAAAATATATAATGTTTGATGTTTAAGTAAAATTTTAGGAGATATGGTATACTAGTTTTGGTCCTTCACAATACTTCTAGCTATGTACCTATATGCGAATTTTCAGGAATATGGTTTAGTAGATAAAGCGTGAAAAGATAACAAACAAACAAATGAAGTCCCTTTCGCATTATATTAATTATTAACCTATATCTGCACAGAACTATTTTACTTTATTTTTTTATTTTTTGATTTTCATATAGAAATTAGATCTGAGATGCTCAAAAATCCAAAAATAAATATATTATTAGTTGTGATGGGTTATTTTTTAACTCACGGGCATATTTTTGACTTTCAAAAAGTTAATTTTGATATCCTAGGTAATCAATTGGCTGTCTATCTGTCGTAGCGTAATATCTCAGAATTACATGCCAAAATCAAGGTCCCTAGTTTCACGATCCGCCTTACGTTCAATTCAATAAACAAGGTTAATTTCAGCACTAGAATTAGTTTTATATGTAAAATGACCTGACTCGTCTTAACCCAGATGGTATTGATGTAGGTACTTATATAAAAACCTTCCTCAAAAAATTTCTCATTCAGTGAAAACCTCTTCGAAATCTGTATAGCGTGATTTAGGAGTGAAACCAAACCCAGAGATTGAGAAAAAAATTATACATCAATTGATTTATAAGAATTAGAATAGAATGCCGTTTTTTAAGAGATTTTTATTTGCTTGCAACTTGAATAATATTACTTATTTAAATAAATATAAATAAATTTTGGAGTTTACCGCCGGAGGGCACTAAAATCATTACCACTCAGTATTATTCAAATAAATTACAACCAAAACAAAAGGATTGATTTCAAATAGATATCATTTACCGAACAGTATTTTAAAAAATATATGTATATTCATCATCCATCAGCGGAAATAAAGCAAAACTAAAAGTCAACATTAATGGAAAACATTAAATACGAAAAGCTTTTTGGACGGTGTTGCGTTACAGCCAGGGTGAATCCCAAATTACATTGATTTATTTAAATTCGCTCTAAAATCCATTAAATGTTCCTGTTTTTGTGCTGAGATAAGACAGAAAAGTGACAGCTTGGAAACTACTATTTTTGTTTTTAATCTAATAAATTTCGAAAGTATAAATATTTGTTTATCACTAAATCACGTGAAAAGGGCTGGACGAATTTTGATGAAATATCATTGATAGTAATTATTGTAGGTGCTGTAACGCATAGGATAATATTTATCCCAAATCCACAAGAACGGAGTCTCAGAGTGTAGTAGTATGTAGGAATATACTTTTAAGTTTATCATATACTTAATCCCCTTTTATGCATTTTCTTTTGCAGTCTGGCGTGAATAAAATCCTCTAAAAATAAAAAATGAAGACATGAGGTCGAGGGAAGTTGAAGTTCTTCACATATTTCACGAATATAACAGGAGTATGCCTTAACAATGGAAGTAATAGGTAAACCGCATTTAATTATGTGAAGATATGACCGCCAGCGCCTGACGGTAACATATCGGTATCGACCGTATCCTATTTTTTTGTTTTATTACGATTTTTATTATTCTATCACAACACAAACCGCGTCAAAGAATTTTTCCTATACTAAAAAAATATGATATTAGAAATATATAAATATCCCATACATATTACTATAGCGAATCTCTGGGTGTTGTAGTTTGAATATGAATCGGAGTTGATTCCCGCGAACGCACATATTTGTCGTGACATGTTTGCTTGTTGATACATGTTTCAAACATTTCTCTATGATTGACAAACATCCGAAAGTACACGCTCGTCAGTCGGTACCCTGTTCCATGTATTTGTACACGGCACAAATAAATGATAGGTATTTAGAAAAATATAAATATAATTTTGTAATAATAAAAAATATTCGAACAGGAATAAATCCTAAACACAGAAAAAGTTCTGGTGATTCAATTCGTTTTGCTATTATCAAACATATATAAGCCAAACAAATCAATCAAACAAATATAAGTAAGTTTTACTTTTAAATATAATATAAATACAACTAAATTAATAAATGATTTACATTTCAAACATAAACAACCAGAAAAATCTACAAAACAATTTTTCTGCGACAACCATTATAAAAAGTAACGAGGCTTCCTGATGAATTTCCTCAGGCATTATAAAGTTATTCGTTATAAATTAAGTCGGCATACTTTTAGGATCGGATATACTAGGGGACAAATGGAGCAACATGTTGAGGAACATGTTCCTCAACAACTACGTGGAATGTGCCGAGATACATGTCGCGGAACATTTTGTCGACGACACTTCTCAGTGTTTATAGAAATGTCGCCCGAGGAGGTTGTGGCTATTAGTGCTGCATACATAGTAATTATATCGAGTGTGTTGAAACGTAAGAGAAAGAGAAGGTGGTGGATGCGGAATTTCTTATTACAACGAGAAAGAAGAGTAAATATTCTAAGTGACAAATGGCGCAACACTGACGCGGGACACATGCGCTCGCTCTCGAGGCGGGAGCAAGCAACATGCCCCGCGTCACGTACAATGTTGTGGGTCATGTTGCGGGACACTATGCAACGTTGCAGCGTCACGTATATTTTGTGTTGCGCGTCATGTTGCGGGACAAAATGTTCCCTAGTGTATCCGGGGCTAGGCACAAGAAGAGAAGTAAGTAATATTAACTTGCTATTGCCACTACTCTGAATGATTTTTTATGTATATGTGCAATAAAGAGTTTACAAACAAACTCTGAAATGCAAAAAACTAAACCCTATAAGGCTTCCTCAGTTAACCAACCCTTCCTATTGCTCAATTCTATGGCGGTCAGTACACTCCAAGCGATGATTAAGCCAGGGTTGCTATGCGACGCGGAGGAGCGACCAGACGGCGCCGCGCGTCGTCTCGACATGACGCATCCAACACCTCCACTTTTTGTGTGGAATTCAACTTTTTACTTGTTTAGTCTAGACTATTATACGCTTTGTTGAACTGACATTTCATGTGTGAAAATAGACATGTTATGAAATTAGATATTTTTCCAAACTAAACATGATATGAACAGATCGCTCTATTTAGTAATTTGTTAATAAATTGTATACCTAGTGATTATTATATATGTATATTACATTTAGTTTATTCGAACGACGAAAAAATATAAAGTATTTTAAATGCCATTCTTTACATCTTATGTTAATCTTATGTTATGTTAATGTGATGCACAATATCACCTAAGTTGTAATGCTTATTATCCCTTTAAAATTTGTTAAAGGATTTTGTCAATTTAATATTAAAATTGGCAATAGCCATTAACAAAACTTAACCATCATCCTTTAATAAAAGTGGCCCATGTTCCCTAACTAAATGGGCCTATGGTAATTTGACAAAAATGGCCCGTGGTTTTCCGCCAAAATGGACAGAAACATAGAAACATCGATTCCCAACGACTCTCAACCTTTTTCTTTATTTCTCCAGAACAAAATTGTTGTGGAGATACCGCACACAGACGAACTTTTAACACAAAGCAATCAATTTGGAAAGTTCGCCAACTTGAACCGACAATGCCTCTCAATTGTAAACACAATAAAGATTTCAATTGATTCAGACTCCAACATCCAGAGAATTGAATTCAGCATTCGTAATTTCATTTTTGCCCTTTATGTAATTTTTTGGACCTGTGATTTTTTTTTGTCTAGCAGTGGGAGGGACGAACGTAGGTTCGTAGGTGGGTAGCTACCTAATTAAAATAAGAAATAAAATAACACTTTAGCGTGCATCGGAATGCAAGTAACAGAGAGCCATTGCAATAGCATTAACCTTCGCCCAGGGAACGGGCAGTACAGGAGATCCCATGCCAGCACCATCTGCACAACCACGACCACTCTGGTATGAGTGACCGACTAAGAAGAAGGTAGCGTGCATGATAATAATTATCGGATTTCACAAAAAGTTTACCCAAATCAAAAATAACAGTGTACGCTTCTGAAGTCGAAGCTAGGAGAGGAAAAGGAAAGCCAAGAAGGGCATTTATAGACCAAATAAAAGAGAAGGCAAGGGTTGTGTCGTATAGGGAAGTTAAATCGATGGCGGAAGATAGATGCAAATGCATGGAGGATGCTCCACCGACAAGAACGTAGTTCTTAAATATGTGATGATGATGCTTCTGAAACCCTTTTGGTTCTTAGGCAATATAACCCAAGACTGGTTAGTTATTATTATTGTTAATTCTCTAATTAGCACTTATCATGTCAACCACAAGAAGTGCCTCTCCTATAGACTTTTAAAGTAGGTACTTACATAAAGCACGCACACTGTGAACGTGTCATAAAACAAGCAATCAGCAGAATACTAATTACTGGTTCGTTTGAACAATAACCGACAGACGCGATGGACGAGCGAACAGCCATGATAACATAAGCGCTTGTCATGTCACTGTTTAAAGCTTCTTTAGTCGGTTCGATTGAACCCGCTCCAGATGGGTCCAGCGGGATCAATTGACTAAGGTGTTGGTAGATCCGTTGTAGTGGCACAGAATACGTACTACGTACAGAAATGGAGCTCCCTGCCCCTCCCGCAATATGGCACCCATCCGCACCCCCCGCACTTCTCCCCCATTTGTTACACGACTGACCAAAAAAGGAGTGTAGGTAATGTTTTCAGGGTTCATGTATGTATGTAAGCATGTATGTATGTATGTATGTATGTATGTAAGTTTCTTTATTCCACCATAAGTCCTGAACGGCTTAACAGATTTTGATGTGAGAGGTATTTTTAGATTCCTTGCATTCCTCCAAGTGACAGGCTATATGACGTCATCATAAAAACAAAATGGCGGATTATACATGCGATAAATAGCAGACCAAAAAAAATAAAATTTGATCAATCTTATCGAATGGGGTATCAAATTGAAGGGCTGTAAAAGGCGATTTCAAAAATGTATATAAGTTATACGTTTGTACTTTTTGAGTATTGTCAGTCGTGTTTTTATTTTTAATAATTAGCTTGTTTGCGGATTGGGACGCTATCACTATGAAAACGCACACATTGACGTGTTACTGACGTATACACGGATGTACAATTTCATTTGTAGTAGAAGTAATATATGACACCCCGTTTCTATGAAGTGCCCTACTTGTGGTAGTGGATCCGGTGGGAGTTGGGAGTAATAAGTTGCATGGACCTCTTTTTGGCGATAATAATGGCAAAGTGCAGTGCAGATCAATGCGCTGTAATGTGATGTACAGGTTGACTGCCGCTTCCGCATTCGCTTTCTCTTCTGAATATAACCTGCCTCTGTTGTCCATTATTCAGTAATAGGGACGTCTGATTGCTCTGTTCAGTCCGTGCAATACAGTTTATTAGGGATTTCGGCTAATGAACTAATTTTGAGAGACTATCGTGACGTACATTGTTTACTTACTTCTTACAAATAGTGAGCGTATTTTTATCAAATTTGGTGCACGAATATATTTGCTGTGCTAGGTACTTTTAAACTAAAAATTCTTAAAGGAAAAAAGTTGGTAGAGTTTGTGAAGTTATTGCTTGCAGAGTTTGCGCGTAGAGTAAGAGGCTTGTAGCTTGAATTTTTGACAGTGCGAGTTATATAAATAGACTTCTCTTCGCAGCATTTTACATGATAATGATTTTGGTGATTACCTACATGATAGTGAATGATTCTTTCGGCATTTCTTCTCAGCAGTGGTCGTTCCGAAATGCTACTAGTTTGTAGTTGTGCGATATTTTGAGCGAGTTTTTGACATGAAAAAGAGTCTTCTTTGAAGGCCAAATTTTAATAAAGAAATTTTGATTTTGGTGGGATCAGTTATTTCTAATTTTCAATAAATACAGTCTGCAATGACGCATGTAATTAGCAAATGTCAATCAAATATACGCAAACAAAATTGTGGGTTTTCAATGAATGTGCTCGAATCTGGTTTCAGTGAAGTGTGATGAGGCTGTCGATAAAATATACCATTGATATGTTTGTCGATGGAATTCGATGAACAAATATATAAAGTTTAATGCCTCTACGTAGCTCCGTTTGGACTCTTTGGATACGGAACTCATACAAAAGTATCGATACGTAATAATAGAAAGTGCATAGAGTGCTATTTTTGTTTTCATATGATTACATTTTGTTAGCCATACATGACTGTGAAAAAAGAACTTGTATTTTTCCTTGACATACCCACTTATACAAATTTGAAGAGAAAAACAAAAAATGTGATATAAACGGATAATATCCGTACCAAAACCGCAAAAGCTAAGATAATCAGCTTTGATTTAGGACGAGATTTATTGCCGCCTTCCGTCATGACTTGGCATGGTAATAAGACTAATCCGGATACCACCGGATACCCGCTGATGTTGTAAGACCCTTGTCACATAGCGAGAGCTCAGACAAAACTACAAAGACCTAAGAGTAGCTACTATCAACCTATCCTTATTAATATTATAAATGCGAAAGTGAGTTTGATTGTTTATTTGTTTGTTACCTTTTCACGCTTTATCAACGAACCAATCTTCCTGAAATTTCGCATACACATAGCTGGAAGTACGGAGAAGGACATAGGGTACCTTTCATCCCGGGAAAAAGCAAAGTTCCCGTGGGAAATTCACGCGGGCGAAGCCGCGGGCGAAAGCTAGTTATATATAAATGCGAAAATGAATTTGATTGTTTATTTATTTGTTTGTTACCTCTTCACGCTTTAACTACTGCACCAATCTTCCTGATATTTCGCATACACATAGTTAGAAGTACGATGAAGGACAAAGGGTACCTTTCATTCCGGGAAAAAGCACTGTTTCCGTGGGAAATTCACGTTGGCGAAGCCGCGGACGAAAGCTAGTCCTTTCTAATATTATAAATGTGCAAGTGAGTTTGTTTGTTTGTTACCTCTTCACGCTTGATCTACTGCACCAATCTTCCTGATATTTCGCATACATATAGTTAGAAGTACGATGAAGGTCATAGGGTACCTTTCATTTCGGGAAAAGGCACTGTTCTCGTGGGAAATTCACGTTGATGAAGCCGCGGGCAAAAGCTAATAGATTATATAATACCCTAGTACTACTACTCAGTTCTCAGAGCTATTCAATAGAACAAGAAAAGTTTGATTAAAATTCGTCAGAAAAAGACATATTATATTTCTTGTATTTATTTATTCATCCAACGCATCGCATAAATTTGTTATATAAATGTTCATGAAACTCCAAGTAAAATAAATCGTTAGTTTCCCACAAAATTCAATTGTGAAAATTTTATTATACTCTAAAAATCTCTTAATTGCCTTTTATTTTACATTTTTCCTCAAAGGAAATTTTATAAAGTTAAATTAGTTAGGGAACTACTTAGGAAATCCTAAAATTTAAATAAAACACGTAGGTATGAATCCATACTAATATTATAAATGCGAAAGTTTGGATGTGAGTTTGTGAGTTTGTGAGGATGTTTGTTACTCAATCACGCAAAATCTACTGGACGAATTTCGATGAAATTTGGTACAGAGGTAGATAATGACCTGGAATAGCACATAGGCTATGGTTCCCGTGGGCATGGGATACCAATTATAGTAACGCCATCTATTATTTGACAAAATAGACGTCATGTCAAAATAACGTTACGTCAAAGTGACGTTAAGTCAAAGTGACGTTACGTCAAAGTGACGTTACGACAGCCTCTCCACTACTTCCATATAAAATGGGACGTTGCACCGGGCGGCCGGCAGTATGCCCGGATACGTCGAGGTGTGCGGACCGCTGCTGAGTGCACGGACTAATGGCACTCTGCTCAAACTTCTATATATTATGTGTGTGAAGGAACATCAGTGAGTTTGTTGTGATGTATATTGCGTGCGAAGGCGGGGCGCGCAACATATCCGTATGAGGTACACTACATTTTTTCCATTACATCTAATTTGTCATTAAATTGCACTTTAAGTAAATACTTGCCTTTAGTTCTCACGGCCTGTCACGAGATGGCACTTTACCGCGGACAAGTTCTTTCAATATTTTTTCGCCACAGAATAGTAAGGAGTACTAACGTACATATAGGTCACTCACCGCCCCGCACTCATTTCAAATACCGCACCCCACCCCGCCCAGCACTTCGCTGTAGACATCACTGACACGGTTTAAGCGCGATTGGTCCAAAGTTCCAAAAAATGTCCAATTCCACACTTATATATGCGAGTGTATAAACGGTATTTGCCTATGAATTTGTAATTTTGCCTATTTGCTATTTTACCTATTTTTCAACTCGCTCCATTGTGAATAAAGTGCTAACTCGCGCTCAAGCAACAGTTTCACAGGGGCGGGACAATGATTAATCCTATTTTGCCGCGGGCGAAGCCGCGGGTAACAGCTAGTTTTAAATAAAATTGTGTAAGTATATATATTCTTTAAAATCAATCCCCTTCTAATCTAAAGCTCCCTGATTGATCTATTACAAGAAAAGGAAAGAAAGCATTTTGTCCAAGTCACATAAGCGCTCTCTGATAGTTGGAAGTCGGGACCGGTTCAGGCACAAATAGTGATTTATCGACAATGTCCGGAGAAAGCCCTCATCGGTCAATGTTCGTTCTATTATTGTGGCCGCAAAGTTAATGAGGCCACTGCGATCAGGAAAAAATAATTTTAGGCAATTTTTATACACACTAAATGCGTCAAAGGCTTAGCTCCTTATTTAATTTTAAGGTAAATTCTATCACATTAGCTGTTTCAATTATTCATTTCATCGAAAAACGCATCATTAAAATCCCTTCCGAATTTTTTCAAAGCCAAAGTGTATCTATTTATTCTGGAAAAACCCTAATTGGTCAAAGTTATTCTATTTTTGTAGAGACAAAATAATGAGGTCAGCGTGATAAAAATTTGGCTATGGTGTCAGACGAAGGTTTTAATTAAAAGTAAAAAGAAGTTTATCAGTGTTTATGAACTTAGCTATTGCCCGCGACTTTGTCTACGCAATTCATACACCAAAACCTTTCTTATGATCCACTTGCAGAAAACCGTAAGAAAATTCGTTCAGCAGTTTTATACAGACAGACACAATCGTAGCGTGATAGATAGATATTATTACGGTTTAAACCATGAAAAACTTTAGTGTGTTTCAGTGGATTTTAACTAAGCAACCAACAAAAGAAGCCGATACGAGACCAACGGCTTAACGAAGCACGGTACGTATTAAACTACGAAAACGATTACGCAATGGTTCAAGTAATTCTCAAAATAAATGGCAACGAGTTGAGTTTGGCTTAATTTATCTTGCTATTAGGTACAAGTGTTTAAGGGCTAGACTAGAAGATCTGCAGTTTTAAGATCTATTTATGTCTCAATAGATTTAAATGAGTGCGATTAATTATTTTCTAGTAGGTCTAATACCTATCTTGAGTTTCTTTACGCAAAGTATACCAAAAACGTGAGATATGATCTAACGTTTTAAATAATTTTATTTTTAAATGTTTACGTAAAATTATTGTTCAAAAACAGTTTGATCTGCTATTCGGTCTGCGTGCACAAATCACCAGAAGTTTGCTGCAGCTGTGGTATGTATGTACCTATCTAGCGGTAGCGGGTGTGTGGTTACGGACGATACTACTTACTGAAGTTGTGCCATGCCGAGCATAAATCTGATATGAGTTTTGATGCATCATTTTGTTGGATACTTCGACGAATGAAAACTTTTGTTACGTATCTCCTGAATTTATTCGAGTTATGTGGAATTTTATTTTATTTTCTTCCAATAAGAGCGTAGGTACGTACCTATATTGTTAAATATTTTATTTTTGAAACAGAACTTTTTGAAAAACCATTTGGGTTCCTAAGATTTATCATTCGCGAGTGATGATAATTATATATCTACCTACTTCAATATTTTGCGGACAGCTAAGAATTCTGAAGTTTAATAATTGGTAAACTTCAGAATTCTTAGCTGTGAAAATGGAGCTTCGAAGTGGGAATAAATAAAAAAAATATAGTTTGTATTAAAATTTACTTCAAATTATCACAAATTCTAACAATATATCATAAAAATATGTAGAATACAAAATATAAAATCAGTAAGTGAAGCTGAACAGCAATAAAGTGGAAAATCGTCTGAACCACGGATACGTCGCTGAAAAGTTTAAAAATATGAACATTTCCAACAATGTTTCCACTGGTTTGGAATCGCCAAGTACCTACGTATGAAATTGTTTCAAACATTTGAATATAAGCCGTAGAGCATAGTGCTTCTACCTGCAATACTAGTACAGTACTATAATGTTGTACCTACCTATTGTAGAGGTACGTAGAGAGTTGTTTAGATTTTTTTTATTAATTGCAAATGGATTGTCAATTTGGTACTGAAAAGGATTCTTTGTTTATCATACTCTCTTTCTCAGCCGAAAGGCGTCCACTGCTGGACAAAGGCCTCCCCCAAGGATTTCCACGTTGACCGGTCCTGCGCTGCCCGCATCCATGCGTATCCCACGACCTTCACCAGGTCGTCGGTCCACCGAGTGGGAGGCCTGCCAACACTACGTTTTCATTTACTATTTCATGTAATTTCTTGTGTGCAATATAAAGTATTATTGTTGTTGTTATTTAACGTAAACGCCACTGACAGTATTTATATAAAATTTTCACAGTTATAAAGCATCTGGCTAATCTATGTTATTTATTTGGCTGCGTCGATTTCAGAGGAAATAAAAACCAAACAAAATATTTAGCAAATTAAATAGTTAGCTTCATTGAGTTAGAAAACGCTGCCATAAGCTAGTATAAATAAAAAAAATTAAGAGATTCTAGTGAAATCTTACATCATGAGCTATGAAATATGGGGAAACGGCGACCAATTCTTCTGTTTATCTTAAATCCTAAAACCAACTATCACTAAAGCAAAAATGGATGCACCCAATGATATTGATTACAGATTCGCGTTACTCTAAAACTTCCCGCGAGGTGGTAATAACGGCAGACCATCTGTGCCGCTTCTCCCCGCCGTGCAGGGGAGATGCGGCGATATTGGAACTTATCGGCCGGCTCACTTGTAAATAGCAGCACAAGTTTACACGTACCCTCTATTTGTAGCGGAGGGCAATTTTGGCTAAGAGAAAAAGTTGGTAATGTGATAGTAGATACATTGGAGGTAATACTAAATTAATGTTAGGTATATTACTTAGTAAATCCTTGGGGGAGGCCTTTGTCCAGCAGTGGACGTCTTTAGGCTGAGAGAGAGAGAGAGAGATATTACTTAGTACGTGTACTGTCATAACTGTGTATTGGTCCCTACCAATGTCATATATAATGTAAGATTAGAAATACACGTAGAAATAAAGTTGTTTCGGAGTGATATCGGCTATGGTTTTTTGTTTAAAAAGTTGATAAAACAAAATGTGTGTATTTGACGAAAAACACAAGAAAAAATCTCTTCACGAAAAAATATGACTCGACATGATGAATTATATATATATATAATAAACCTTACTATTTATTTATAAACAAAATGTCCCATTTAATTCGTAGCGATACGATATCTAAATTCGTGATCGTTTCTACTACCTGATATCAAAAACAATTTTGTTCTATCATTATAGCGAAAGCGAACGTCAAATGTATGGAAGTAAGTCAAGTAAGCGATAAAACAATTCGTTACTCTATGGTTTCGCTTAGTTTTCTCTATGAACTTGCGATGACGGTGGCGATCGACCACGTTATTTAGCATGGCCTTATGTCAATCCCATACATTTAATAATTTTCGAACTTCGTTTTTGTTTTCAAATTCTGACCGTCTGTCTGAAACTAATGAACAGATTTTCACTAATGCATGCAATGCGTAAGGTTAAGTTAAGGTAAAGTAGGTAAAGTTTACGCGTGCGAAGTCACGGGCACAAGCTTGTATGCGATCTATTTCACGAATATCTTTTTAACATACTACAAGCACACCACCAAATCGTTATTGAATAAATCTCATGGTACCGATTCCCTCTGGACCCTATCTAGTTCATTGCAAAAAGAACTCTACATCAATACAATAAGGTTTATTAACTCAATGTTCTTAATCACAGTCACTTAGTCATTCGTCAGATGTTGTGCTTTTAATGTAAAAGGCATTTTGTGTAGCATTCTGGGTGATCGGGGAAAATGGGGCAAACTGCTACAAGTCGATCAATCATAGTCTGTGACGCACAATGCACTTTTTTGCATTTAATTGCGATTATATGTTCTGATTCTGCTTTGTTTATCTTAAATTAAAATATCAATATTATTTTTACTACGATTTTCGCTTTGATGTATCACCTAACTTTGGTAGGCACTTATTTTTAATTTATTTATGGGATATGAGTTACAAATTTTAATCTCATATCGCATAAATAAATTAAAAGTGAGTATTTTAATGATATACCCAAATTCCAAATTAAATGATGTTTGTTTAGTATTTTTGTTATGTTATCTACTATTTTTTTATCACAAAAAAATCGTAAAACGTTACCTTGATAATTATCAAATAAAATGTATACCGGAAGAGAAGTAAAAGAACTATTAATTAATGTATTTACAAAATCTATTTTGATTGTATCTAGCTAGCTATTACACATATTGAACAAAATATTATACATATTGAAGAAAATTGTGTACTTAACCTTGAAGAAAATCTGTTGAACCATTTGAAAATCAAATAATTCATTTCTTTGCGTAAATAAATCCGTATATCATATTTGATATCAAAATAAGTAAATTAGAATTATCGGATTATACTTATATATCAGTTGCTAAGTAACGATATAAGAATCAAGCTTATAGCTACACCCAAAATATGAGCAAAGTAAAAATATAGCACGTTAACCTCGCCTGGGGCAATAAATAAATCGCATTTCCAACCAAACACGTTCTACATTTTCAACCGACTTCCCAAAAAGGAGGAGGTTATATGTTTCGATGTATGTATGTTTTTTTTTTATGTATGTTCGCCGATTTCTCCGCCTATTGTGGACTAATTTTCAAAAATGTTTTTTTATTCTAAAGGGTGTATTCCCAAGTTGGTCCCATTTTAACCACGTCAGAATCTGTTCGGTAATTTTAAAGATTCCTAACAAAATATAAAAATATCAACATTGCATTATAGAGCAAAAGCCCGCGACAATATGCCCTCATTATATGTATTATTAAAGCTCAAGATTTTCTGTGTATGTCCCCAACATAGAAATAGCGATTAGCGACTATAAAAGTTGGATCATAATTACTTAGGCAGATAATTTGTAGCAATAACATATAAAGTGGTAGCTCAATTTCCTCAAAGTAAAGTTTTGAAAAGATTTTATTCCGAATAATATTAGAAATCACGCCATCCATTACCAGGCAATTGGTGCAGATATAAACCCCTGCTAGACATTCTAAATTTACTAAATTATGGCCCTATTTATTTTATTATAAAAGCTGAATTTAGTGTTACTTTGGGAGGCCCCAAGGGTGCTTTTTATACCTATAAAAATCATCCTTGCTAGCCATATTGCCTGCATAAGCAACTAAGATCCAAAATTCATACCTAGTCGCTAATATTTTTTACCCGTATATACCACGCAGAGAAACATTCAGCATTTTTAAAATAAGGAAGGTTTGGTCGTTGCGGGCTCTTGGTCTATTTATGTGCCAAAAATAATAGACAATTTGACATGTTCCGACATTTCAAATCAAACTGACATAAAAAGTTTCGAATTCTTTATTATTTATTTTCGGCCAGAAGAAAAGTTTAAGTTTTTATTAAAGAAAATAGGTGTAGAAGCACTAAAAATGATAAAATAAAACTTTTTTTCCAAAAAAATGAACCGACTTCCATCATAAAACTTAAAATCATGAAATAAGAATACAGAAAAATGTATTAGCATGCTACCTACTGAATGAGATGAAGTCGGTGCCAAATTGAAAATTAAATAATCTAAATTAACATTAGGATCATGTATATATAAAATGCCTAGCTAAACAATTACATAACACCCTTACTCCTGCACTTGGCACCGACTTCACCTCAGTAGCATGCTAATACATTTTTCTGTATTCTTATTTCATGATTTTAAGTTTTATGATGGAAGTCGGTTAATTTTTTTGGAAAAAAAGTTTTATTTTATCATTTTTAGTGCTTCTACACCTATTTTCTTTAATAAAAACTTAAACTTTTCTTCTGGCCGAAAATAAATAATAAAGAATTCGAAACTTTTTATGTCAGTTTGATTTGAAATGTCGGAACATGTCAAATTGTCTATTATTTTTGGCACATAAATAGACCAAGAGCCCGCAACGACCAAACCTTCCTTATTTTAAAAATGCTGAATGTTTCTCTGCGTGGTATATACGGGTAAAAAATATTAGCGACTAGGTATGAATTTTTCACACACATTTTCCATATTATGTTACCTACCTTCTTATTTGCTTCTTCTATGCTTATATATTAATATAGTTTTATATAGATGTGACGTATAGTGTTGTATACGTCGCCCCCACCACTGCCCGGTGGTGTGGGGATGTGTCAGTGCGCACTGCGCATTCTGTTACGATACGTTGTGGTGGACGGACGTGTGTCCGGATATACTCATTGTCCTGGTGGTTACGGTGGAACATCAGGATGTCCGGTTGCGATGTACAGTTACGTGCGATGGACGGCACGTAACCTTGCCGTAGGACGTCACAAATGGCAACGAGGAAAAAACCGTGAGTAAATTATAATTACTAATCGTTTGAAATCGCTCGTTATTTTCAACATCATGAAAAAAAAAACAATTGGAAAGGAAAAGGGAGGTAAATGCATATTACACAGATGCCAATTCGATATTTTATAGAAATATATGCAAAGTTTTACCCGATTCAATTATTTTCCAATGTAGGTAGTTTACAATTTGCAATATGAATACATACTTGCCGAATAATATTGAAATTGGAGTCGAGTTATTTCCCCAATGTCAAAAAGTATGTAACTAATGTCGTGTTCGGGCCGGACCGGCAACAAAGACAGAAACAAATGCATAGAACTTATTGATATTTTGCTCAGAGTAAATATATATTCAAATCTAAATTATTTTGATAAGAAACTTTCAATTTAATTTCGGCTACCTCTGAAAAGTCATGTTAATTTGACAGACAAAAAGCATATTTACCAAATTATGTAAATCGGTGAAATTTATAAACAAGGTATATTCTTTGAAAAAGAATACAATTTGAAATAAAAGTTGACAAGTAAAATTTATTGTGAATGACTTTGTTTAAACCTACCTTAACAAGGTTATGTGTGGAACCAAACGATATAAAATTCATTTGTATTAATATTAATTTCGATAAATAAAAAAGTAACATCAACAAGAATGCAATTCATTCACACTAATTTGCATCTATAATCAAAGTAAGTGCATTATGATGATAACACTAATTGTCTACCAGTGTAGTAATTGTCTACCAGTGTTACGTAGTACTTATATTAATTCTGTGCCAGTGTAGTGAGCCTTCCCTGGTATGAAATACATGGCTAAATGTCACAGCCAATGTTTAAAGTTAAGATTTACACAATACAGATAACAAACAAAGGTTTTGAGTCAGATTATGTCCCAAAAAAACATAATGAGCATTAGTAAACAACAGTGCTAACAAAAAAAAAAAAGATGAATTATTTCAGTTTACTACAATACAAAGAATGAATGGTTTCATATGCATAGTGTTTGTGTGTTGGATAAAACTATTGTATCAAAGTAGAAGAAAATGTAAATCAATGGATGAGACAGTCAGTGAAACGATTAATTCTATTTGAAAAGATTAGTTTTATACAAAATATTGCTTACCCAAATAAAGTTCATTGTAAGAATGACACATGTAAATTCTAACTGCAATTAGATCACCACTAAGCTGCGCAACAGCAACTAATTATGTCTGACAAATAATTTCCGTTAACTGCGGAGAAACACTAACCAATGTATAGCACATGTTGTTGACATGACTTTAATGAATAAAAGTGCTAAATCGGGTCAGTAGATTTTGGATATCCGTTTTATGTTGTGGATGACTCATGACTCATAACCATAGATTTTACAAACCAACATCATTATAAATTGACGGCCTCTAGGCACAACAATGGGGATTTCCTCTGAATCACGGGTTCGATTCCTGATCAAGTTATATACGTTCAAATCTACCTAAATAATGCTGTAAGGAATGAATGAGCCAAAAGTTCTTGTATTTAGTTTGTGTACAGTTTGACGTTGTAATAAGCTAATGTACAGAGTTCTTATGTGTAGCACAATTTGGCGGTGCTGTGTAACGTCTAGGGTAGCTCAAAATGAAAAGAAAATGAGGAGTAGAGACTGTTGTCTGCTATTAGTCCAAAAGGTGAAATAACAATGTTTGGAGATGACCAATGTTGACAAATCAACGGTTCGATTGTAACCCAATAAAATATTTATGTAACATGAATACTGATGATCAAATGATAGTTTTATTTAACTATCGCCTGGGTTTTGTCGTTGTGATTTAAACGAAAGAAAATGATGATGGTCAACCGGAGTTAACGATATACTAAAAAAAAAAAAAAAAAAATATGTTGTTACGATGTTATCAGTAAAGGTACGTAAATATTAAGTAGTTAACTGGTATGTTAGTTAATACTATTTGAAATACAAGTTTTTACAGATTGAGTAGTAAACTGAAAATGTCAGTTGGTACTAATAAAAATAAATGGTTTACAAATTTAGTAATAAACTGGAAATATCAGTTGTTACGAATAATAAATACATGTTGTTATAAATTAAGTAGTAAACTGAAAATGCCATCTGGTACTAATAATAATACATGTTGTTACATATTGAGTATTAAACTGGAAATGCAAGTATAATTAATTTCGTTACAAATTGAGTAGTACCGGGAATGCGAGTTGGTACTAATCAAAATAGGTACATGTTTTTACAAATTCAGTAGTAAACTGGAAATTCCAGTTGGTACTAACAAGAAACAATTGAATAAAATGAAAGCTGACTTGGTTAGGTCAGCTGGTATTAACAAGAAGCAATTGATTCAAATAAGTATCAAGTTGACTTGGTTAGGTCAGCTGGTGATAACAAGAAACAATAGATTAAATAAGTAGTAAGCTGACTTGGTTAGATCAGCTGGTACTAACAAGAAACAATAAATTAAATTAAGTAGTAAGCTGACTTGGTTAGATCAGCTGGTACTAACAAGAAACAATAGATTAAAATAAGTAGTAAGCTGACTTGGTTAGATCAGCAGGTACTAACAAGAAACAATTGATTCAAATAAGTAGTAAGTTGACTTGGTTAGGTCAACTGGTGATAACAAGAAACAACAGATTAATATAAGTAGTAAGCTGACTTGGTTTGATCAGCTGGTACTAACAAGAAACAATTTATTGAAATAAGTAGTATGCTGACTTGGTTTGGTTAGCCGGTACTAACAAGAAACAATTAACTAAGTATGAGGCAGACTTGTGTTGGTCAGCTGAAACTAACAAGAAACGATTAATTAAGTAGTAGGCTGTTTTGGTGATCAGCTGGTACTAATAAGCAACAATTGATTAAGATTAAGTAGTACGGGGACTTAGTTTGGTCAACCGGTAATAAAAAGAAACAACTGTTAAAGATACAAGTACTAACAAGTTTCTATTGTATAAATGGCCCCAAATGTATCAAATACCACTATTGAATTGTTGGGCTGCAAAAATGATTTCGCGAAATATAAATTTATGGTCAATTGGTAACCACACATTTTTGGAATTGAAAGATTGATTTAATTTATACAACCGAGTACGAATTCACGACGTTTATTGACAAATTGATAACAATAAAACGAGTACATACAATTAATGATAATGGCGTACTAACCGATTCAAGAACAATTGTTGCGTAAACTGCTGACCGCAGCGATATTGTACGGTAACACCGTACATAATATAGTATGTTGACAATCGACAATTTGCAATTTAATACTGATACATATAATACATACTTTTAATCTATCTAGTCTTGGCAAAGTAAAGGCCGACATAAATGACAATTAAGCATCATTACTTAATATGTGGTATACTAAGTTACTGAATATATGGTAAGCGGTGTTGAATGCACAATAACACAGTTTTCACAATGCCTGATAGAATCTGTGCCATAGTTTTTAGCTATAACTAAGTACCCAAAAGAAAAGAAAAATAAACAGGACTTGATTAGCCCGCTCATTTATGAAAAGGAGTGTCCGCCTCCAAGAATATAGTCTCTAGTCAGGATCAGCTGGCTAGAACGAAGAGGGAAAATTCAGTGTTTTATAAATAACGCCGTTGCGTACTAAATTATCAGTGACCGTCCACATTACTAGTTCTTTGGGTTTAATTTCGTGGCCGCTATAAGGTTAAGTATCATTATGAATTAGAGGCGTGTTGCCTTTGATGTTCAAATGAAAAATAAATAAATAAATTCTTTAATTTTGACTTACTTTGACACTAAGTAATATCTAAATATTTAACTTAGGTATAATACCTTGCAGAACATGAGTACGCTAAATGTGTACGTGTTATATTGGGATCATAAAGTTACGTTTACCTTTGTAGGCCACGGTGTAAATACTATGTACTGAATGTTATTTCCTACAGAATATATCTGACTCTGTGTATATGTTTGTTAGGTGTGAGAGCCTAAATTAATTGAACGAGCAAAATGGATACACCGACACAAGTTCACTGGTAAAAGTTTATTTTTAACTGTCAATTGAGTACCAACAAAGTTGACGGAATTTACACAAAAATAGAAGGCACAATACAGTTAACACAAATACTACTAATTCATGGCAGCATGGCTAAAGATTTATTTACATAGGTACAAGCGATATGGATCGTTGCGAGGTGACGACTGAATTGAGTCGCCACGGAGTATATAAAACAAGTATTATAACAATTAAACAATATGTGCCCCTACACCCTCGTATTCTTTAAGAATTTACTTGTACTGTCATAATAGATAAGTAAGATTTACTTATTCATTCATGACTCGAGATTACGGATCAGTCTTCTCGGACTTGGCTGCTGCTCTCCCGATATTCAGGTACTGGACAGTGAGTTGTACTTTTCATAAGAACAATCTAACAAGAGATTAATCGCGTGACCGAATATAGCTCTAAATGGGGAGCCGGAGCTCCGACAATGTCATGTCGGAGGTTGTATATATTCTAACAATTTTGAAATGAAAAACAAAATGAAAAATGATTTATTGACCGCAATATACACAATTAAGTACAACTAAACAAGTAAATGTTTGTAACATTTGAATATCGATTTGAACATCTACATCACTTAACATCTATGTCTTCCTTACTAGCGAGGAAATCAACAAAAGTTAACAATCCAGAATAAAAATAAAGTAGATAGTCAGAAATATGACGTTTTGTCATTATATAACATTCTCTGTATCATCTAAGATGAAAGATATATTTTAGAAATAAACTAACCTTTGGTGAATAGAATACATAAATAGCCTTGTTCTATTACAAGGTTAAGATGAAAAAAAAAATAGATTTCATTTGCATAATAACTATTATGATATTAAAATAGTTATTGAAATTCTTAATATAATACAAATAATGAACTCTAAACTAGCATCAATAATCCCTCAATAAAGATCTTTGTGCCACCTGAGTTAACGCGTGTAGAAATAATCTATCAACACAGTTTCTTCTGCAACTTATTGTCAGAAGCATTGGATGCTAAGTTTTTACTCAACAACAATACTCAATGGCAAGTACTTTTATACTGAGAAATACCATATTAAATAATAGAATTCTGTAGAGCCAGCAGAAAAAAGATAACACATAAACAGATTCTATTAGCTCATTTTATATTAATAACTGTATGATTTAGTTCTTTCTCGGTTTATACAAATAATTCATATATTTTGTCAGACATCCTGATAAGTCAAGAACATAAAGCTATTACAAACAAAATAAAGTCGTTCATTCTACACGATCTGGCATAAAAATTCAAAATAAATACATGTTTATTTAAGCCACCAGTCACCATGCAAAATATCAAACAATTTGAAATCGAGTCGAATTTGAAAATAATTCCAATTAGTCCAGATTTAAAGTCAATAAGAATAAAAAGGATTATTTATTAAGCAATAGCAATGTCGATGTTCAGTCTGTTGCGAATCAAATCCTTATCTACCCATTTTTGAGGGGACGATCGGCATGCTGTTCCCAAGAGTTTGCTGCGATTTATAGCATGTGTGTGTCAGGTAGTGTCTGTGCTTCATAGGTTTATGAAGGAAAAAATACATTAAATGCGTTTTGTAATCATTTATGCTAAAAAATTATAGTATTACAGAATAAAATTCTTATTTAACCCCAATTTGATAAAATATGATTCTGTCATATTCTTTTATTTGCAATAATGCTGCATACAATACATGCAGTTGTCAAACTGGACACTGACTTGGTAAAAAAAAAAAAAAAAAAACACGTGTTTTTCAAATCAAATATTAACAAAAGAGGGGATTGTGGGACATTTGCTACTTTAATTCAGATTGTTGTAAGATTACGCACATGATACATCTTCATAGTAAAGTTTATGAAATTGGAGGTTTAGGTTAATTTGGAAAATATCGGAATTGGAAACTACTTGCTTCTTAAACCTACATTTGTATTTCGGAATGGAAAGTGGCGAAAAGTAAATTATCGAGATAAGCATATAGATTCTTTGTCGATATCTATCAGATTCACTCGCAGTCATACTACCCAGTCTTCAGTGAAAACTATATCTAATTATATTCTTTGTATTTATCAAAATCATAAAAAAGGAGAGGTGTGACGTATAGTGTTGTATACGTCGCCCCCACCACTGCCCGGTGGTGTGGGGATGTGTCAGTGCGCACTGCGCATTCTGTTACGATACGTTGTGGTGGACGGACGTGTGTCCGGATATACTCATTGTCCTGGTGGTTACGGTGGAACATCAGGATGTCCGGTTGCGATGTACAGTTACGTGCGATGGACGGCACGTAACCTTGCCGTAGGACGTCACAATAGATATAGTATTTATGTGTGTAATATTAGGTAAAAATAGTAAAGTCCGTTTGCCTGTTACGCTTTCAAACGTTGAAACAATTTAGTTGAAAATTATAAATTTAGCATGAGGATATAGTTGCAAAATATGAGAAATTTTATGTCCTAAAAAATTCAACCCTGAGAGGCTGAAATCATGAGTGAAAGTTTGTTTAAATAAAATATAAATAAGAAAAAAATAGATACTTGCTACGGGTGGAGCCGCGAGCAACAGCTGTTATTAAGATAATATATCTGTTGAAGAAAATTGCTGGATGGATTTACCCCCTGAAATTTCTAGGATAGGTACCTGTATTTTTTTCTATATGTCTTACTTATCTATATATATATATATATATATATATATATATATATATTATGAGTACTATCGAGTAATAAAGTTATATCAGCATGGGCCAATGCGTGGTACAAGTGAGCACAGATGTTCAAAAGATATTAGTTTGCTAAACGGTGAGGACTGTCGTTTAAAATTAAACCGGGCGCGAAAGCCATTTCTAAAGTAATAACGACTTTAATTGAACGTTAGAATTGATCTGTTCTATCTATTACAAATAAAAGTGTCACAGAATTTAATTTTAATTTTACACTTTTTTATGATTAAACTTCAATCAAAATCCTCCGCTGCTTCAGCCAGTCAGAACTACTTAATTGATTTTCATGCGATTTTCGCCAATAAGTAGATACATAGTGGTTCTTGAGGAATACTTTGGTGTAAGTAAAATAAAGCGGGTCTTATTACAAAGTATAATATTTTGAATTCATTATTAATCCAAAGAATTGATGCAAAAAAAGCTGACTTAAATTTATATAGAAAATGTAGTATTTATTTGACTAAAATTGTATAAGATTCGATAATAACGTTTCGCTCTATATAAAAAATCCATTAAGCGGAGAGACAATCTTATATATAATAAACCAAGGGTTCATAGTTATGGTAACACTAACTAAAAGAGGCCACGAATGTTTGGCAATAGCTTAGAGCGTTTACCCTCAATTAGGGTAGAGGTACCTAAAATGGTACACTGAAAGGGAAAATTGTTTTTCTCCCAAAAAGGTTTGCTCCATCGGAAAATTATCCGCTTTTACCTTCCACTGGGCGTGTTATTTTAGGATCAGGACATAAGATGATTATTTTCCTCGTGTTTTGAACATCAAAGAGTGTTTAGTTATTACCTGTGGTTATTACCGTCTTTGTTGTTTATACAAATATTTCTTTTTACAGAGCGTTTAACATCGAACTTAAGTTCGATGGATATAGAGATTTTTTGTATTTGTCCTGATATGTCAGCAATTTCGAGTCCCACTCAAGATTCTGGCCAGACTTGGAAATTGTCATAATTTTTGTTTTTTTGGGGTTTCGTACCTCAAAAGGTAAAAACGGAACCCTTATTAGATCATTTTGTTGTCTGTCTGTCAAACTTTTTTTTCTCAGGAACGCTTAAAGGTATCAAGTTGAAATTAATATCGAATACTTGGATCTACGGTCTCTTTCAGTAAAAAAATAATCAAAATTATACGTCAACGCGATCAGGAGATATCACCGTAAATGTGGCAAATTTATGCATATTTTGCGATTTCAGACAGCAATCAAAACCTATGGGGTACTTCCCGTTGACCTAAAATTACGAAATTTGGCAAATAGCAAGGTCTAACAATACTTGTACAGGAATATATCTGAAAGTTGTAAATATGTTGTTGAAAGTCTAAAAAAGCGTTACAAACTTATTTTTGCGCTAAATGCAGTATGAATCCTAGGGATCGACCTGCAAAGTTAAGTTTGTTTTTGAAATTAGTTGGTCTTTTAGGTAGAACTATAATGTGAGATGGTTTGCATGTACGGAACCCTCGATGCGCGAGCTTGACTCGCACTTAGCCGGTTTTTTTTCTTATAATAAAAATCATGAAGAATTAAGATGTAAAATAAAATCCCGAGTCAATGGGTAACGAAATTTAAATTTCAAGTAACGACTTTTAAATAATTCATTTCAATGCCTACTTAAATCATAGTGAATGTTGATGTTGCAACTCGACCTGGTGAAGGTCGCGGGTTGCGCATGGATGCGTGCAGCACAGGACCGGTCGTTATTGAAATCCTTGGGGGAGGCCTTTGTCCAGCAGTGGACGTCTTTCGGCTGAGAGAGAGAGAGAGAGAGAGAGAGAGAATGTTGATAAGAAAAAAGATGAAGTAGATTTTACATAGTTATGCTATCTAACATTAGCATGGTGAGTTGTTTCTTGAAAATTAATTCATTTCGTGTTACAAACAGATGATTAAGCAACGTCGCAATAATAATACCCTTTTCTTTTGCAAAACATCCCCTTTAATGCTGTTCTTTTCAGTAACAAGACGCGATTTATTTTAAGTGGGGAGACAAAACACATTGCCTGTTGGATACCCCTCTAATAGGATCCCTTTAAGATTTCGGCAAGGGTGGTTAGTAACCAAAAGAAAAAAATGAAATATCATCGCATTAGAGAAAGAGTAACGATTAAGTAGATAGATAAGGGGAAAATTATGCTACGTCGCTATATTGCGGAAAAAGTAATTCCGCGCTCATTATTTTTTATTTTATTTTGTTTTGCAATGGGTTTAAAAAAATGTTTTCTGTTTAGAATTACTCTGCATTCATATAGTACGCTATTTCTGTTAATATTTTTTGACATGATGCATAAATGTATTCCTTTGCTTGTTAGGCTGTTTTGACAACATAATATTTACCTATACGTAAACCATCTTAAACAAAAACTACTAATTTGTCCGACTTTTTGTCATAAATCTCCAGCTCATTAAAAATAATGACATTCTATCTAACTATGGAGATGGATCTAAAAATAAGAGTGATGATTACACTACGCTATATGCGTTCCGTTTGAAACACAGTGTCAGCAAGAGGCACAGGAATCAAACGTCAGTCGCGTTGTGTGACAAAACAGAACAAATCGATTATACCGCGTATAACCTCCTTATTCCAAACTGATTTGAATTTAAATGGCGCGAAACTAGAATGTCATTGAATATTTAGTAATCTGTTCCAAGTTTGCGTTCTATTTTTGTGTTTTCTAAATACAACAATGTATAAGAGGAATTTGTTTACAGTTTTGACTTTGGCTGTTTCCTGTTTGTTATCCACAGGTAAGTTCAGTATTATTTTTTTATACATACTAGGTAAATCGATTTTTTATAATTTTGTGAGCAAATGCGTATACTTGTAACAAAAAAAAAACTACATGGTAGCGAGCGGTATTAAATTAACGAGTTAAGATTTTTTGCGTAAAAAATTTGTTTTTTTTACTGGAGCAAAATGTCGAATGCGTTAACTGAAGCGATTACAGAGCGGTTGCAGCTGAATGTTGTCGCGCTATTTTTGACTGGGTCATGAATTTTATTGCCACATTCCATTCAGAATTTTCCACTTATAACTGCCGTTCTGTAAGTAATATTTAAACACACTTTGTTTATAAACTGTACCTATGATTTTTATTTGTATTGTATATAAAAGAAATAAATTAAGTACCTTATTAATCGACCGAGCGAGCGCAGCGAGCGAAGCGTCTCAGTTTCCACTAGCCGAAAATTCTTTTGTCTGTCCGGATGTTATCGCCTACAGGTCGCATTTCTGAACCGATTCTCATGAAATTTTGTAAGCAGGTTCGGTAATTTTATAGAATTTTTTAGTCGAGCCAGTTTTTCGAAATTTAAAAAAATGGCCGAAATATATAAAAAAAACCTCATATCTCAGCTATTTAAAAAATAATTCAAAAATGTCATTAGACATTTTTGTTATTCTTATTAAGACGCATTTTTTTTGTTTGAACAACATAGTAAAATTCAATAAAACCGCTATAAATCCATATGTTATAAATTCTCATACGATAGTTCACAAAAAAAATCAATAGATGGCGCAGCAAAGCTTTTAATACTCGCAAAATCGCTAATACGTTTACAAGAGTGACTTGATTTATTTATTAAATAAAATTAAATGGTTCTTAACAATCATATGGCTTTTTTTACACGACTGACCAAAAAAGGAGTGTTATGTTTTCAGGGTTCATGAATGTATGTAAGTATGTATGTATGTATGTAAGTTCCTTTATTCCACCATAAGTCATGAACGGCTTAACAGATTTTGATGTGAGAGGTATTTTTAGATTCCTTGCATTCCTCCGAGTGACATAGGCTATATGACGTCATCATCAAAACAAAATGGCGTATTATATATGCGTTAAATAGCAGACCAAAAAAATAAAATTTGATCAATCTTATCGAGTGGGGTATCAAATAGAAGGGCTTTAAAAGGCGATTTGAAAAATGTATATAACTTATATGTTTGTATGTACTTTTTGAGTAAAAACTTGTCAGTCGTGTTTTTTGTTTTTAATAATAAGCTTGTTTGTCTTGCTTGGCTTTGAATTGTGTGTATTTAATTGGTTAATGGTATAGTATTGTGGATTGCTTTGCATGGTAGAATTATCTTGAACACTTGAAATAATTCTGATATCAAAAAACTTCATTGTATGATTAAAATCCTATTATAAAAAAAAGTAATATATATAATACCTACTAATCAGAGAGATTCGATTTCAAATTGAACTTTCTTTTTTGAACTTTAATTTTGTTGCGCAAATAACATATTATACTTACAAACATATAACCAATAGGTACCATGCATTTCTGAAGACTAACGACCTCCGTGGCCTAACGGTCATCACGCCCCGGACGGCTACACCAGAGGTCCCGGGTTCGATCCCCGGTCGGGTCAAGATGGAAAATAATCTTTTTCAAATTGACGTGGGTTTTGGATATTTATCTATATATATTTGTTATAAAATATAGTATTGTTAAATTAGCATCCCGTAAAGTCTTGAACTTACGTTGGGGCTAACTTAATCTGTGTGATTTGTCCGTCTATATTTATTATTATATTATTATTTATATTATTTGAGGCAAAAAAGGCAGGTTTCACTAATTTTTTTAGTGGTATTGTCCAAACACAAGAACATATTTGGGCTTATGGGTAAAATATGAGAACTTTTTATTTTCTTTCCAGCATTGGTAGGTTGGTTTCAAAACTCTTCTTAGCCAGGGACACGGTAAAATATCGGTTATTTCGTGGAAGGGCTCGCGAGGTCTACTGTTCTGACAGAACCACTAGTATAAATAGTCTCCATCAAAAGAAATGACGATTTGTAAGTTAATAGAATTCAAATGATTAATCTAGCGATTTCTATGCGATGTTTCGACTATCTCTCAATCTATGCTAGAAAAGTGAGTGACGCAAGTATGTGTAAGCACTAAGTAGGTATGACATTCTCCGTTCGTCAAAAAACACTATACCTATTAAATCATATCCACTATTTTACTTGTGCTTAGAACATTTAAAATTGTGGGCCTCTGAATTTGTTTCATGTAATAGATACTAAGTACTTAGATGCGTTCGGTGAAGCTTCATAGCCCAAGAAGAATCGCAAGCTGTACAAATTCTGTATATAGACTGTATATTAGCGCTTAAACCACACCTACAAACACATCCAAGAATTAATTTTTCACAGTAGGTATTATTAAACAAAATGTTGGTAAAAATTACCAATTTACATCTAAAAATTAAGTTAACGTAGATTAAGTAACACTGACAAAAGCAATGGTACTTAGCTCTTAAATAGGTAGAAAGTTGTTTTAAACTACTGTTTATTGAATAAGTAAAATCAAAACATTATTTAAGATCAAGATATGTTATTTGTATGTTATTTGATCATGTATCCTCCTCGTTGATTCGTAGAAGAGAAAAATCAAAATTGTTTTCACTGCATCATTTGTAGTTATCCGAGATTCAATTGTTTAATGGACATGTTCCATCATAATCTACGATTACGTAACATTGTCATGGGCCATGTTAAACATTATCTTGGAGACAGTGTCCTTTTTAGTTGGACCTTGTCTGATGAACTAAAAGTTCTTCACTTACATACGTACATAGAATCACGTCTGTATCCCTTACGTGGTAGACAGAGCCGAGAGTCATGAGACTCGACGGCCACGCTTAGCTGAATAGGGGCTCTCTGATGGAATGGAGATTCAGGTATTCAGTGACAGGTTGCTAGCCCATCGCCTATGAGTAGTAGTTGGAGGAAACTTCTTTACTCGGTTTGTAAAATATTTTTTATAGATATTCACTTATTTAAGCTATATCTCTTTTTTACATTTTTAAATATAAAATATTACAAAAAATAATAAACATTTAAAAATATAAAAGGGGAATCCATTGGCAGCGGGGCAAAGACCCAAGCTACTGGTGGTCAGGGCTCCAGCGAGAGGAATCTTCTCACATGCGGGCCGTGTCTGATTGTCGCTTTCTGTAATATAATAAAACAAGTATTACCTATATATGTTGACGAAAGAGTAATAGGTACAAGATCTGTTTTCGATTCTATCATACGGATATCCTTTGGATAATCGTATTTACGTAAGTACCTATGTAAACATCTAGAGCACAATATACTATTCGAGAGTATTCGATGCTCGTGTCTGACACGCTTACAAGCCAGTTACATCATTCAAGACTTAAAAAGTGTACAGCTATTTAACAAAGCATCACAAATACAATGTCTATCCCCTAGCCTAAACATACCACAACAATTAATAGTGAACATGAAGCATGCATCAAACAACAATTTGAAGCGGACACTGACTAGTTAAGCTCGTTAAACGATATTCCTAAATTTATACCACCATATTTGTGTCATGGCGGCACAAACTAGGCCATATGGGAAAGGAATATTCGACTAATGTGTATATTTGGGAACCGCACGTGGTTGGGAAATGTCTTAATTTTTTTTTATGATGAAGGTTTGGGTTATCTGAATCATATATTAAATGCGCAGTAAACTTCAAGTGTGAATCACTTTAATCTATTCCTTGTTGATGTTGAACATCTGGATAATATTTTTACTAGCTGCGCCCCGGGGCTTTGCTTCAGAGAAAAGTTCGAGACAAAAAATACTTACTTTAAGTGCTGAGTAATAAACATCTTCTCTCATCAAACTTTCGCATTTATGTATCGTATGGCTGAGATGATGTCGATCCAGTACTAGTCTGCTCTTTAATCCTTTCCTATATTTTATTTATCACATGTAATCCATAATTTACTTTCCACTATCTCTCAGGAAGCGGTGGTAGCCGAGTGGTAGGACGCCCGTCTGTGACTACAAAGGTCCCTGGTTCAAATCCTGCCCGTGCTATATGAGTTTGTACACCAATCTGACTTTAAATATTCAAAATTTGACTCATATATAATCATCAACCAGAGTGCAGGTTTCCACGATGTTTTCCTTCAACGATTCAGGGTGTTTAATGTTGACAAAAACTACCATATATATTCTTTCATTTAGGGTGTGAAATAGTGAAGGCAAATCACTCCATTAACATTGCCAAGATAGTCGTTGTGTGTGTTTCATTCTATATAATGACCACGACCCTCAGTCATGAGGATCAAAAATAGACTCTTTACTAAAGAGCCGGATGTACTAAATAGCTAAAATTCACACCGTGTCTTTAGTCATATGCATTTTCAGTAACACGTGTTGTAACTAAGAATGCAGTACCTAGTGTTAAATTGATTTAGTTCTACGTTGGTGGTCCTGCGCAGTGTTTAATATGAACAAATGAGATTCAATGAGAAATTAGTCATTACAATAGAATGTGTGTAGAATTTTAATAGTTGGATTAGTATTTTGCATATTAAAATGAAAGTATAAATGTTTAGACGGTTTTAACTTTTACTTGTGTCTTCGAACAACGTTTTCACACTCTATGGCGTAGGTAGAAGTAGGTAAAATAGTATCAAAATTTCCGTATTTTAGCAATATTTCTAGGATAATTTTAAACCAGTTATTTTCGATAATCTTACGACATTGAAATAATATACACACGAGGACAAGAATTAAACTTACAAAATTATGTATTTTTATTTTTGGTTAAAACAATCACAATATTTACAAAATAAATGCAGATCAAAACGGTTTTGTTGGGATATTTGGAAAATTGTTATTTTATTAAGTTGAGTAATAGTATATGGTTTCATCGAAAACTCATAGAATGAAGCATTAACAAAAAGATCCACATTATTCAAAAATATCGGTTTTTTCAATAAACCTTTTTGATATTTGATAGAGTTGGTCAGACGCCTACCGTTCCTCATCTCAGTGAACCGTTTTGTTCTTCAATTTAAGTTAAGGAGCTACAAAATTGTAATTGAATAATGAGATTCCGTCTGGCGAGCGACGCGAACCAGGATATTGTTTTATTTAATAAAATTTCAAACAGTTAACAGTGGAATTGTTTAAAAAAAGGTAAGCTTGGCCACTAAATACTTTATAATAACACAATTATCTGACCTGTCTTGCCAGGTCGAGGTTATACCTACCCAGACTCAGATTTATACAATTGCCTTTGCGGTTATTGAAAACTATACGTGCTGGGTCATATTACTTAATATGCTTTACGCGACTGTCCAAAATCGGAGGGTAATTGTTTTCAGGAATTTATGTGAGTTCCTTTATTTCACAGTTTAGATGTCTGAGATATCGTTAATTCGGATTTTATAATAAATTGTGGTTTCTTTATTGGTAAAGTTAATTAAAAATATGTAACCTGGTTTTAACGAAACGTATTTAAACGTAATTGAAACTTTAAAACAAGTGTTTTTCCTTGATTTCACTTCCTTTTTATATAAAAACACTAGCTGCGCCCCGGGGCTTCGCTCCCGTGGGAATTTTGGGATAAAAAGTACCCTATGTGCTATTCCCGGTGTTTTCTACCCGTGTACAAATTTTCATTGTAATCCGTCCAGTAGATTTTGCGTGATTGAGTAACAAACATCCTCACAAACTCACAAATTCACAAACTCACCTCCAAACTTTCGCATTTATGATATTATAAGTAGTAGGATTGTCAGCTAGAGAGTTATTTTTTGTTAGTATAAAACGCTCATCTCTGAAAGCATATTGTTACATACAATTTATGTAAGTATTTGAAAAATCATTGATTATTCAACAATAAAAGTCGATTGTTCCATCACTCACGATATAAAATGTGCGCGATTTCACGAATTTTATACAAAACGGGCGTCTTCACATCACTTCGAAATAAATCAATACCATAATAGGTTTTCGTAGCCATAAATAGGAGATTGCCAGTCCACCCCTGATGTTTTCCATGTGCTAATTCCTACACTTGGGAGAAATAACGTTAAATCGAGGCCTACCAATGCTTTCCACTAACGAACCGATAATTCAGGGGGAGTTTCCCTACGATGTACTATTGAGAGCTTGTTTTATTTGCTTCGAAGAGGAATTGTATGAAAATGATATTTTTTTGGCATAAATAGCTTGTAATTCCTAGGTACCTATATGTATTTTTTACCTTTTTTTATCTACTCATAAAGCTAAAACTTCATTGACTCCGAGACTCTTTTTGCTATGGGATTTATAGACAGCTAAAATTATTTCTTCATTTGACTATTTGCTCATAAAAATCTAGCGATTGTATAGGTTGCTCTTCTTTATAAAATTATATTATTTATTTATTTTTATATATTATAGCTACATATAAATGTTATATTATAATATCTAATATTCTGTGCAAATTACTAGTAGATGTACCGTCCAAGGCTGATTCCATCAAAGACGAATAAACAGAATTGGTCTTTCTCTGCACTGGCTAAAATGCTTATGTATGTCAAGACATACTTTATTCTTAATAATTCCGACCTTGTACTGTTCTAAGCTTCCCAAGCAGCATGACATAAAAATAAAATATTACGCAATAGGTAATGTTAAATACTAGTTGTGCCTTGGGGCTTCGCTCACGTAGGAATTTCGCCTTTTAAAGTACTCTATGTGCTATTTCCGATATTTTTCTATCCGTATAGGTACCAAATTTCATCAAAATCCGTCTAGTAGATTTTACGTGATTGAGTAACAAACTTTTGCATTTATATTAGTAGAAAGTGGAATATAAAACATTTCTAATATCAAGTAAAAATATTTATTTTACCAAATACATAGTACAAATAAAAATAGGAATACAATAGGCATAGACTTTTAAACAGGAAAGTAGAATAGAATAGTAGAATAAGTAGGATTACGCATTACGTAGTACTTATGAACAGCTGTACTGTGTAATTCCCATACATTTTGTTTTAACAAAACAGAAAAAAAAGTTTTAGATAGAACGCTGTATCGAAGTGATGCATAGCGACGATACTGATTCTCAAGTACTCTCATATAGAAATTAGATATGGTGAAAAAACTAATTGCATCTGAGATGCTCAAAAATCCAAAAATAGTGATTCTCCTTTGTTTCGTTGACAGTATCCACACAAAAAAGTTTCAAACTAATTCTGTAAACAGGCTTTTCGAAAAAAATTCAATTTTGGTAAACTAAAATAACCATGCGCATGGATGCGGGCAGCGCAGGACCGGTCGTTGTGGAAATCCTTGGGGGAGGCCTTTGTCCAGCAGTGGACGTCTTTCGGCTGAGAGAGAGAGAGAAACTAAAATAACCAAATCATCCTTTTGTATTGATTCTTGTCCTCTGTCTTAGAACTTGGCCCTATTTTTACCTTAACGTTCTTGTCGGGGTAGAACACGGGTAGAAGTTCTATAAAAATAGGCTAACAAGTAAACACGTCATGTAGTAAGAATAGCAGTGATGTAAGTTATCTTGGTATGTCATCTCTTTGTGTGATCTAACATCACAGGAGCGCAATAAGAGTGCGTACAATCCACACGAGTACAATTGATGCAATCATCATAAACTATTAAGTACAGACAACTACATGTAAAGTTACCTCTGTGCGCAGGGAATAGCGTCAAATTTGCAATGTATTTGGGTAGGTTGATGTGCTGTTAACTGTATCTACGTCTGTGTTATACTAGCCTACATTATATTTGAGCTAAAAAGTAGTATTAAATATATCCATATTGCGCCAAGCAATTGGCAACATTATGTTGGTCATTTCAGGACTGTTTTAGTGCCATATAAGAACAATTTACGACAATTCAAATACATAAACAACACAATTTTTATATTATCTGGATATTTGAATTAAATATTTTTCATAATATTCTATTACAAAAGTTCTTCTTCTTCTCTCAGCCGAAAGACGTCCACTGCTGGACAAAGGCCTCCCCCAAGGATTTCCACAACGACCGGTCCTGCGCTGCCCGCATCCATGCGCAACCCTCGACCTTCACCAGGTCGTCGGTCCACCGAGTGGGAGGCCTGCCAACACTACGTTTTCCGGTTCGTGGTCGCCACTCGAGAACTTATCTGCCCCAACGGCTATCTGTTCTGCGAGCTATGTGCCCCGCCCACTGCCACTTAAGTTTGGCGATTCTGCGGGCTATGTCGGTTACTTTAGTTCTCCTACGGATCTCCTCATTTCTGATTCGATCACGCAGGGAAACTCCGAGCATAGCGCGCTCCATCGCCCTTTGGGTGACCTTAAGCCTTCTTATGAGGCCCATAGTAAGCGACCACGTCTCTGTTCCGTATGTCATTACTGGCAACACACACTGGTCAGACCTTAGTTTTGAGATACTGCGGTATTTTGGACGAGAAGATATCGCGAAGCTTCCCGAACGCTGCCCAGCCGAGTTGGATTCGACGGTTGACCTCTTTCTCGAAGTTGGACTTACCTAACTGAACTGTTTGTCCCAGGTATACATAATTGTCAACAACTTCGAGTGTAGAGTCTCCAACCTTTAGAGGAGGAGGAGGATTACAAAAGTTACAACAAAAGAAATAAGTAGTACCTAGTACCTATTTGGATGTGGTAGCTCCAAGCAGACAATTTCCATGACACATCGCAAGAACATTTTTATCCTTGAGACAAAATACCTATGACAATCATTTTAATCATAGTAATAGAGGTAGAAAAGACTATATCAAATTGATTTGTTAAATCAACACACCCACTTAGTTCATAAGGATCGACTAGAACATTGACTTGACACCGTATAGAGTACACTTTACATTTTTGAATAGACTCATATTAAGCGTGGTTCATGTGTAATCACATGCATGACATAATGCTGTACATTGTAATAATGGTTACCTTTAGGTAGATATTAAAAAAAGGAGACAATTAGATAATCCTATTATATTATTCGCTATTCATTTTTTTTTCATATTGTTACTTCACGACTGGTAGTTTCGTCTAGTTTTGTATGTTTTAAGTTGTATGATATCTCGTATCTCACTTTTATCCCACATGAAAGTATTTACATCATGTATGAAATTTCAAAAAGTTTGCAAAATAAGAAGTAGGTACGAGTATTTAGATGTATTGTTTGTTAAAACATAAATTTATATGCATCTCCGCTTGTCTAAAACAAACTCACAGAACGATAAATTACTTAGATGTTGTTATCAGTAAAGTGGTGTAAAAAATATTTTAAAGCTAAGATGTTGTATATCAAATCGGACATTTTTTATTCAAAGCTTTTTCTACGTCCAAAGATGAATCACGCCTATAAAGTTTGTTTATTAAACTTCAATTACTCGACGCATTAAACTCGCAAGATGACGGTCAATATTTTATGAGAGTAATAAAAAGAGTATGATCCCGTGGTCTGGTAGTACTTGTGGGGGATATAATTGTTTGACTTATACTTCACATTGATATAAAAAAATCATAGATCGCGCATATCTGAACTTCGTAAACGAAATTATGTTTTATTTTATACTAAACCGAATTTTATGCCAAAATAGACAAATAACAGGGTTGTGTAGTGTACTAGAAAAAAAAAATATTATTTTTAGAAACAACCTCTTTATATTTTTAGATATATTCTGTTGATAAATAGACAAAAAGTGATCTTAATGTGCCCACTTTGAGTTCCATTTGATGTTTAAACCCTACAGCACCATGTCTTAGAAACACGATGGGAAAAAAATCTGACAATGTTTACTGTACGTTGAATTCTCTTTGAAGATGAATATTTTTAAATATCCGCTTTAACGATAAATTAACAGCTCTAGGAATTTTAAAATAAAAATTATATGATTTATACGATACATCATTCAATGTTAAAGTCGGAAAATGTCGAAGTCGGAGTATGTCAAAGTCGGAATAGTACAAAACAAGTAAGTACTTTTGGTGCAATAAAGTATTTTTATTATGTTTATGACGACTGATTTTGACACATAATTACTTAATTGTAATAGCAAGATTTTTGTATATTATTTTAAACAACATGAACAATAAATCAAAGGGTCATTGTTATGCCTTTTTATATCTATATCAAACTTAATTTATTTAATTAGAATATAGATATGATTGATTTTTTTGAATCATTTCGTTTTAACATTGAGAATGTTTTTTCGATCGCTTCAGTATAGCATCCATTTTTGCTCAGAGTGTGATATTACTCGTATCTACTTATTAACTATAGGTATCTCAAACAACACTGAAAACATAATAAGTTCCCCTTTTTGGGCAGTTGTGTAAAAATCAAAGCGCGCTGTAGTGAATCCTGAATAGTGTAATTAATTAGACGACACATTGCTAGTTCTTCCTATCGAATGGCAATCGTAAGCCTTCACTAATAGATCACTTGATAACAAAAGGCAGGGCTATTCGCAGGGCTGTATGTGTACTCATTATATAGGCTGGCCGTCCCTCACTTCAAACCATTGCAGAATTTATGCAAAAGTTTCTTCAATATAAAAAAAAATCGATGAAAAGTAACACGACCGTGACTTTGAAAATTAAATAACCATTAATCAATCAATCATTTATTCAATTCATTAGACATGAACCATGAAACCATAATCATAGAAGTAATAGGTAGATATTATCTATGATTTCATTAATTCCATTACTAGCTACAAAAAATAAATGGTTAAGGCACTTTGTTGAAATAAGGAATAAATTCTTACACACACCTACTCATATGTAGATATTCACACACACAAACGCAAAACAAAGTTATTACATGGGAAATCGTACAAAAAGTGCGTGTACCGATATAATTGACGAAAGAACAAGATAACTCAATAATATCTTTCCTATCACTCGCTGAATGCAGTATTGGTCAAAATATAGTCCTACCTTATATGATCAATGGGCATAAGCTGAACATATCGAAGGTAATTTTGGACCACTTCGTCAATATGATCTCATTATGTCTCCTCGACTACCCAGTTCCCCTGTCCTTATAGTGCAGGGGGTAAAGGCAAGTTTCTTTGTTGCTGCAGTTATTTGTGCGTGTTAGCAACCGTCAAGTCCAATTTACAGTGTGGTTTTACGTTGTTGTAATTTCAAAGACTGATAAACAAAAAAATAAAATTGGTAAATGAGTTTGAAAATTGAAGTAATATAAACCAAAAATAAATTAAGTTTTTTTTGTATTCAAAGTTGACTTGATCGATTATGTATTAGATTTGATGCTTATATAATTTTCATTTCATTTAATCACAAACAATTTTTACATTGTGTTTGATATTACAATATATTAACAGTCTACGAAAGGGTCTTTACCTACTAAAGTGTTTCATGTCGAAAACGCTTTTGTAAATTTTCATTGAAATGAAAAGAAAAAAATGTCACCTTTGTTCCTTATAAAGGTTTCCATTTTACATACCTACTTAGATCTTTTGCTCGGATATATTTTTTTTAATAACTTTTGTTTATCCTTTACTAACTGTTATATAAATACGGTTCCATAAAAGCCATTAATAGGGTTAATACGGTACAAATTTATTATTTCGTCAACGACAAACTCATTACAACTTTCCTCCCCGTCGGACTGCGTTCAAAAACTTCCCGAAAATTCCTCCGGGTTTTAATCATGTCAATCGAGAATCGGGAAATTTGGGAACCGATAAAACGAACTTACATTAAACTTGAATATTACATTACGAACGCTCCGTGGTCTTTCCATTTCACTGACTTCGCCAAACTTAAATAAGATCCTTGAAAATCTCTTTTAATCAATCTGTCGAACTGACAAAATTGAGTTGATGATATGATAGACACAAATAAATAGGCTTACTTTTAACAAATATACATACAAAGACAATTTTCGTCAAATAAATGATTATTTCTCGATGAAAAACGTTCGTGAGTTTAGATTAAAAAAGTTGTTTCTGACATTTAACATCTTTTGTCTCGCTTTACTTCAATCTGTAGAAGTGATTTCGTGAAATAACGGAAGTATAACAGGAAACCGAGACAACGCCCTTCCTTCTTTTCTCTTTTTTTACATTTTTAAATTTTCTTTTTTTTTACATTTTTAAATATAAAATATTAAAAAAAAAAGATCAAAGATAAAAATAAAACATTTAAAAATATAAAAAGGGAATCTACCAATGTTCTGGGCTTCAGCGAGAGGAATCTCCTCACAATGCGGGCCGTGTTCAAGAGTACTGTCTCGTGGATCTGACTCTTGCTTGACCCAACTGCAAAGCAAAAGTTTACTTCTTTTTCTTTTTTTTCGTGTCGAAACGGCTAATCAGATGACACTAATATTTGGGTGGCCAAATACTGGTGTCATCTGATAAAGCCATTCCGCTATGGCTATATCAGATGCAACGACTATGCAATTGCCGTGGACTATTTGCATTGTCGTTGGCCTCGTTGAGGTCCTCCTGGGACATGTCAGAAGGTGATCTAATGTTTGAATCGCACAGTCGCAGTTTATGGTTAGAAAAGCCCCACTTTCTGCGGCACTTGGCGCGGTAAATTTACTATTATTACATTGTATTGGTGTTTCAGGCTCTGCTTGCAATGAAGGCAAAATGACATATTCAGAAGAACGCAAAGGAGTCGGTGAATCTTTATACAAAGAATGTTACTGTGCCAGTGATGACAATGAAATTGTCAAACCAGAATGGCTAGGTCCCGGCGACGTGAAATTACGGTAAGTTACCAACATTTATATATTTATTTTAACTTCTTTCCTAGCCTATTGAGGTGTCCCAATGCTGGGCAAAGGCCCTTCCTTTCTCTTTCCACAAATCTCTGTCGAGTGTAATCAAAATTATATTTTAATTTTTAACACTAGTAGGTAATATTACTTTTCCATCCGATACATGTACCTACGTCATTTTTTTCTTTGCCTACATCAAGATGTCCCCAAAAATGTACACACGCATTTCTTATTCTTTGGTTTTCCGAGGTCATTTTTATTTTTTTACAATTAATTTTCTTCATTCCAAATTCTACTAACATAAGGTTTTGTTTTCATAAGACCAGGTTCGAGTTCAGGTATAGAAACGGAAGAGCGTAACAATAGACTGAGCTTGTTTATAAAGAAACTGAGTATAACCATGATTGGCACGTACAAGTGTCAATGTGAATGTAACGGAAAGTTGAATACTTTGGAGCTACTCGAACTTAAAGTTTACAGTAAGTACTTCAAACTTTATATGGACGTCGACGTATTAAATTACCAAAGCTATAAGTCAAAGTTGGCTAGTACGTGAATGCAAAATGTCACGTCTTTAATCTCTCATGGGTAGACAGAGCCTCAGGAAAATCCACAATCAAAGTCGCAATCAATTTGCTAATTTTGGCGGCATAAATTGATAAATAAAGATTATTTGTATGTATTTCCAGTGTGCATTATAAAAACATGTACATATACCTATTATTAACAAAGCTCCGATGGTTATGCCTACAAATGAACTTCGTGATGAAAATACCTTGTGTTTTTCACTACCCGTCAACCAAATTTCAGATATTGAACTATAATACCCGTGTACCAAGTAGAATCTTATTAACAAATATCCAACCAAACATCCTCACATCCTTTGCATTCATAAATAAATAGTTCAATATAGGATTTGCTACTTATGGAATTTCTTGAAATTCAAAATTGGCTAGTTTTTACACGACTGACCAAAAAAGGAGTGTTATGTTTTCAGGGTTCATGTATGTAAGTATGTATGTATGTAAGTTTCTTTATTCCACCATAAGTCCTGAACGGCTTAACAGATTTTGATGTGAGAGGTATTGTTAGATTCCTTGCATTCCTCCGAGTGACATAGGCTATGTAAGTTGTCAGTCGTGTTTTTATTTTTAAATAATTAACTTGTTTCTTTCTATTTCAGATCCTCTAGAAATAATCAACACTCCAGAAGACCAGAGTATTGTGTTGGGAGACAACTCTGAGATTAAATGCGAGGGGTGGGGAGGGTTGGGAGAACGGTACACGTGGTGGGAGAAACCAACGGTGTGTATAATATTCTTATAACCTTACTAGCTTTTTCCCGCGGCTTCGCCCGTGTGAATTTTCCACTGGAACAGTACTTTTCCCGTGATCAGTGATTTGTCCCGGGATGAAAGGTACCCTATGTCCTTTTCAGTACGTCTAACTATGTGTATGCGAAATTTCAGGAAGATTGGTTCAGAGATGAAGCGTGAAGAGGTAACAAACAAACACACTTTTGCATTTATAATATTAGTAGGATTAGTTGATGTAGGCAAAACTTGTGTCCTTGCGAAACATGGTAATTCCAATAAATACTATTTTATTATTACATCAGTAATTCATTGATAATGAATGACTAATTGATTGATAATGTATGTTAGTTCATTCATCATCATTAGATATAATTACCAAGGAAACCATATCATATATACACTTGTGTTGGAAATTTATAGTTTCTTCTTTTTAAATTCCATAAACCAAACAATGTTTTTGATAATATTCTTACGTATCTCATTATTTTTCAGAATATAGAAACACACAAATACAATGAAGTGAAAAACGGTCTTGTGGTGAACAATGTGACTGAGGAAGACCGAGGGATATTCGTATGCTTTATATCAGATATGGAGACGGGAGCAGAAGTTAACAGATCTATAAATGTGAAGGTAAGATAATCATAAATTAATTAATTTATTATTCATTCAATTCATATCATAAGGCAGATAAATCTGATACCAGTGGTAGTATAACACAGTCGATAAGAAACGTCGGGTATTAGGCGTTCGGGGAATCAGACCAACTGAACCTAGGACACAGTATGGGAATTAGACATTTAAAATACCAAAATCTGTCCTTGATATGCCTGACAATAAATTTAAACATTATATTAAGGAGACACTTTGTAAGAAGGCATATTATACGACGGATGATTATGTAAATGACAAAAATGCGTGGCCCGAGCCTGGTACAGTGACCTCCTAAGACTGTCATTTTACTCTCTAGGTACTTTGTGTACTTTTACCTTTTTCAATGACATTTTATTTTATTAATTTATAATTTTTATTAATTTATAAATTTGACATTTAATATATATACTCAATGTATATTCGTCCACATATACAGTTATTTAATTGTAAGACATATGTTGTAAAGTGACGTCTTTGGAGAAAATGCAGCAGTGGAGTTTGTTGCGCCGCCTCTTCTCCACTTGCGCTTTGGAGGCGGTGGTAAACTTAGCTTTAAGTAATTTTATGACGTCAACTAACTAACTAAAAAATAAGAAAGTGACGATTTATAAGTGCTATTTTTAAGCCAATATAAATAAAAATATTTGACTTAGACTTTGACATAGGTATACGACCGAACCGATGCATGCAGATGAGGTAAGAGGTTACGAGATATAGTTTTTCTTTATGATACTTACATATGCCAGAATTATGTGTTTCAGAGTAGTAGGTTGGAACTTATTTTCGTTACTAAAGTAGGTATTATTTAAAAAATCTATAAATCTTATAATTAAATGGTGTAAAAAAAATACTGTTTTGGTTCTGTTCGTACATGGCAGATTTTTGTTTTTATTTGAACAATATATGACTAATCAGTGGGTCACGGAAGGCTGTGGATGATGATGACATATAATTATAGCAAAAATATTTTCAGTCAATTTATTTCAGACCTCCTTAAAAGGGAGCACCCATAACCGGCTAACATGTATGAAGAGAGTAATGAGTATAAAGGAAGCGAGAGAGATTTGTAAGGATCGTAGCAAGTGAAAATTGCCTGTCCCCACAGGAAATAGGCGTGATAATATGTATGTATGTAATTTATGGCGATTTATTGTTACTATGTTTCAGGTTATATCAAAGCCTAAGGTTCAGGATATATTCGCAAATCCAGATGCCACGGTAGTGGCGGGAGACACTTTGACATTAGAGTGTGTAGCTGACGGAATTCCTAAACCTACGTTCTCTTGGCAAATAGACGAACCAGTGAATGTAAGTTATTACACGAGATCACGCACCTACGTCAAAATTTACTTGGTGTACTTTAGGCTTATGTGTTAAATTGTATATGATATGTACCCCATATTGTTGTCAAGTAGTTTGTAACTTTTGTCGTGAAAAATGCCAGTGAGGGTCTAGTTTCCAAATAAACGATTGATTTCGATTTTCTATTAAAGTATTAAGGACTTCTTTGTAAATTTCGTTAAAATTCGCTCAGCAGTTCAAACGTGTTAAGTTACAAAATTTAGTAGATATAGAAATAGGAAGTTTCGCGTGTCCGTCTAATTATAAACTAAAATTCTTTCACTACGTTTCAAAAATATTTAATGTCAGTTGTACTTATCAATATAATTCATGGTGAAAATAAAAAAAAATATGAAATGTCTGAATACAGTCAAACACATACAGTATTATCATAGAGCAACACGGACTCCTTACGCGCGTGGAAGTCCTTGTTGCTCGAAGAGTATTATAGATATACATACATAGGTACCTAATAACCAACTCAATATTTCCAGAGTTCCTCAAAAACTAAGCGCAAATTGGGGGACAATGTAAGATTTCAGTCCAACAGAATGATCATTGAAAACATCACCGCGGAAGACCACGGAACGTACCAATGTACAGCAAGTAACACTGTTGGTAACGATTCTTATAAAATTGATATAAAGGTAAGTAACCAACGAAACTGTTCAAATAACTACAAAATATATTTAGGTACAGTCAACGATGTGGCTGCTACTTTAACATAGCTTCAGAAAATAACCAGATTACAATGAAATCTAATTATTAGGTTTCATTGAAGTATCAATAGGTATTATTTCTGATTACGTTGTTGACTGTACTAACTAATTTAGTGGATATGATCATGACTTGATATAGCTGATTGTGGAAGGAGCTGACATTTTGAAAATCCTAGATGACAAATACATTATTTTCGGGCTAATGGTCCCCACAGCACAGCAAATCTCATTTTTTTACAAGCTTTTATTTTTCTTGCAATGTAATGTAAGGGTAACACTTACACAACTATATGAAATAGAACTACTCTAGCTGGCCCAACATACTTAAAATTATACACATGGCTTAAAATCCGATCCGAAGCATTATTAAGAGTAGTGCACCCAAGACATTGAATTATAAATAAACCCCAGATAATCTCTTACCGAGGGAACTCCTCAGCGGTTCACTGCACGAACATGATTTTTTTGCGAATTATGGCTTCAATAAAAGATTGTGCCAAAATTATAAATTTGTAAAGAAACCTTATTGATTTAATTTTAGCTTTGGATCTTTTCAGGTGTTCGTGCCCCCAAAAATCATAGAGTTCAATGACACGAGTGTCGTAGAAGGGACCACGATGCAGATCATATGTAATGCAATGGGTCGTCCGGAACCTAACGTGTCTATTTTATATATTGGCAAGGACATCGACGGTTCAAAGTGAGTCATTTAATATTTTTTTTAATGGTCTTCATTGGACGCCCGTCAGGACATTTTCCGAAACGGCATTCGAGTCGATTTTACTGCCAAGCCGTGCCAATAGATGTACTTAAATCAAAAATAGCGATGCAGTAAATGAGCGATAAAAACAAAAAGAAAATTTAGTTAAATATATTTTTCTATTTAAATCAATGAAGGAAACAATTTTCTTTTGGTCGTTACTTGCTCTTTTCTTAACATTTTTGCTCAAAAAAATATTCTTGTCCATCATTTATTAGGCAGTGAAACAAAAATGATTTCTTAGCTTAAAATTGTCCTATTTTGCAGTAACTTTCTATTAATAATATCTTTTTAGCGAATTGACCGATGAATTTGTAATCACGTCTCCCTTCATGCCTGTAACGCCGGCGGTCGAAGGATATTATATTTGCAATGCAACTAATGTTGGTAAGCCTAAAGGCTCATTTAGACAGTGCAAGTTTCTTGTATATACAAGAGCAATAGTTGCATGCAATAATTGCAGGGCGAGAATTGACTATGAATAATTGCAAGCAACTGTTGTTTAGACCATGCAAGTATTTACTTGCTTCAATTTAATTGTAATCAACAGGCAAGACACTTGCACCGTCTAAATGGGCCTTAATTCATATTTGTTTTATTTCTTTGTTCAATTTCATTCCAAATTTTCAGTCACTAAAAAGATAACTTTATTGAAGTATAATATTTTTGTAACAAATAAATAAAAATAAATAAATAAAATAAAGATATTACATTAAAACATTTTTCAAACATTATTTTCTTTAAAATTAATACATTAAATACTACTAGGAATACTAATACTATCTGCCTATAAATAAACAATTAAAAATCTAATTCTAAATTTGGTGTCACTTAATTCTATACATATTATTTAGACGTATTTTACACAGAAAAGGTCATTCAGGTACATATACAGTGTGGTAGACGGCTTTTATAATTTTACTCAAAAAAATGTATGTAATGTGGTCATTATTTTGATAGCCTGGCCGGCAAAACATTGCCGGCCGCTATTTTGACGTTTCAACGTTTTAAAAATCGAATGCAAAAAGATTTTATAAAACACAGCTGTTTGTATTTTATAGAGATAGCATAGAGATAGGTACAAAAAGATTTTATTTCATATTTGGCTGTATAGTTCCAACTACCATTGCTTAAAAAAAACAAAGAAGTAACAAAAGCGCGGTTCAGCGAAAATTTTGTTTTTATTTAGTGACTTTTTGGCTAAAAATGAGCTCTCAAAGCGAATTCTTCTGATTCAATGTATTTAACACTGCCAGACATTAAAAGATGAAGCTAAATTAGTGGTTGAAAATTGGATACCGCGAAACTCAAAGGAAAAATTTAAGCTTGTAGTGAAAAATTTGTGCATCAATCCGGGAAAGTCGGTGTTGAATTTTATTAACTTTACTTTTCATAATTGTCATTTTAATTAAATTTCTAGTTAATTAATATATTTTTATTTAAATTACTTGCTGGTTTTATTTAGATTTGGTACTTGCATTTTTGAGTAAAGCACTATACAAGCCTTGGCCCACAATGACTGCTTCGCTGGTCACGCTATGATTGCCTCGAGCTAGCCTAGCTACGCTCTAGGCCTTCCAGCTTGGCCATCGTTATCGTCAGCAAAGTAGTTATTATAGGCCGCGGCAGTAATGTACTATTATTATATGTGTTAGACGTCCGCGGAAGGAATAATTCATTCTTACGCCGACCATACAAGTTACATTTGCTCCTAGGAAAATATCCTAGGTATAGTATGAAGAAGAAATAAAAAAAATAGTTTTATTCATCTATTTTCCAGTTGACTTTGAAACCAGGACAATGTACTTAACTGTGCTCCACAAACCGATATTTGAAGTTGAAAAAGAAATATTATGGGGATGGAATGGACAAACTATCAACTTGAGTTGTGAAAACGATGCTAATCCAATAGCCAATGTTAGTTGGAGGTACCGTAAACACTTTATTTTTAAAGTTCATTGTATCAGCTTTGCCCTTGTAGAGTTTACCCTTGTTTGTTGCCTTGCAATTTTAAAAAGTAAAAGGTTTTACTGGTTGTGAAATTGAATATTGATAGACTTAATTACCTTTCATTTAAGTCTAACCAACTTGTATTTTTTTTATTGTTCCTTGTAATTTCACTATTTCAATATTACATATTTTCATATTTTATGGGCTACCATTACCTATCAAGAAATAGTGAAATTATCAAGAAACAATAAAAAATATAAAAGCTATTTTATTATATTATAATAAATAGGGGAGGATGGAGTCTCTCGCGTCCGTAGGTAGAAAACCCATAGTTACCCTACACGTGTCCCCCGGGTGGTGCTAAACGAGAGACAACGCCGAGCATCGGGCGGCGGTCAATTAACCCGACCCCCCTGGCACCAGATGCGGCCAGGGACGGCTCCCACAAGCCGTGAGCTACAGAAATGTGCTCTTAACAGGTGGACTCACCAACTCGCAAAGGCCAGCGCGGTGTTTCAAGGCCAATTATACCCTCATGCACAGAAACAAATAAAGAAAGGCCCCTAGTCCCCAGCGGTCCTGTTCGGTCCGGCCAAGGCAGCGGTCGGTCAACCAGCAGGACAAGGGGTGCTAAGAATCCCTGGGTTCGATCAGGCTGCCAAAACAAAACGATATACTTGGCTACGTACAACATCAGGACCTTATTGGGCGATGAAAGACTCCATGAACTGGAAACTCTAGTACTGGAAAAAATGAATTGGCACATCTTCGGATTATGTGAAGTCCGCTGGAAAGGAGAAAACTTGATCAAACTGAATTCTGGACACTTATTCTATTACAAGGGCAATGAAACGGAGTCGCAAGGAGGAGTGGGTCTCATTATCCACAAATCTATGGCATCCAGATTGATGGTGACAAAGGCTATTTCTGAGAGAGTCATCTACGCAATTCTAACTATTAACAAGCGGTACAAGCTGAAAGTCGTGCAAGCCTACGCACCGACGACAAAATATTCCGAGGCCGTAGTAGAAGCTTTTTATGACGACGTGGAAAAAGCCATACAAGAGGATTACTGTCAATTCACAATTGTTATGGGCGATTACAACGCTAGAATTGGCAGTAAATCGGAAGAAGAAGACTGGATCGGAAATTTTGGACTCGGTGATAGGAATGAAAGGGGCGAACTACTAGTGCACTTCCTAAAAAATCAACAACTTTACGCCATGAACACCTTCTATTATAAGAAACCACAAAACAAATGGACTTGGCTGCATCCTGATGGTCATAAGAACGAGTATGACTATATTCTATCTAATAGGAAAGACATATTTCAAGACGTTAAAGTCCTGAACAGAATAACGGCTGGTAGTGACCACAGAATTGTACGAGGAAAAATTAAGCTTGACTAACCATCTTAACAAAGTAATAAGGAAATCGATCAGACAGGATATTAGACACAATAACCTAAATATAATAAAAGAAACAATTGAGAAATATCGAGGACCCAAAGGATGAAAACAGGTACTGGCCAAATCCACAAAATAACAAAAGACGATGGTACTGTAGTCACCAGTAGACCAGAGATATTAAATGCAGTAGAGGATTTCTACCGAGCGCTTTATAGCAGCCAGATGGAAGAGCCATCCCAACCAACGACAGATCCTAGAGCAAAGCTGCATCGCCACCTCACCGAAGACCTCCCAGACATCAGTCTGTACGAAATCAAGAGTTCGCTAAAGAAGATGAGATCTGAAAAAGCCCCAGGTATGGATGGAATCACTAGTGAGCTTTTGAAATTCGGTGGGAAAGTTATCCTTGGTCAACTACAGATCCTATTCAACAAAATGATCCATGAGGGAGTGACACCGGAGGACTGGAAAACTGCCATAGTGACCTTGATACACAAGAAAGGCGATAAGACAAAGCTATCTAACTACAGGCCTATTTGTATCCTAAACCACATATACAAACTCTTTACTAAAGTGGTTTGTGCTAGAATCACTAAAAAACTTGATGCTGCACAGCCAATGGAACAGGCGGGTTTCCGGTCCAACTTCTCTACGGTAGATCACATCTTCACCGCGCGCCAGCTCTTTGAAAAATGCAACGAATACAAGTTGCCTCTGCACGTAGCCTTTGTCGACTATGAAAAAGCTTTTGACTCGGTTGAACATTGAGCAGTCTATAATTCACTTAAAAGAACTAACGTGGATGATAGATACATACAAGTCTTCAAAGAGATATACAGCAAGGCTACGATGCAATTCAAATTGCATGAACTTACAGCGCCAATTCAAGTCTCGCGTGGTGTAAGACAGGGCGATACCATCTCGCCAAAACTGTACACAGCAGCCCTAGAAGACATGTTCCGCACTATCGACTGGACAGGGAAAGGCTTAAATATCAACGGAGAGTGGCTAACACACTTAAGGTTTGCTGACGACATCATTATTCTGGCCTCCTCCGTGGATCAGTTGCAAAGCATGCTTGAGGACCTACAGCTAGCCTCAAGTAAGATAGGCCTAAAGATGAACACGTCTAAAACTTAGTTCATGAGCGGGGATGATGTGGACAGCATTGTGGTGAATAGTCACGAAATCCAGCGAGTATCCCAATACACATACCTTGGCCAGACGCTCACATTGCACAAAAATTCCCAAGAACTGGAGGTTAAGAGGCGAATCCGACTGGGATGGGCTGCATTCGGAAAGTTGGATGATGTCTTCAAGAGTAAACTACCAATGAGCCTAAAACGTCGAGTGTTTGACCAATGTGTCCTCCCAGTAATGACCTACGGCTGTGAGACCTGGACCCTTACTGCAAAATCTATGCACAGCTTAAAAGTGGCGCAAAGGGCTATGGAAAGAGCCATGCTCGGTATTTCCCTTAGAGACAGAGTGCGAAACACCGAAATCAGAAGACTAACAAAAGTTACTGATATAGCAAGAAGGGTAGCTACTCTGAAGTGGAAATGGGCAGGTCACATAAGCCGAAGGGAGGACGGAAGATGGGGCCGAAAATTACTGGACTGGCGGCCGTGGATGGGGCGAAGAAAGCAGGGCAAACCAGCTGCCCGCTGGAGCGATGACATCGCCAAAATTGGAGGCCCATTGTGGAGAAGGATTGCGAAAGATCGCGAAGCTTGGCGTGCATTGGAGGAGGCTTATGTCCTGCAGTGGACGAAATGAGCCGCAGAAGAAGAAGAAGATAATAAATAGGAAGCCATTTCACTTGCAGTATTTTTTTTTATTATCAATTGTCAATGCATGCAAATTAATATCATGCTAACATGGAAAAATGAAACTTTTATACTTTTTATTTATCCTACGTTAAATTCAACAAATTTATATCAAGCACAAACAAAAATACTCATATCGTTAAAAATACTCGTCATATATTGACATTTATGTATCTACTAGCCGCGCCCCGGGGCTTCGCTCCCGTAGGAATTTCGGGATGAAAAGTACTCTATATGATATTCCCAGTATTTTTCTACCCTTGTACCAAATTTCATTGCAATCCATTCAGTAGATGTTGTGATGTAACAAGAATCCTCAATAACTCACAAATTCACATCCAAACTTTCGCATTTAGGTATACGGAAAGCTTATTCTTAAGATATTTTGTTAGTATTATGTTAATCCAGCTGTTGGTCATCCGAATAGGTATATAAAATAAAAAATCCATACTAATATTATAAATGCGAATGTTTGGATGTGAGTTTGTGAGTTTGTGCATTTGTGAGTTTGTGAGTTTGTGAGTTTGTGAGGATGTTTGTTACTCAATCACGCAAAATCTACTGGACGGATTTCGATGAAATTTGGTACAGAGGTAGATAATGACCTGGAATAGCACATAGGCTACTTTTTATCTCGGGAAAAAGCACTGTTCCCGTGGGAAATTCACGCGGGCGAAGCCGCGGGCAAAAGCTAGTAAATAAAATAAATATTTAGATTTCTGAGTTACAGCTACGAATATCCAGTGTCATCGTCTCCGGATAACGTTATCGCAATAGATGAGAAACTTCTTCGAGTCAAATCTCTCTTGGGCATCCTAAATCTAGGCTCTGGGAAAAACGTAGCCATTACTGTAACGAATACAACTGATTTGTATGGATTATATATTTGTATTGCAAAAAACGAATACGGTGAAACTGCGAAGTATATGGATTTCAGAGAAGGGTTCCCTCCAAGCATTATTCCTAAAGTAAGTAACTTAAAGTTGTGAATTGAATAGTAAAAAGTAATTAACACATAAACATACTTAATAAGGTATCAATTATAACAAAAAAACAAAATTGAAGCTATAATGTACTTAGTTATATATTTTTTTAAATATACCTACCTACCTCTATTTTTAGGTCGAAGTTGAAGCAAGATCAACAGAAGGTTTCTTCAAAATCTTCCAACCGACTGATTATCAAGGGCCTCAAGTGACTGGGTACCTCGCAGAATATGATACTGAGAATAACTATGATATTACTGATATCCATCCAAATAGAACCTGGAGTATAGACAGAGCAGCTGATGGTGTCCTTCTCAGTAATTTAATTCCCAACACAAGATACAATATAAGATTTGCAGCAATTAATGATGTTGGTACGGGAGAGTGGACTTCATTATCCTTCTTTGATACTCTTGCACCGTAAGTAAAGTTATTAGCAATATATCAACTGCTGAAAATACGAATCTCCTTAAAATCCTCCGGAAAATACTCATTAGGAGTACCGGCGAGCTTGTATGAAGAGTGTGATGGCTGATGAGTGTAGTGAAAGAGAGAGAGATTTGTAAGGATTGTAGCAAGCGGAAATCCATAGTCTCTGCCCCTTCCAATTCCAGTGAGAATAATGTAGCTATGAAAACACGAAACTAAAATTTGCCTATTACAATCTTCGAGCAATAAGGACTTCCACGCACGGAACGGAATCCGTGCTGATTATACTGTATCCAGTATCACGTCTTTTTTCCCGATGGGGTAGACAGAGCCGAGAGTTATGAGCTATGAAAACATTTCAGATCTTTTCCAAGTGCCCCGACTTGGGACACCAGCTCTGTGATGGTGAATGCGTCAGAGCCTCGAATCTTGAAATGGTCGTCGCCAGTCGACAACGGAGCGGCTATTGACTATTACTTGATACGGTATTGCCCGGTAAGTTTCTCAAGTCCATTCTTACCCACCAGGTGATACGTTGGTAGGGACTAGTGCACCTCGGCTCAAATGGGGAGTCGGAGAATGAGCTAGCATTTACCTAAAGCTACAGTGGTGCTGCAAAACCAATTTATTATCAACTACACGTAAGTATGTAAGAACGAGACTTCAGTGCGGCTTATCCTATGTTGAAAAAATAGTTAGCTCATTCACATTATACCTTCTGCTTGATTTAAATTCTAAAGTTTAAAAGAAATAAAGTAAAATAAAAATAAAACTACTTGGACAAAAATTAAATCTGTTATTAAGACGATGGGCTTTGCACAACAAAAACGAACAGCGCAAAAAGATTACGAGAGCCGACCCCAAATGATATGGGAAATAGCTAGGACTTATGATGATCATGAAAATCATGCTGTTTTCAGGACTGCACAATGAACAACGATTCCTGCAAAGAGCTGAAGGTGATATCCAGCCCAGAGTTCCACACAGATATCCTCGGCCCTAACACTACGTACTGCGTAGAGCTGAGGGCCCACAACTCCGTGGGGCTCTCCGAGGCTGCTAACATCACTGTCACTGTTGCAGGTACACACAATCCTTAAAAAAAATATTTTCTCTTCACATCTATTTATTTTTATTTTTATTAAATATGGGTTTGCTCTTGACCACAATCTTGCCCGAGGACAGGGATGAGGTCTACGATGTAGCGAGCTTACCCAGAAGCAGCCTATTCACTCGATTTACCCAAGATACAGGCTTCCGGCCTAGTTTGAGTCTCCAGGACTTCCAAAAGTTGTTCTATTTTAAGTAGATTGTATAACTTGTTGAGTTAAATAAATAAGTTAATTAATTTTGTTTGGCACAAAAGTAGTGTATTAAAAATTTGGGTATAACTTAATTCATCTGTAATGCGAGAGAGTGGTGTCTGAGATAGGTTTCCTAAGAAACCTGTGTTACAGATCACCACGAACATCACTACACAGCTAAATTATGCGCTACACTTGGTTCACTTAAAAGTCATATGCAGAGAGACCTGACCCCCTCTTACCGAATCCTATGTCAGGAGGAACATTCTCTGCATCTGACCGCTCTGGCCACGTGGCCCTACTGCCTTCGTCCTACCAATCGGACCACCTGAACTTTATAATCAGTGTATCCTAATTTTACTAACGACACTTTCGAAATGTATGAAACCGCAAAATGAATTTTACATGATAATCTTGGTTACTGATAATTTACAATAATGTCTCGAGCACTTATATACAAGGATTGATATCCTTAAGACAATGTGATAAGGTCTAAAATTGTGTAATATCAATGCTAGTGACTGTAAAACTATTATGTTAACAATCTTCACAGTACTTTTTGTTGCATTTCGTTGAAAATAAATCAAATATTAGTTCAAACCTAAACGTTCTAAAATAAAACATTTATTCACCACGAAAGTAGTTTCCTAAGAAGTCTATTTTAATTTATATTGTTGTGTAATCATAAAAAGACATGGTAAGATTGTTTACATAATAGAACAAGCAGGAAAAAACAGGCTTTACCTATTATACGGTGATGTAATATTCGAGCATCTAAGGGGCATGATCCCATATTGCTCCATGGTACAAATATGATACATTTTTTTTTTATAGAATAGTAGGCAAACGAGCATGCGGGTTGCCTGATGGTAAGCAATCACCGCAGTCCATAGACACCAACGACCCTAAAAAGGTCACTGATGCGTTGCCGACTCTTTGAGAAAGCGATAGGCTCTTTTCTTGAAAGTCCCAATGTCGAATCTATTCGGGAACACCGCTAAGGGAAGCTTATTCCACAGCTTAGTGCAGCGCAATAAAAAGCTGCGCGAAAAACGGGCAGTGGTTGAACACCAACCATCAAGGTGGTGGGGGTGGTACTTCTCCTTAAGGCGTGTGGTACGGTGGTGGAATACAGCGGCTGGTATAAGGTCACCGTACCGAATAGCTCCTGCGAACACTCCCCGTTGTAAATGCGGTAGAAAAGGTTAAAGGTATTGAATAATATTCTTATATATTTCAGCTCTCACGATGAAGACGACGCTATCTGCTGGTGCTATCGTCGGGATCGCTATTGTTGTCGTACTTCTTGCATTCGTCGTTCTTGATCTTCTTCTCTGTTTGTGGAAGAAGCAGGGCATGATCGCCAGTTTCTACTTCAAAAGGAGCAAAAAGAGGACGAGTCAACTTGAACATATAAGGTGAACTCATGGATTTCACAATAATGTCTCCCAATCCCATCCTAATAATAATTATAAATGGGAAAGTCAGTTTGTTTGTTAGTTTATTTGTTACTTCTACCCGCTTAATCTACTGAACCTTCCTGAAATTTCGCATACACATAGAAGTACTGAGAAGGATATAGGGTACCTAAAAAGCAATGTTTCCATGGAAAATTTACGCGGGCGAATCCGCGGGCAAAAGCTAGTTTACGGTATATTATATTTACCGTGTATTCTTTCAAAGCATGATAAAATTCAGTCTGAAAATCAAATAAAAAAATCACATACACTTGAATACAAGTATTAATCCAATACTACGGTAATAGGCAGTTGATTTGAATTTTTTTATCTGTAAAAGATTTTTTGGTCTGTTTAATATTTTTGTCGATTTCTCGAGATGAGTTCTAATTTATTATGTTACACTACTAATACAGTCTATTTTCAAATACTAAATTCCATTAATATTTTTACAGCATCTCAAATAAATCGACATGTAATCATTTTTCAGGGATAAAAAGGGTCTCCTAAAAGAAAACAAAGCATCAACAATCGAAAACACAAACAAACACAAAGAGTTTGAATACAATAAGACTACAGGCATTATAACGGGAAAACATTCCTCGGTATGAAGTGGAGAATGGAAATATGGACACGAAATGTTTAACAAAATATTCTTAAAAAATGTGCCTATTCGTAAGTTGGTTAAAAATGTAAATGGATGCAAAAATCATGTTCGGCCAAAATAAGTCCACAGCCGGACAAAGACCCTAGGTTCCTCCCTTGTTTTGTACATTGATAAAAATGCCAATCAATAAATTTAAGAACTTCGTTCTTGTCGGTGGAGTAATTTCCATGTATGCCTGTCTTCTGCCATCCATTTGAGATCTCTATACGACTCGACCTCTACCTTCTCTTTAATTTCGTCTATAAATACCCTTCTTGGCTTACCTTTCCCTCTCCTCGCTACAACTTTTCCTTCAATCAGATATTTCATAAAGTTTCGTGTCGTATAAGGTGGCTAAACATCTTTCCTCTTCTTGTCTCTATTGCTCTGATTAATGTTCTTTTCTCATTGATCATATCCAGTACCTCCTCGTTTGTTTTCTTATCTGTCCAACTGATTCTTTCCATGCGCCTCCAACACCACATTTCGAAAGCTTCCAAACGCATTCGATCCTTCTTCAGCAAAGTCCATGGCTCACTACCATATAATGCAATGCTCCAATGATAAAAATGCCATTAAGTATTTATTACCACATTTTAATATACCTATATTCACTTTTGATTTAGTAACTTTTTATGAAGGAGACTGGTGAAGTCATATTTTTTTTTACTTTTTTCTCCAACTGCTAGGCAATTAAAATAATTAATTTTGTAATATTTATTTTGTGAAAATTCATTAGTGTACCAAGACATTAAGTGATGTCAGCAAGCTGTGGAAATCAAAATCTTTTATCATTTCCCAAAGGACCAAAAAAAGTAAGTTTGACTGCAAACTTAAGGTATAATAGGTGAAATAGCCTATCGTAAAGGTTATATTATAATCCTAATCCTAACTAATATTATAAATGCGAAAGTGAGTTTGTTTGTTTGTTACCTCTTCACGCTTCATCTACTGAACCCATCTTCCTGAAATTTTGCATACACATAGTTAGAAGTACGGAGAATTACATAGGGTAACCTTTATCCCGGGAAAAAGCACTGTTCCCGTGGGAAATTTACGCGAGCGAAGCCGGGGCAAAAACTAGTATAGGTATAATAAATTTTAAAAAGCCATAGCCTATACTAATGTGATATGTTAAGTAAAATCATATATAAAATAAAAATTTGTAATTTTTAAGGTTTAAGGTTTAATAGTTATATGTAAATTATTTATGTTACATATATTTACTGTATATTTTATAATGTATTCTATATAAAATAGTATAAAATACCTGAAAAGGGTTGGTATAACAAATGTATTATATCCATATATCGTCGCGTCGAGCATATAGGTACCTACAAAAGTTGAAATGTACATAAAATATTATATAAGCCATATTTTTTTACTTTTACTTAGATAGTTTTCAGATTTTTTGATTCTGTTAAAGTTCTTATAGTTTATAACCAAAGATACTCATACTGTTATTATTTAAGTAAAAATTAGTGTCGAAACCTGCATTATTAAATAAATAGTGAGAATATAAAGTTATCCTTTTATTTCAAAAGTGAAGTTTTTATCGGGTTTTGAGCGATTTCATGCTACTAGTTTATGAAAACTGAAGGCTTATTTTAGATACAACGTTTTCTTACCTACATAATGGTTTCATTTCTTACTACCTATTTAATTCCAAACTATAACTGGAAACTGGATAGGAAAGAAGTTGACAAATTGGTTGAATGAAAGGTGTTTTTACAGTGTTAAAGAATTTTTAATATAAGTTGTCCTGATCACTATTTAGATCTGCCTCTCGTCTTTTATATCTTTTCTTTCTTTTTTTATTGTAATGAAAAATCTTTTTAATTTTTGTCGAACATTTGTTGTTGTTACCATTCGTTAATAAATAGAGCTATGAAAATTCTTAAATCTGGTTTAAGAACTTTCTTCTTAATTTTCTGTAGCACAAAATTAAGGACGCCATTGCTGGCCGGTGTGAAATTTAAAAAGGTTGTCGTGACGGTGCACTAAGCTAAGCGCCAGCCAGTGCCGCTGCATTAATTTTATCTTGGATTTAATGGAATTTAACTTTTTTATCACACGACGTCGTTTTTGTGTTTATTTTATTTTGTTTTATTTCAATCGCTTCTCAATTACTGATTGTTATTGAAATGATAATTGAAACATACTTATTCATACCTAATCTGTATGTAAAATCCTCCCTCTTCTTTAGTCGTATTCCTAATGACTGAGGGTGGTGGTCATTAAGTATATGGAATCAAAAACACACAACAACTACCTTGGCAATGTTAATGGAGTGGTTTGCCATTGCCTTCTCCATTTCACACACTAGCTGATAATCATCAACCACAGGTGCAGGTTATCATTATAATTTCCTTCACCGCAAGTGGTAGTCGATGAAAACTAACATAGGCACGTATGTGTCAGATTGGTATACAAATTCATATAGCACGGGCAGAATTTGAACCTGGGACCTTTATAGCCACAGGCGGGCGTGACCCTACCATACCACTCGGCCACCACCGCTTCATGTAAAAACAAGGCTATATAAATAGTCTACGCATATTAATGTTGTACCCATTTAAAGGAAGACACAAATTAAAATTACCAAAATTTATGGGTCATGGAAAATGCAAGGAATTTTAATGTGGAAATTCTTTTCAGTGCGGATTGTTTCAGTGGCGCCATTCGCGATTCCGCCACCGCCGGCTGAATATTAACTAAATGTACATTGCAGATATTTTCTAGCTTCTTACGATTTCTTTTTTCAATTTTAATTTAAGGTCTTGTAAAATATGGGTTTTAGTTTAAAAAAAATTAAGGGTTTGTTTCTTGGGTTGTATTTTTAGTTAAAAAAAAAACTGGTAATTTATTTCACTTATGTCACGGAAGTTCGTGAGAATGGATTTCAAAATTTGTTACCTACATTTTCGCTCAAAAGCTACAGGACGGATTTCGATGAAAGGTACACTGGTAGAATAAAACCTGTGATTTAAATCATTTTTCCATTTTATTTTATTTTATTTATTTTATTTTATTTAAAAAGGTACAATCACAGATTACAGAACATAAATTACTTATACATAGTTCTACACATCTTTTTGATTCTGAAATCCTAATAAAGATTGTACACAGCACTTATGGTAAAGTCTAATACATGCAAACAAATATAAAAAAAGAAGAACAAATTTAACTTGATGTCTAAATGTTTTTTGTATGAAATCACTGACTAAAACATTTAAAAAGAAATAAATAATACCCCTTATGACATATGATAACTAAATACTTACAGAAACGGATTTTTTAAACTTTGCGTAACTATCACAGAATAGGTCACATTGAATAACACTACTGTGTTTGTTGTACAAATCGCAAATCCTTATCATGGGATTGTTCTGTCCTACGTTATTTTTAGTAGGTAGTATACTAAATAATTGCGGAACCCTGGCTGAACGATATGGAATTCTGAACCTTAATTTTCCTAGTAATTGGGAATCTATGTATCCATTTGCTATCCGGTGTAAGATGCATAAGTCAGCCGCGGAACGACGGGATTCTAAACTCTTAAAACCAAATTTTTTGAGTCGATCTTCATACTCCGCGATTTGGCGTCTTATACCCAATCTACTTTGCAATCTAATTGGCCTGTGGTGTGGCCCTAGAATAGCACCAACCCATCTCTTCCCGTGGGTGTCGTAAGAGGCGACTAAGGGATTAAAAACACCGGAGGATGGGCAGCAGCATCTTTCCGCGTACTATGCCATCACACTGCGATCGCCAACCCGCCTGCCAAGCGTGGCGATTACGGCAAAACCCCCCACGGATAAAATCCTTGGGGGAGGCCTTTGTCCAGCAGTGGACGTCTTTAGGCTGAGAGAGAGAACCCAATCTACTGCAAAGTGTTCTCAAAAACTGTCGTTGGACCCCTTCAATACGATCTGTATGAATTTGATAGATAGGTGACCAAACTGAAGAGCAATATTCCAGCGTGCTGCGTACCAGTGCGGTATACAGTATGATCCAGGAGCTGATGTTCCTAAAGGGTTTCGCAATACGAGTCACGAAGCCCAATGTTCTTTTAGCCTTACTAATTATATGATCGTAGTGAGATCTAAATGATAATTCACTATCAAAAATAACTCCTAGATCCCGTATAGTGGTCACTCGTTGTAGGGATTTGTTGTCAATAGTGTACTCGTATAATATTGGGGTTTTGTTTTTAGTGAAGGTTACTGTAAAACATTTTTGGACATTGAGCGCCATACTATTATGCACGCACCAGTCCTTGATTTTATTTAAATTGTTTTGCAACGTTTCACAGTCGTTAACATTCCGAATTCTAGTAAAAATCTTAATGTCATCAGCATAAGCCAAGCATTCACAATCAATTATGTCCAAAAGGTCGTTAACAAATATTAAAAACATAAGTGGGCCTAAGTTTGATCCCTGAGGGACTCCCGAGTACGATATATATGGCTTAGAATCATATCCATATAGTGCGACTAATTGAGTACGATTTAGTAAATATGACTCCAACCACCTCAACAAGTTCCCATGAATTCCATACTGATCCAACTTCTTTAAAAGAATATGATGACTAACGAGGTCGAATGCTTTCGAAAAATCTGTGTACACTGTATCCACCTGACCTCTTTTATCGAAAGATTCTGATAAGTAGCTTGTGTAGACCAGTAGATTAGAATTAGTCGATCGTCCCGGAACAAACCCATGCTGATTAGAGTTAAGCCTATGTTTTATATGATTAAATATATGCTCATACATGATTCCCTCAAAAATTTTTGAAAAATAATTTAAAATACTGATTGACCGGTAGTTTGTAATGTCTTTCTTGTCACCCGATTTGAAAATTGGTGTAATCTTTGCCATTTTCCAAAGAGACGGAAATATACCTTCTTGAATGGATTTATTAAATATTAATGTTAACGGTTTGGCCAAGGCAGCAGCACACAGTTTCAGAAAAATCGGTGGAATGCCATCTGGGCCAGCGGTTTTGTTTACATCTACATTTTTCAGCTTATCTAATACAGCCTCCGTTGATATATGTATTGTAGTTATTGAAAAACTAGATTGAGAGAACGTGGGATTGTATTTATTGTCAATGTTACTGTTTGACCTATACACCGAAGAGAAGTAATCTGCAAAAAGGTCAACTATGCCTTGTCCTGTTTCAGCTTTTTTATCGTTATAAAACATGGTACTCGGTATATTATTTGTTATTCTTTTACTCTTTGTGTATTTCCAAAATGACTTCAAATTCGTTTTTAAATCTGATTCAATACTAGAAATATAATATTTAAAACATTCATCCATTAATTCCTTAGCCCTAGATCTCAACAAAGAATATGTATCATAATCACGGGGATTTTTATATTTTTTGAAGCGTATGTGATATTTCTCTTTACTTTTCAAGAGTTTAATAAGATTTTTCGAGAACCAAGTGGGGTAGTTGTTTTTACATTTATTTCGTCGTACTCTAGGTGTATATTTCTCTATAGATTCATGGATTTTGTTATAAAAGAAGTGTACAAATTCATCACAGTCCATTGCTTGAACATGTTCATCCCAATTTATGTCATTTATATATTTATTACAGCTTAAAAAGTCTGTTTTATGGAAGCACAACCTCTCAACCGTATTTTCTATTAAAGTTGGAAGTTTTATACTGTAATGAAGCTCCAATGGTGGGTGATGGCGGTCAGGTCGGCTAAGAGGCGCGGCTAATGATATTTCATACGAATCAGGGTTATTTGTAATTACCAGATCTAGAAGTCTATTATTAATATTAGGAATGGTATTGATTTGTCGTAAAGATGTAGCATGAATCAATTCGTACAACGATTCTGATTTGGTGCTATAGTGGCCTATAGGACAACCATCACTTAACCAAACCATGTCTTTTAAATTAAAATCACCTAATATAAGTGTATTATGGTTATCATTAGTTGTTTCCACTTCTTTACATTTATCCATAAAATCCACTACTAACTCAGATGGTAAATATTCAGTGAGATACACTACGCACAAATTAAAAACTAAACGGTTTGCTATTTTAACTTCTAGCCATAAGTCCTCCAGATACTCTAAATGCCTACTACGCCTAACGGTAACATCAAACCTCCTTGATAAGGCGACTAACAATCCACCACCATGGTCTTTATTATATTTTTTCAAATATTCGTCTGACCTATCTCTTCTTATCACCTGATATCTATCATCGAACAATTCGGTTGACAATATTGAATCGTCCAGCCAAGTTTCACACAGGCAAATTATATCATAATTGTTACTTAATACTAAATTATATATATCCAAGGTTTTTGATTTAATTCCACAAGTATTTTGATAAAAAATAGAGATTGCCATTTATTGAACAAACACACAATGAAAAATAAGATATTTCTATTCAGTTAAGGCCAGTAGTTCCAATAAACAGAATAATATTTAAAAGAGAATAATATAAAAAGACAATAATTAACAAATTAACTCTAAGCTTTGGATATTCTTTATATAAATGTAATGTGAATTAGGTTCTTTCCGCACGTAGACACGGCCGTTGCAAACCCACACAAATTTGTATGCATGCTCCTTAGCCCGTTTTCTTGCGGCAGCATGAAGTGACTTGTTGAAGGGTGATAGGTGCTCAGAGACATAAACAGGTTTTTTATCTTGGTCCATTCCTAATAATTTAGTGTTGAGTTTTTCTCTTTGATTTGCTTTATTATATCTGTATACAGCAGAATAAAACTCATCTCTGCACATCTCGTTCCTAAACTTCACCACTATTGCTCGGGGAAATTTACTTTCCTTGTTTTGTTTTGCTACCCTTGTGCATTTCACAATTTCTCCTTCAGATATTTCCTTTCCTACAACGCTTGCACATTTTTTGACTAATTCTAAAGTATTTTCTGTTCTGAGTTCAGGGATGCCGCTGATTTCCAAATTATTGTCGCGCAAGCTTTGTTCCATTTTATTTACCCGGTCTGTAAGTTCGGCAACCGAGCCCTGCAGTACAATGTTGACCGATTGTAACTTTTTGTTGTCATTCGTTAAGCAATTTATTGTCTTTTGCATTTCATCATGCTTTTCACTCAAAAACGTTACAGATTTTCGCATTTCTTGAATGTCATTCTTGACATCCGCTAGCTCAGTTCTTATTATTTGTCGCAACATTGAAGGGAGTGCAGTATTTATGGCAGCCAGAATCTCACCCTGAATGTCAACTCCACTGAAGCTCGGCGTGGCACAACTGTCGTCGAGTTGGCTGGTCAACAAGCTTGGCTTCCTTACCCTATGTGTGACGTGCGATTGCTCCTCACTCGATGATATGTCCAAGTTTGTATCGATATTTTGTGAACGAATTGGTGTATTTTTGTTGTCGCTCTTGGGGCGTTTGCTCTTACAGTCTTGGCATACGCCATTACTTTTTTGTCCTTTCGTCATAGTGAGAAATTGTTCTTCGCTAATATTGGCACACAATAGGTCATATAGCTTATTGCAATGGGAACACTGTAGGTATTGATTTCAGGAATAATGTTAAGACACCCGGCGCAGACATTATTGTTGTGTTTCGATGCCATTTCGAATAGTCTAAACTACAGCAACTACCAACGGTCTCATTCAGAATTTGTTTAGAAGCATAAACTTCAATCTTATTTAAAAACAACCGTGCCTCGTACTATGCGGTTATCTATCTTGATTTATGATGCATTCTTCACTAGAGAATAACTGGTATAATCGACGATATCGCTTGCTATCGTTAACTTCGTGGTACGGGGGACCTTGCCCGGCGAAGGATGATTCATCTATCAGCTATGGCGATCGCTTGGAATAATGAATCACAGTTAACAACCGCCGATATTTGATATTTTATTCACTTTTTGCACTGTTTATCTTGCACTGATTTTTATTAACTGTTGTAATTATTTTAGCCAGTCAGTTATACTATCGAACTATGTAACTTTTAGCTATATTACTTCACTTTTTCCAGTGTGTTAGAAATAAAATACTGAGAGCGCAGTTTAACACGTATTAGTTCGGCTCGCGGACAATTTAAACGGAGTCCCGGGGCGAAACTAGTGATACCTACATAATGTCACAGGACTCTTACTTTTTCTTCTTATCGTGTCGATTTGAGCGAAATACGTTTGTGTAGACACTGAGACAGCACCATTCGTGGCTTCGTTGTCGTCAAAGTCAAAGTCAATTTTTTTTATTGAAACTTGGCCTTCAAAGAAGGCTCTTTTTCACGTCGATAAACTAATTATTTAATCATAATATATTATGTCTCAAAGCTACAAACTACTAGCATTTCGGAACGACGCGACCACTGCACTGCTGAGAAGTCAGGTCTTCCTTAGGTAGATACTGGTAATTATCGACAAACCTCTCTGATATTACGAGTACGTTTACAAAGTCCTTGGAGGCTGTAAAGAAGAAACAATACATTTCGTGCGCAGTAACTTACAAAAATAAAAGCTACCATAACAGTATTTCCTGGTAGTCGCAACAGAACATTAGCGCAGAAATCTGTAAAAGATATCGAGGGCACGCGGCGTTTCCCACGCCAGGCTATTTGTCCAATTTATAGGCTTTTACACCCAACGGCTACCAGGTGTCAATAACTGCTTCTGTGAGCGAGCTAACTGTTAGAAATCACGATATTACAGTTTTAAGTGAAATCTAAGCGTCAATTGTATTTAGAAGAAAGTAAATAAGAACTTAAATTTTTTAAACAAGAAAAATGTAGGTAAGGAATTATAACCAAAAAAAATACATTTTACCATATTGAATTTGGGTAAGACACATGGTAGAGGAAGCAGCCTATGTTCAACACTGGACTTCATGTAGCTGAGATGCTGATGACGATTTAATTAAGACCGTAATAACCATTTCTTTATTATTTCTATTATGTAAAATATGTCGATCACAACTAAGGATTTTATTTATTTATCTTCTTCACAAAAAAACATGTGAATAGCGGACATAAAGCCGGAGGCTTTTTCCACCAGTCAACCAAGAGGTGATGCAGAGAAAAAAGAAAAAGGATGCGTTTTTTGAAGTGGAGAAGGAAAAGTATGAAAGCGGACCCTGGGCGGCTCCAACGCGTAATCTGAGGATGCAACCGGGAAAACGCTCAGATGAGAGAGAGAGAGAGAGAGAGAGAGTAAAATGTTTATAGCTCAAAGTAGTATAGCTCAAAGTACCTACCTACAGTTCCCAATACGTAGTAGACAAGTATTTAAACAAAGCAAAGTAGCTTGTGAAACAACCAAACGTGGTGAGTTTGCTGAAGCCAAACCTAGCTGGGAGTTAGTCGTTGCGGAGTTAGATACACTGGATAATCTAAAGTAGTACCTAATTAGGATTAGAAAATACTAGCTGTGCCGCACGGTTTCGCTTCCGTGAGAATTTCAAAGTTCCGGATAGACTGTAATATAGCCTCCCTCAAAGTTTGTTTTTAATTACAACGGTTTCATGAATTTGAATAAAATGATCATGCTCATGCAATAAATATTGTTTCTGGCTATGTTTTGATATGTTTTATTTCTTTAGCTTCCACAAATATATTTAAGACACATATTAAATTCAATGTCATAAGTATTACGAGAAAGTAAAATTATTATTACAGAATCCAGTTGGCTAATTTCCGCACCTCGTGACTTGTAATATCCGGCCATTTCTATCTCTGCGATGAGAATGAAGGCAAGTCTGAAATTTTATCCAAGATATCGTCTTATTGGTCATGTTTTTAAAAGTAGGTACTCAATATTTGAACTTATGAAAGGTCAAGTTTCATTTGCCGGAAATAAAAAAAAAATAAATAAATAAATAAAAAAAAAGCCCTTTATTCAACCAATAAAATAAATACCTGCTTTGAAATAAAAAATATTCAGCTATTTATATTATTATATCTTAAATACATTAATTGATGGTTAAACAAACTTACCTTAATGAAGTTTGACCATAATTATACAAGACGTTGCTTCCGAAGATATTTATTCAAATTCACTAAGCAGCTCGCTCTGCTATGTACCAGGCATGACACAATTTTTAGAGATTCAAAAATAAAATAAAAGAAATTTCATCCAGAACCGACATTCGTCTACCCTACCCCGATACATCGCCGGTCACCGCGGCGAAGGACTTCATTCCTTTAGAGCAAAATTTCGAAATGTGGCGCTTGGGATATCGTAATATGTATTTTACATATTGATTGGGACGGGCGGGTTATAAATATCTTCGGAAGCAACGTCTTGTATAATTATGGTCAAACTTCATTAAGGTAAGTTTGTTTAACCATCAATTATACTACGACGTTGCTTCCTCGATATTTATTCAAATTCACTAAGCAGATGTTTAGAGCCATTGCGAAATTTGCAAGATTTTTTTTTTCATATCATTATAATAATAATAATTGTTTTTAATGTGATATATTAAAAGTGGTTCCTTAGATACTTTGATATAGGATGGTTAATTACGTGAATATATACAAATGTAGTTGTATCTACAACTATCTTCCACAAAGATATTAGATATAAACGAAAATTTTACGAAACTGGGGAAAAAAAAAAATTCTTCGTATAGGCTATGTAATGCAATACCAATACAGTTTTTTCATTTTCTAAAGCATAATGGTTTAAATTATTCCAGCTTATTAAATACATTGTTTGAGTTCTGTAGAGTACAGACTTTGGTTGCTAACCTTGATATTTTGGGAGAAAAAATGTCAAGCAGTTAACAAGAAACAGATTAAAAGTCCTATATGTATTCCATGGGACAATAATTAACAAAAAAAACAAATTAACACTATAGTTATTTCATGTGAGACAGGATATTTAACAGGCTTATTTGGGAACAGGATATGTTAACTCAAAAATGTAAATATTTACCAAAAGAAATGTGATAAACATTTTTTAGTCTGCAATTGCGAACTCAACACAGGCAGAGATGCTTGCCCAGAGTTAATTTTACGAATATCGACTAGAATTTTAACTACCTAATGTCAGGAAGCTTTATTGTATTGATTATGAACATATACTTCTGGGTGGTTAATGTGTCAAGATAAAAGGACACGATAATAATTTAAGATTCTTTACTATAAGTACTAAGTACTCGAGAAATATCATTATCTGATAAATATATATTGATTTGCAAGGGGAAAAAACATGAATATGCAAATTTTGAGTTCGGTACATTTCTGCTGAAATATACTCGTAAAACTACACTATTTTTATAAACTGTACTTCGTTTAATATATAAGTGAATCGGCCACAGCCATGTAGTATAAACTATAGATAGTACTAGGTAGCACAGTACGATGATTTCACTATAACTTTTGTTATGAGTACGCACTCGTATATACGTGCCTTTAGTTAGAACTATTAACGAAGGGCTGAATTCTACAGACGAAACTCAAGTGTACTTACTGTACAAGCTTATTATGTTTTCAGTAACAAGTACATATCTATTAAAAAGAAAAAGTTATGATACTTAGTTTTCCGAAACAAGAATCTAAAGGTTATATAACGTATAGGCAAAGGACGTGTAATGACAAGAGGGTCTTTAATTGTGATTAGATTCTCGATATTAGATCTTTCTTGTTCCAAATAGTAAATTACTCACTCAATTCATTTCAGATGACCTTTGCTAGGAGTAATTTTTTTTTTTTTGTTACACTGGAATAAATACAGTAGCTGTAGAAAAAAAATAAAGGTCAATATTATACTACTTTATATCTTTTTTTTTATATTGATCGAAAAATCGCATCCTAATCACACAGATAGATATCTATAATTATGCATCCAGTTGTCGAAATTAAATTTATTCGAGTTAACGTAGAATATTCAACACATCTACGATCAGAGCTAAAAGATGAGACCATATTGACTATTTGAATAAATCTCCATAAACAGAAACAAAAAATAATATCAACATACTGAGTATCTAATATTGTTCAGTACTATGCTTGCTTAAGCTAGAGCTAATGTCTAATTCTTAAGAAACAAGTGCTTTGTTATCTGCCTTTAATTTGTCCAAAATAGAAAGCACTACTCTTACTGGCTTAAGGCACTTTTATTCCATTTATACTGTGATTTTCCATTTATACGGTGCTTTAGAGCGTTGCTGTTGTAGAACTACAATGAACATAAAAGCCTGTTAGATTGAAAAGCTTGATCATGTATAAGTATAGAAATATAGTATGTAAAATAATAAGTAAGTATATAATCTCAGTTGTATTAGGTATTATTACTTATTGAATTTGGATGCAATCTGCAAAAAATCAATCAAGAAGCTGAATCTTTATGTATTATAATCTTTATGTATGTGTTCTTTATGTATAAAGATACATGGGCAACTTTCAGTTGAAGTTAGTTGCTAATTATGAAGAGATAAAAAAAAAAAAAAACAGGTATCGGATATTGACCCGATATTGGGTGATTCCGGAGTCATCCGGACTGACAGTGAAAATATTTCATTATACATAGGAGAAAATTGATCGCCTGAACAGTTTATTTAAAATACTGTCAAATTTGACGCCACACTCAAAAGTGCCATGAAGTACCTGTTTTATAATATGAAATATAAAGGAAATAACTGATTGATTGATTGATCAGTCGATTTATTAAAAGTATTGAATAAATGTACCAGACGTGTGTATTGTAAATTATCTAAATTATGTACATTTGGCGAATAATCATCTCGATTGATGAGTGGATTTCCTTTCCTCAGTTTACCGAACTCCGTTTCCCAACTTCCTCTTGGACTATATGCGTGATACCCCAATGTTTAGATATTTGGTATGAGTACATACCTGTTATGATGACCAGCAATGGTCGGCGATTTTCATCAGTCCTGATGTACAAACATTTATAACAACAGATACATACGGATAATCTGTCACTGCCAATAGTTGTGAGACTCGAAGTTCGCGTTTAACTGAAATGAACAGAGCTGAGTTAATACTGACAGTGCATGATTATAACATCATAATAGTTCTAAGAACTTACGCAGCCAGAAAAAATAATACTTGACTGTATCAGTCTAGTAATGTTTTGATAAGTAAGAGATACTTAAAGGGTGTTCGAAATGTATAGTAAGATATACACTTTCGTTACATGGTTATCATCTGATGATAATACTATTTGCATAGTTATACTTTGGATAGTAGTTTGTCCACGGAGTTCTATTACGTATATCTGGCTGATAATGTGTAGATTTGGCCACAATCGCATTGTAGTTCTGTATGTGCTAATATAAGTGTGTATAAAATTAGTAAGTAAGCAAAGATACTTTATAAACCAGGCTACGATCGCGTCGTAGTCCTAATGGTTAATAATGTGTATACCTGACTACAATCGCGTTGTAGTTTAATAAGGTAATAATCATCATCATCATCTCGAGTCGAAATGGCAAAAAATTAGAATAATTAAAATTACATAATAATGTGCACACGCGACTACAATCGCATTGTAGTTCTATATGTGCTGTTATATAGGTGTAATATATAAACTAGACTACGATTATATCGTAGTTATATTAGGTAATACTTTACTTAGCGCGAAGATTTTGTAGTTAAGCCTCTTGATTGGGCCCATTTTGCATAAGGAAACTGGGCGGCTGCATATCTTCTGCGTTGTTGTTGTTCTTCTATCGGACTATATGTGCTTGACTATAGTCGCTCTGATTACAATCGCATTGTAATTCTAACCCCGTCTACAATTGCATTGTAGTTCTATTAGGTCGTAATGAGCACACGTGATTACAATCGCATTGTAATTCTGTATGTGCTTGACTATAGTGTAAAACCCTGATTACAATCGCATTGTAATTCTAAGGGTAAATATATATCCCTGTCTGCACTACCCAATAGATCTACAATGCGATTGTAGACAGGGATATATATTTACCCTTATATGTGCATAGCACAGTCCACACGTAGATCACTCGTAGTCCACCCGTAGATCACCCGTAGTCCACTCGTAGATCACCCGTAGTCCACCCGTAGAGTACCCGTAGATCGCCTGTAGACTCCTCGTTGACTACCCGTAGACCAACCGCCATCATCATAGCTATTTTAATGTCCCCAATATTGGGGCACTGTCCTTCCCCATGGGTGGGTAAGGAGGATAAGGGCATCAAGTGGGCCCAATGGGGTTTGATTGGTTTTTAAGGCTGTGAATACAGTTAAGACCGACCCATCCAGTGACTTACGAAGTAACGTTAAAATCGAAAAAAGTCGAAAGCGTACAAAATAGGTACGTACGTTTTTATCACAATAAACAATTAAGCAATTGACGTAACGAATAAAAGTTTACTTTTAAATGATGCAATGATGACAGCTTATGCTTGGCTAAAATCTTGTTTACACAATTATTCCAGGGTCTTCATTATAGAATTGGACCCAGACTTATTGCGAATCTAAATTCTGAACATACTTGTAATATCGTAGTTTAATATGATTAATCTTTCATCAACAAATAACCCAATTGGGCCTTGCGTTTAACTTTTAACGACGGTAAGAACAATCAAGAAATAAGAAGAAAATTATCCATACATATGTAGATTCGTGATTTTGCCACGAAAAAATGTTTTTACAAATGTAAAACATAAATATGCTCGGAACGCGAGATACTATTCGCGATATTGTATTATGCAATATCATGCACAGACAATTCCAAGATAAAAGGAAGGTAGGTGCATAGTTGGGTCAGCGGAAAAAAAAATCAATTGGTCTAACGACCGTTGTTTGTTGAGTTTATGTCAAAGTACCCGCAGGTTTACACAGGTGTGATATAAAATCACGGTTACGTACGAGTAATAGTAGCCAATGCAACATAAATATGTAGTTAACTAACATTTTGTTAGGCATTATAACTTTTTCAAAGTATCGTTAATATTCAAACCAGATATTTAGGTAATGAAAAAATACTTACATTTTTCGTTGTTTACGAGTGTAATGAACTTAAAGTACGTTATTTTCCACTGACACTGAAGTTATAAATTAATTTTAAGATATTCCAGATACTTGGAATAAAAAGAAAATAAAAAATAAAAATATTGTTGTAGTGTGTGTGTTGCCATGCCCGCACACAAAAAGCGAATGAAGTCCTTCGCCGCGGTGACCGGCGATGTATCGGGGTAGGGTAGACGAATGTCGGTTCTTGATGAAATTTCTTTTATTTTATTTTTGAATCTCTAAAAATTGTGTCATGCCTGGTACATAGCAGAGCGAGCTGCTTAGTGAATTTGAATATATATCAAGGAAGCAACGTCGTAGTATAATTACAATACATACACATTAAAATATAATTACAATTTATAAATTAATATTTAATCTAATATTATGCTTTGTTGATTTCAAAACTAATACCTTATTATAATTCAATTATATTACTTTACATTATTGGAAGTCGCCTTATGGCGTATAGGCCTCCCCCTACCTATTCAGTTAGTATATCTAATATTTACTATGTGATAATAATTCAGATTTCATTCTAGTCATAAATTTATTGCTAAATCGCCATCTATAGGTATCATTAATCATTCTAATCATTTAATAATAATTATATTGCTTACTTAACAATTAAGTTAAAATACACACATTCATTTATTTATTAATAATTTAAAGTAAATATATTGAAATTGCAGTACGTAGGGTAGACCGGGGACAATTGTACCATTTTTCCTTTGGCGCTGAATTGCTAGTTGTTTTTTATTATTTATTAAATAGTGTTAATACTCAACGATACCTATATTAGTTAGCTAGAGGGTAGAATCATTCTTATGGCTGTAGAAACTGTATAAACATATTATTTTTTTATTTGAATAGAATTGGAAAATTGGTACAATTGTACCCCATTACGGGGTAAATTGTACCAAAGTTTTGAGGAAATAAAACACTGTTTTTAAGCAAAGAAATGTATTTCTGAATATGACCTTAACTCGGCGGTACAAACTTTAATGTAACTAAAATTAAAAGACAAAAAATTTCACACAACTAACTGAAATAACTTTCGTTAACTTGAAAAACATAAAACATAATTTTTTTCATCTCTAGCAACAAATTCTATAATAAGGACTTTAAAACATGGTTAATTAAGTCATAGAAGCTACTATATTGCTGTTATAATTGTGATAAACAACAAAAAAACACGCAAATAATCAATTATCATATTGTATGGAAAGGCACATGTAACAATTGTCCCCTTGGTACAACTATCCCCTGGTACAATAGTCAGAAACTGACTAATATTTTTCCTTATATAATATTATAATCAAAATATAAATAATCCGACAGAATACAAGACAGGCGATATGACGAATCGGTGCAAATTATATTTTAAAATTATAATCTAATACCTTTTAAAATTTTTGACCCGAATTAATAAATAGGAAGAATTACATAATTAAACGGTCTTATGAGGTCAATTGTACCACGGGGACAGTTGTACCGGTACAACCATACCCAAGAAATTGTAACAATTGTCCCCATAAGGTCATTTTGACAACAAAGGTAAATTACTTGTGAATACGAACACTATATGACACAAAAACTATTAAAATGCATTGTCGTCAATTATACTAAGCGTTTAAACTATCACCAAGTAAAAAATACAGCTTAGATTTTCTGATATAACTAAAAAATATTACATCAAAAAACTTACTTTTGATGTGCAGAAATTTCTCCTCGCCGCGACACTCGCCCGCTTCGTGCCACGTTCGCGCGAGCCTGGCGGTTGAGAGGCCCGCGTTCGGAGGCGCGCTTGATTCAGTCACACAACAGTACGACGCTTAGTTTAGAAGATATTTGCGATGGTTCAATCGTCCCCTGGTACAATTGTACCCGGTCTACCCTACATAAACACTTTACATTTATTTATTTATTAATTATAAAACAATTTAGTTAAAATACTGACATCTATATAAATCAAAGTAAATATATATATTCAGACTGCAATAATCACTGACATTAATTAATTTATTATATTTCCTTTACTTATTTATTTTTAATTATTTTTATTATATTCTTCAATAATATTGAATCTTTATTTACATTTATTTGGTACTCTTATAATATGGGAGGGGGGTTGTAGTCTACTTCCCCATGGGGACCAGCCGGCTTGGGGAAGAGAAGGGAAGGGAAATAAAATACTCGTTAAACGTACATCGCAGATTTTTTTAAACCTCTTTAAAAAAATCTGCGATGTACATAGTATAAACACCCGCAATAAGAATAAACTTTATACGCCCTGCTTTAGGCTTAAAAAGGTTCGGCGGTCTTTCGTGGGTCAAAGTGTAAAAATGTTTAACAAGCTCCCTGACGAGGCTATAAATTTACCGATGCAAAAATTTTAAACATATCTTAAAAATACTTTGATGAATAAAGCGTATTACACAATAAGTGATTATTTGAACGATAAAAAAGTTTGGTCTCTCCCTACAACTTCGCCACTCCACACTTGATTACATTCTTTTGATATTGTGAAAAAATAACCTTACCTTTCTTTTTTAAATTTAATTACATTGACATTTAATTGTTAAACATGTACGTGTATTGTGATCTTCAAGTGACTGAAAGTATTTATTTTTCTAAAATGTTCAAACTTGTGAACGGGTGTTGCCAGGGGATCCTGCTTCGATCCTGATTCGAATTTTATTTTTATTTTTTATTCTTAACCAATTCATTGTGGTTACTTGATCACAAACATAACATGTTTTATTATATTATTATTATTTTTTTTACTTATATTTTATTTTATTTTTGACTGTACACAATCTAGTGTATGTATAAAGTTAATGAATAGCCCCTCTGGCATGCTAGGCGACCAAGACTGTTTCATGAGTTTCTTTCGGCATTTCTTCTTAGCAGTGGTCGTTCCGAAATGCTAGTAGTTTGTAGCTTTGAGACATAAAATATTATGATTAAATAATTAGTTATCGACGTGAAAAAGAGCCTTCTTTGAAGGCCAAGTTTCAATAAAAAAATTTGACTTTGACTTTGACTATCAAATTATTGTACCTATTGTACATTTAGAACAAAGTAGATATATGATTAGTCTAATTACCTATCACCTGAAAACGGTACGCGTAACAAATATAGGTGCGATTTTAGTCATGATGTCAAAATAACTTCCCAATAAAGTGACGCTTTACAGTATATTTTTATGATAATGTGCTAAAAAACTAATATGATGCCAATATTAGTTTTTTATCACATTATCATAAAAATATATACCTACTAGCTTTCACCCGCGGCTTCACTCGCGTGAATTTCCCACTGGAACCGTATCTTTTCCCGGGATGAAAGGTACCCTATGTTCTTCTCCGTACTTCTAACTATGTGTATGCGAAATTTCAGAAAGATTGGTTCAGTATATAAAGCGTGAAGAGGTAACAAACAAACTCACTTTCACTTTTTTAATATTAGGATATATACAATTGTTGTAAATTGATTGTCTTGTCTGTACGTTGAACACATTCTGGAATCCGTTGCCGCATCCATTACCACACAACCACAACTGCAACTAATGTGACAACGAAACGCATCAGTGCACTTAACACAGCCAACACGTCCCGCACTCTAACGTACACAATCCGCAAACTTTGAGATCAACTCGCGTGTACGAAGCGAATGTAATTAAGCATTCTACTTTTAATTGTTGTTTAAAACTCAATATTTTGCGAAAAAGTTAATAGAATCTCATATTTATGGTGTAGTACACGGCGTACGAAGTAGAAGGAGCCTGAGTAACTATAAAATGGAAAATTACTTACCTACATACATAACAATACATATTATCCCTTGTGGGTAGGCAAAGACTAGCGATTTCCTTGCTACGATCTTTACTTACAAATCTCTCTATGTTATGCTCTGTTCATTTTTCGACAAGACACATTGTAATGTAATGGTCATTGAAAGTACATGATGTACGTGCAATTGCTATGATTGTACTTCTTTTACTTCCTATAAAAAAGGGAAGTAAATATGTAAATATCTCTCTTGCTTCCTCTACACTCATCACTCTCTTCATACATGCTCTCCGGTTATGGATGCTCCTAATCATCCTTTTTTCCATTTTTTGAAAATGGAAAATTAAACACATAAAACTTTTTTCCAAAAACAATTAACCGACTTCCATCATAAAACTTAAAATCATGAAATAACAATATAGAAAAATGTATTGGCATGCTACCTACTGAATGAGGTGAAGTCGGTGCTGTGCCGTTGGCACTAATATTATACGGCATAGTAACGTGCCCCGCCCCGCACGTTATGTGCCCCACAGCACAACCCGACCCGGGGCTTAACCGGGTCAGTTAACTGGGGCTCCACCGTATCCTGACTATTGGTATAAGTTGGTACAGAGCGACTAGATAGTCACTGAGAATGATAACAGCCTGTGCACTCGGGCAACCGTCCGCACACCGAGACGTATCTGAATATAATGAGTCACAGCTCAATGCGGGTAGCGGGGAACATGACGCTCCGCTGTACGCCACATCTCTCCTTTCTTTTGATGATTTTAATACAGATAAAGGTTTTCAATAATTTTCGTTACCACTAGTATGAAATAAATCTAAAGTAACCCTTTACATCAAATTTCAAATTATATACCATCGCAATTCTTAAAGCCGCAAACTACCAGCGTTTCGGAACGACCACTGCTGAGAAGAAACGCCGAAAGAAACTCATTACAGTATTGGTCGCTATTATGTCATTCTGACATGACATGATTTCTAATTTTTATTTTGGTATGTTTTTTCTATACTACTATTATATATTATATTACTTTATAATCATGTGCATGGTCAAAAGAACGCGAACAATCTCATAGGAATCATATAAATATCTGCATCAATAAATTTAAAAGATATTATTTACATCATGTGCATGGTCAAAAGAATGCGAACAATCTCATAGGAATCATATAAATATCTGCATCAATAAATTTCGATTCTCATCTCGCAAATTGGGATCATTAAAATATTCTGCGCCATTTCCTTTACCGAAAGTCACTTAGTTTCACAGATTTTAATCTCATCATAATCAACATGTCCACTTTCCCAACATCGGCCACTTATCCTTTTTCTTTTTCTTTTTAACTTTTCGTTTAATCATACTAAAAATTCATTCCTTCATAGCAACATCATTGTTAGAGGTAGATACTTGCCGAATTTGAAAAATTTTAACAACCACATGTCGGTATATTGAATTTATTTACTTGTATTTTGATCATATTTTTATTATTTTTTAATTTGATCAACCCAGTTCAATGTTTGTAGAAATTGTATTTTATAATAATTACTTATAGTTGAAAGATGAACAACGACAACTGTTACAGTGTGCCAAAACTTGGAAGAAATGCCAGAAATATTGTTAATTATTTTGGTCATGAAGTAGACACGATACCATTGCTTGGCGTAAATTCTGGATCTAAACTTAGCCGGAACAGTATATAGACCTTCTCTATAAAACACACACAAATAAGGATTTGCTGTTAATAAAGCATGAGTTGCTTATTAGTTAAATCTGTTAAAGCAGCAACTAATTTAAAATCTAAATAACAAGGATAATGTTTTTTTTTTTTTAACTTAATGTATGTAGGTACTGATCAAAGGATCAGTATTGCCATTCAACTTGGCAATTCTGCCAGTCTTCTGGGCACCTTACCGCAAGGCAACATCTTGTCAGGACGACATTAAATTTATCCATACCTACTTTAGTTTTATGTTAATGTTTCCAGTCCAGTGTCAATTTCAATTAATACTATATTAAAATAATCAATTTATTAAATTGTATGTAATGTACCTACATTAGTTTAATAAAATACATATTTGTTTATGTATTAGCTTAGGAGTGACTATTCTGTATTTTTAAACTTAATTTGGCAATAAGTTTTTTGTAACCTGTCAGTAGCAGGTTCAGAATATATATATATTTTAATGATCTGCATTATACATTTTTCCAATATACATTATATTTAATTACAACCCAACAATATGGATTTGTTAAGACTGGACGTCTCCAATACTTTTATAGCTGCTGGACCACAATCATTTCTTTGACCACCTATGTGGAATAGCTGTTAAATTAATAACAGTCGTTACTTTATCCGTTACAGTCACCCACATACGGAATAGCTGTTTACAGTGGAACTCTTTTGTGTAGGATAGCACACCACTAGACCCAGGCCCATTTAACAAAACATTTGACCTGACCGAGAAATTAACCCGGGACCACACAAGGAGGTTGTCGTTATTGTCCTTACACATTGATTACTTATCCACCTTTGTGGATTATTGCTGTTAACAGTCGCTTGTGTGTAGGATGGCACACTACTAGACCCAGGCCGATTCACAAAGATTATTTGACCTGACCGAGAATTTATCCCGGGACCACATACAGAGGTCATCATTGTCCTTACACATATTTTATTTCAAACGAAACACATATTGGTTATTCTCAATTAGATATAAACTTAAATACCTAATTGGAATAACATTTATTCGTAGCACAAAGTGCACATCAATTTTTATTATTTATTCGTTTTATATTGGGTAGTTTTAGCAATTTAATGCTGACTATGAGCATTTTAACTGCAGATTCCGTGTAATTTAATGCTAGCTTAACAATTCATAATATTTTTATTTGTAGCACAAAGTGCACATCAATATTCATTATTTGTTCGTTTTATTTTGGGTAACTTTAGCAATTTAATGCTGGTTAAACGATCCTTAATATCGATTCATCTGAATTCATACTTTGGTTCACAAAGGTAACTTTAGCAATTTAATGATGACTCCAGGCAATAAAATTGCCGAGGTCGATTTAATGCTGACTTATCAATCCATAATTATGGACTCATAAACAAAGGTACTAAAATACTGTTGGATATTAAGTAGGAGTATAAAATAGTAAAAATAACATTTAGGTGACACCATGTATTTAGATATTTTAACTGCTTTTCTCTATTTTCAAATAAATATTGTGTTGTCATTACAATTAACTGATTCATTGCTAACTCGTCAATGATCAATGGAAAATAATATCTCCTTACACATCATTACAATTGGAAATTTTAATAAACTAAACTATGAATAGTTTTTAGAACAGCATTTATGTATGGTATATAGTGCATTAAAGAACAATTAATGTACTTTGTTCATGCACGTAAACTTGCTTCTTGGGGTACCATTGTGATTAGTGAAGTAAATTAATGTAAACATATAAAGGCAACCGAGTGTACCTTCGTTAAAGTAGTTATTATAGCATCAATTAATATCAAAATCGTTGGGCATAGCCCAGTTACTGTATTTGTCAGGACCGAACAATCATACTTAAATCCTTTGTAATAAACTTAATTTATGTTTTCACCAATGAGTTCAATTAATTCGCTTTCAATGAAATACCTTTTGTTTTACAGGGTAGACTGTAAAATAATAATTGAGTAAAGTAAATAATAAACTTGTACATGTCCTCGACATGTCTGTCATATTATGTTGAAATACGCTATGTATTTACTGCCGTATTTTTTTTTTATCCATTTATTTAGGTACCTATTTTATTTGTTTTACTTGTTTATTTCACATTAAATATACAATACATTTTAGTGTACAATCTACACTTCTTACACTTCCATTCCCATAATACAAAATGGAAGTTTTGCATTTTCCTTAAAGATATTTTTAACAAAAATCTTAATCACTGGATTGATTTCAAAATTTATTCCTGCGTTAGCACCTATATTATTTCTATGTAACATAATTTACTTCTAAATGGCCCCCTTGCAAAGCTGGGACGGGCCGCCAGTGTTACATAAACAAGTTTTTGTTTTCTGAATATTGTAATCACAGAGAACAACATCTTAATCGACGCATCTATCAATGTTCCGGTCAACCAGAAGCTGTAACGAACTCCACTGGTTAAAATATCATGTATTTTTAGAACCAGACTAATTATTTAAAACTGTCCTTCAATTTTTTTTTTTCATTTTGGCGTGTATTTTCTTGCAACTCGGATGGTAGTTTCTTTATGATACTAGTCAACTTTTAACTATTTAGTTAAAATAATTCTTATATTTAGAGACATATCAAGAATATAGTTCCTATAGTTCTTTCTAAAATTTACTTGCACCCTTGTAATTGTTTTAATACCTATTACTATTTATTTTTTATTTTACTCTTAGTTCAAATTTTGTGTTTTTTTTTTATCACAATATTAATCAATCATATGGAAAAAGTACACTATCGATTAAATATCAGTTAATTATAATAATCTCTCGGGTTGGGAACCAGGGAAACATGTTTTTCTTGTTCAGGTACCAGCCGACCACAATCCCTGTTCTGGTTGCACTTAGGTACCTTTATTATATAAAATATCGTCACAATGGACAGTTAAGTTAACCTCATATTAAACATGGTTTAGCTTATAGTACGTTGTTCAGAAACGCAATTATTATGGTAATAGATCAACAGATTGACAAAAGTATCTCAGAAATTGGGTATTAGTTATATGACACAAATTGAACTGATTTGATTGTGATGAGAAAATAATTATTATATTCCATTTTTATACCTATTTATTTCACTGTTTTATCTATGTTGATAATACCAAAGGTATAAAAACTTTAGAAAACAAAAATTCGTGTATCTTTCACAGTGACACTACACAAGCTTTAAATTTTTGTTTCTTATGTTAAATCGTTAAATTAAAAGTAGGTAATTGCTATATATACTTCGCTTTAGCAAAATAATCAATTATAAATATTCTGTCTTGTGACCTGCCGGTAGTGCCAGTCCAGCCGACCTCATGATTTGTATCACTGTAGTTACGTTTTAAACGGAAACTAAGTATGCATTCATATTACTGGTTTATGTAACATTGTATAATGATAAATTGTAAATATTGTACAGTGAATAAATGAATGAGCAAATATTTCAAATTATGTACAGAAAGTGCATTGTTAACAGAATAATACTCATTGTATTAAGCGAAAAGCTATTCATAAACAGTTAGGTGCCGCTCATCACGATCAGAGCCATTAAATGTTACGTGAAATCTGTATTTGTCGTTTATTGTTTAGTACCTACTTATTAACTTTTTCATATATGTATATCATCACGGCCACTATGGCCAAACTATAGATGCAGGAAAATATTGAAATTAATATTTAAATAAAAAGTATTGTTGTTATGTTGGTGCCAAGATCCCTTGAGCCATTCATGGTACCAAAGCCAATAAGGTCATTTTGTACCCTTTTCACTAAATTATTGATTATCGAGATGGCTGATTATTCTTTACGATATATTTTCTTAAGATTCTACCCTCGAATAAGAATCTAACGCGGGCGGAAGCCCAGTGATAGGATTATAAAATGAAATTAAATATTCCACCCACTTTCTTTGTTTTTTTTTTTTTTACTAAAGATTAATTAATGTACTCACGTTTATCTCGTCGCCAAATGTGCCGTTGGCACTAATATTATACGGCATAGTAACGTGCCCCGCCCCGCACGTTATGTGCCCCACAGCACAACCCGACCCGGGGCTTAACCGGGTCAGTTAACTGGGGCTCCACCGTATCCTGACTATTGGTATAAGTTGGTACAGAGCGACTAGATAGTCACTGAGAATGATAACAGCCTGTGCACTCGGGCAACCGTCCGCACACCGAGACGTATCTGAATATAATGAGTCACAGCTCAATGCGGGTAGCGGGGAACATGACGCTCCGCTGTACGCCACAGGTGCCAAGTGCAGGAGCGGGTGTAATGTAATTGTTTAGCTAGGCATTTTATATATATGTATACACGATTATAATGTCAATTTAGATTATTTATTTTTTTCGGCACCGACTTCACCTCATTCAGTAGGTAGCATGCCAATACATTTTTCTTTATTGTTATTTAATGATTTTAAGTTTTATGGAAGTCGGTAAATTTTTTTGGAAAAAAGTTTTATTTTATCATTTTTAGTGCTTCTACACTTATTTTCTTTAATAAAAACTTAAACTTTTCTCTGGCCGAAAATAAATAATTCGAAACTTTTTATGTCAGTCTGATTTGAAATGTCAGAACATGTCAAATTATCTATTATTTTTAGCACATCAATAGACCGAGAGCCCGCGACGACCAAACCCTCCTTATTTTAAAAATGCGAAATGTTTCTCTGCGTGGTATATACGGGTAAAAATATTAGCGACTAGGTATGAAGTTTGGATCTTAGTTGCTTATGCAGGTAGGTAATATGGCAAGCAAGGATGATGTTTATAGGTATAAAAAGCACCCTTGGGGTCTTCCAAAGTAACATTAAAATCAGATTTTGTAATAAAACAAATATAACTATAATTTAGTAAAGTAACAATGTCTGGCAGGGGTTTATATCTGCACCAATTGCCTGGTAATGGATGGCGTGATTTCTAATATTATTCGGAATAAAATCTTTCAAAAACTTTACTTTGAGAAAATTGAGCTACCACTTTATATGCTATTGCTACAAATTATCTGCCTAAGTAATCATGATCCAACTTTTATAGTCGCTAATCGCTATTTCTATGTTGGGGACATACACAGAAAATATTGAGTTTTAATAAAATAAGGACATGCTGTCGCGGGCTTTTGCTCTATAATGCAATGTTGATATTTTTCATCGAATATTTTTACTATTTGTTAGGTATCTTTAAAATTACCGAACAGATTCGGACGTGGTTAAAATGGGACCAACTTGGGAATAAACCCTTTCGAATAAAAAAACAATTTTGGAAATCCGTCCACAATTGGCGGAGAAATCGGCGAACATACATAAAAAAAAAACATACATACATCGAAACATATAACTTCCTCCTTTTTCGGGTAGTCTGTTGAAAATTGACATTCTTTAAATGGAACATAAAATATACTCTGTGTCAAAGGTTGCAACTTATTAATAAAATACATAAATTGAAAGCTGATTGATGCGATTTTCTATTTCGTGTTGTGTTCGCATTTGAAGCTTAAAGCCAAATTAACTGGGAGTGGAAACAAATCCGCTTTCGAACGAATTGAATCGAGTTCATATCGACAGTGAATCCGATTCTGCCTTTGTTTTAGCAGGTCTATTCATAGGAGAAACTTTACCCAGGTCATTTTGGTACCTACAACGGTTTTATCTTACGTCTGAAAAGGGAATAGTTTAGTTTGATCGTCATACATACCTACTTGATATTGGATTTGAGTCCGATGAAAAATATATAAGGTCACATTCTTCTGAATAGGTAGGTAGGTACCTAATAAAATCTTTCTGAACTAAAAAATAATCATTTTCATAACGAAGAGTAAGTGCAATTAAATTGAAGAGATGGCTATAAACATAAACAAGTACCTAGTTAAGTCGGTACTATGTAGAAGATCGCACTTTTCTTTGAGTGTGCTTTATTACTCCTATAAACGAGTAAGATAGAAACGAGTTATGATGGTAGACTAATATAATTGAAATATTTATTTTTGGATTTTTGAGCATCGCAGATGCAATTAGTACCTACTAAAGTACTTTCATATAGAAATAAGATATGACCTGGTCGCGGGTTCAAGTCCTGCTCGCATGGAATTTTTTCACCATATCTTATTTCTATATGAAAGTACTTTAATATAATTGAAGTTTACAAGTAGGTAGGTACCTATACTTACCAAGATTTTTATCAATTTTGAAACAATGTAACATTTCTCGAGTCCCAGGCTGATATTTGTGTGCGATGTTTGATCCAAAGTTTTATTAGTTTTTGGCAAAAACTATATTTCCAACAAGCACAGCTAACATATTTTTTTGAAAATAAACTCCGGCATGGCCATTCCATTTTCACCCCATTAACTTAAGCTCGAACGGCAATTTTAATAAACGCACGTACATTCGAAGCTGTTAAGGATTTGGCACAGACATCCGACTTACTCTGTCTACGTGAGCTGGCAGCCAGCTTCTTGCCATAAGTATACCTATATTTCATTATCTGTATTGTTTGAACTGAAGTCAGACAAGAATTATACCTATTGGAATAAAGTACTCTCATATAGAAATTAGATATGGTGAAAAAATTCCATGTGAGTAGGACTTGAACCCGCGACCAGGTCTTTATACGAAAGACCAGGTCTTTATGCCAAATTTTCCATACATTGAAATCTAGAATGAATATACTATAACGTTTCCAGTGCAATATAAAAATTGGCTGTATTTTTGTGAACACTGATCGATTAGCGTGAAAACTATCGCGACTCACCCCAAGCCGACCCCTGACGAACCAAATTGGATTATCCATTGTTCCGCACAAACTAAAACAAAGCTGCCTAAATATTTTCACTGAAAATACAAGTTTTTTCTGAATTCAGAAGAGTAACAAGCTAATTATTTAAAAATAAAAAACACGACTGACAACTTACATAGCCTGTCATTCGGGCTTATGCAAGTAATCTAACAATACCTCTTACATCAAAATCTGTTAAGCCGTTCAGGACTTATGGTGGAAATAAAGAATCTAAAGTGGAATCTAAAGAAATTACATACATACATACATGAACCCTGAAAACATAACACTCCTTTTTTGGTCAGTCGTGCAAAAATAACTACAAATTAAAATGTGACATAATCGGAAAAGCGTTCTATGATTAGAATTGTTACTACTTAGTTAAAATACCTATTCGTTTCTGTATGTATAGATACAAGTCGCAGGTACAGAATTCAGAAATAAATTGATCCCAAAATCAGTGCTAACAGCCACTCTTCATTCGTACGCCATCGCCTGACCGTGATTAGCATGTAAATTAATTTCGAATAAATAAGGTTCGAGCACCACTAATGAATTTCAATTGGGCCGGTAAATCACCAGAGGGCGTGAAAGTGTGATCGAGTTTTTGAAAAGTGTAAGGGAAACGCCATAGGGAAAATCCCTTTTGTTTGTGGAGTGTTGGAGTTGCTTCGTGCATTTTGATTGAAATTTCAAATGCCTAGGTAGGTAGAAAGGTACCAACCAGATTTTATTTACTTCCATGGGTCGACGACCCAAAGAGGATCTTGTCCTCCGATACAAGAAGCTTTCACTCCTTCCTGATCTGGGCCACTTCCTGCCAGTCGGCTCTTTGGAGGACCTCCAGATAGATTTTAGAAGAAAGTATAGGTACATAATAAGGTTATAGGATGAGAGGTTCTGTTACCTTTATCTCTTGAGATTGGCTGCTTTGTACAGTTATCCATAAAACTTTTGTCATTCACGATATTGTAAGTTGTTTCGGAGTTTCAAATTGATGTTTCAAATGACAAAAAATGTAATCAAATGACGCCACCACTGCAATGAGTCATGTAACAAGAAAGGAGAAAACAAATGATCATTTGAAACTAAAAAAATCTGCAAAAAAAATAAACAAACATTAACAAAAATACAAAATTCATTAAACATCCAGTATAAACCGCAAGAATGCTGTAAAAACTAAACAATCAGATTGCCGTATGCATATGAAATGCGCATTAGCAATGCAGCTCCCGTATGCAGCGGACGGTCCATAATGATAGCTTTTGTGCAGCACAATTCATTCGTTACAAGTAGGTACCGATTCCCTGCTTCTGTTTCCCTTATTACGTTTGAGAAATTGGGGTGTGGGGTAATTTGCCAATGAGCTATACATTAGGGACGCTGACAATGAATTGATTTTGGATAGGTTCTAGTTATGTCTGTGGCTATACTTCTAGAATAACGAAGGGAGCTGATGGTGATGCAGCGGCAATTATTTGCTAATAATGTTACCACGACTTATGTCTACCTTTGTATATATTTTTACTGTTCTTTTCCCCTTTTGTACCAATATTTTAGTGCAATATTTAAGTAAGTAGGTACGTACATAAATAAAAGTAACAGATAGGTACCTACAACTATTAGATATAATGCTTATGTATTCTCTAGGAACACTTAATTGTGCTTTTCGGAAGCAAATACAAGGGTCACAAAAAATATACTGAAATCGCGATAAATCTGCCTACAGAAATTTTAAGAGTTCCCTCGATTTCTTCAGGATCACATCATCAGATTCTAAACTGGTGACTATGGGACCAAGTTGGAAGTATATCCTATATCGAACAAAAATATAATTATTCAAATCGGTCCAGGCACACACACGATTCGAATCTAAATCGCTTCAGGTGTGCCTTTAAAATTTAAAGAATTCCCTCGATTCTTCATCCATTATCAGATTCTGACCTGATGACTATAGGAGGAAATTAAAAGTACCTATAGGTTTCCAAATGAAAGATGTTTTCATAAATACGGTGGCAAAAACAGAACCCTTATAAGATCACTTTGCTGTCCGTCTGTCCGTCCGTCCGTCTGTCTGTCAAACCTTTTTTTTCTCAGGAACGCTTAGAGGTAAAATAATTTCAAATATTCGGGTCCACGGTCTCTTAGCAAAAAATAATCTAAATTATAGTCTATGCCGTATCGATTGATTTACTTGAATCTGTACAGAGACGCTTTCTTCGTTTACTTTCTAGACGTTACGGTTATAAAAGGAAACTTACGACTTATGAAGATTGTATTTTTCAAATTGGAAAGTATAGACGCTCGTTACAGAATTTTATACACCTCCCCAAAATAATTATCGAGCGATCCCACAATCCGATTCTTAGAATGTGCCGTGAATATAATAACTTATACCAAAATCATAATTCGGAACAGATACCTGACATCTATAGCTTATCGCTAAACACCTTTAAATACAAAATTCGTCAACTAATTCATTAAACTTATATATATATTACATGTAAGGTAACGGCACTAATGCCCAATCAGTAGCGGCTTTAGGGGGGGGCGCGTTTGGGCGACGGCCCAGGGCGCCGGACGTCAAGGGGCGCCGCAGGAGCCCCTTGTTGTCCGGTGAGGGGCGCCACAGGCGCCGCCTGTTGTGCAGTGAGGGGCGCCGCAGTCGTCATAAAGGTAGCTTTTGCCCGCGGCTCGCTCGCGTGCTTTTCCCGGGATGATAAGTACCCTATGGGAGTTCTCAGTACTTCCAACTATGTGTATGCGAAAGATGGAAGATTGGTTCAGTAGATAAAGCGTGAAGAGGCAACAAACAAATAAACAAACCAACAAATTGTTTTTGACTTTCTCGAATAATTCTTTTTGCACCTTATAGCTCTCGTTAGTCCAGTGCTAAGTAATAAAAACTTGTGTTACAGGTACTTCATTCTTATAAATCTTAAATAAAATATATAAAAAAAAACTTAAAACTCTCAATGTGCTCGATAGTCGTCTGAGGCACGAAATTTTATAATATAATTTACTCTTTGCCTTTTTTCGTATGGGTTTGAATGGTATTTAGGGGGCGCCTATAAATCTCGCCCAGGGCGCTGGTAGTGCTAAAGCCGGCTCTGTGCCCAATAATGTATGCCAAAGAAAGACACTCTCTAAAATTGATTTCATAAGATTCTTAGTCTAACTATGAACCATTTTCAAAAAAGTCATGCACATTTTCGGAAAACAAAATTAAAATTTTGTCAGTTGTTGTAAATATAGGTAATGTCAGTCACTCACGGCGAGTTTCACGCCATCTTAATTATTAAGTTAAGGAAGCTGAAATTTTGAGGGTATGTTTTAAATCCATTTTATACATAAAAGCATTACTTTTTTTACACGACTGACCAAAAAAGGAGTGTTATGTTTTCAGGGTTCATGTATGTATGTATGTAAGTTTCTTTATTCCACCATAAGTCCTGAACGGCTTAACCGATTTTGATGTGAGAGGTATTTTTAGATTCCTTGCATTCCTCCAAGTGACATAGGCTATATGACGTCACCATGAAAACAAAATGGCGGATTATATATGCGATAAATAGCAGACCAAAAAAATAAAATTTAATCAATCTTATCGAGTGGGGTATCAAATTGAAGGGCTTTAGAAGGCGATTTCAAAAATGTATATAACTTATATGTTTGTATGTACTTTTTGAGTAAAAACTCGTCAGTCGTGTTTTTTATTTTTAATAATTAGCTTGTGTATGATTGTGAATATAGGCATGTAACTTAAAAGTGATAGACATTTTTTTCTTGGTTTTACTTTTTTTTTTCTAACAAATTGTGACATGTCTACTGTTAGGTCTTTGAAAATAGTGAATACCTAAAAGAAGACATGTGTTTCGTCCATAAGTAATCACTTGCTTCTGGTAAAAGAAAACATCGCGAGTAAACGTATTTACTTGCTGACTGAGTTTAGTGAACTAGTGTGCAATACCACAACTGCCGCTAGATGGCGGTAGTTGTCAAGTTATGCAAAATACCTAGGCGACTTGAGAAAAAGTCACCAGTGTCTAAAAACACTTAGTAGGAAAGATTACGGTTACGTCCCTAATCTTTCGCAAAATGTTCTTTAGAATTCCAAACATAAAAGTGTAAGTTAAAATATTTTCCTAATCTAGTGATAGTGAATTGATCAATAGTACTAAGAAACTATGATAAATCCTATCACATACATACCTATAATCGGGCCGAAACCTAAACTCCCGTATGACAGGTGTCATCAGGGTCAAGCCCATGAAGTTCCGATATTTTTAAATTTTAAATCTATGCGCGGAAATATAGTACTTGAACTTCCGGCTTGCCCGTTTAGGGAGTTCCATTGCATCTGTATACAATAAATCGATAGTGAAAATGTAAAAAATCGCGATACATCGTTTAATTTATCGATTTATTTAACAAGGTTTGTAAATGCTGGATATAAAAATTATTGCGTTTTAAGATCAACAATATTTAACATTAAAGTAATACAAAAAAAGAAAGAAAAAGGGACAAAAATTCACGCAATAGTATCGAATCGTGACATCAAGTAGATAATATTATCCACAATGAATTATATATCCATGTTATTGACTATGACAGCGACTCAGACTCAGGTTCAGACTTCTGATTAATAAAAATAATTATTTTATTTCGATTTGTGTTTTTACGTAACATCAAATAATCGCAGCGATTCGTGTTTAGGTACATCACTATTATTGTCAAAGTGACATACGTCATACGGGAGTTTAGGTTTCGGCCCGATTATAATATGTATATGTTCATGTAACACAAAAAATTGCTTTATTTTACACTTTCATATTTCGAATTTTAAAGAACATTGTGTATTAAATAAAATTTATGCAAAAGAGTCATTTTGCGACATACAATCCACAAGACATAAAATGTATACTTAATTGATCTTAAGCGGTGTGTCTACTATTAGGGAAAAAGGGTGTCTACCTTTAGAGAACCTGTGTCTTTTATTAGCGAGTATGACAACTTTAAAAAAATATTATTTTTATTTTATACTTAATATATTAATTATTGAAAATTTTATAATAAAATATTATTCTTTAAGAGTTACTGTACTCACAGGGCAGTACTTGACATATTTTTTTTTATACAGACTAAAATGTCTATTTTAATTTGTATTGTTTAATTTATATCATAAAAAGACATGGTAAGATTGTTTACATTATAGGACAATTATGAATAAATGGACTTTAGGTACTAGCTTTTTACCGGGACTTCACCCGCATATGAATGATAAAATGAAGAAGGTACTTAGGTACTAATTACACATCACATTTCTGTCATTTATTCCGTGACCAGTGGAAATAAATAAGAGGTAAGTAGATAGGTAGGTATATTGAAATCCTGAGGTGAAAATAAGTACTTATTTCAATCCAAACATTAGAATAATGTTAATAATAACATTAACAAAATGTCAATAATATAATATAACATTAACATCAGTATATCATTGATTAACATGTTAATATTATTGTGTTGTGCAATTTTACCTACTTTCAAGTTTGAACGCTGATGGTTTGGTTCGAATCACTTCTTAAACTTTTGCGGAGCTAACTTAAAGTGGGGTCTGGCGAATACGTCGACTGTAGCTAGAGTTTACAGCACACCGATTATCACGAGACCGCCTTTAAGCCGCAAGAGTCTGCAGCACGCGACTACACTGAGTTGTAGTGATAATGTGTGTGATATATCTGTCTCTTTTTAGCACAGCATTTAGTGCATATGAAGAAAGAGTACATCCAATATGTCAACAGTTCAACTTATAGCGGCATTAATCAAAGCGCTGCAGGGTGCTGTCGAGTGTAGCTGGTCGCTGCGACCGGCGGCACCTTGCAGCACCTTGCAGCACCTTGCCGCCGACGCCGGCTTAGGGATGTATGCAAACACGAAAACAAAACATCGATATATCGATATTTTGTCTTTCTTGGCAGGTACTTACAAACTAGGGACAACCCGTCTGTCTGCTCGCGATAAACTCAAAAACTACTGAACAGATGTTTATGCGGTTTATACTAATGGACTGGGTGGGTCATGTCATAATAAAGGAAAGCTTTGATGTACAATTTTCTCGGGCAAAGCCGTGGGTATAAGCTAGTCGATATATAAATATGTAATTCTATTGCGTTGCATTAAAATGATTTTCTAAAAACCGCATCAAAATCGGTACAGCCAAACGCCAGATAATCGCGGACAAACATACATACAAAAATCCAGGTCAAACTGAGAACCTCCTTTTTTTGAAGTCGGTTAAAAGTAGCATTTTTAATAAGGTTTAAGATCAT